>CALNVZ010003432.1:34060882-34119853 GCA_940671915.1 Paracentrotus lividus
AGAGGGGGCGGGGGGGGGAGGGGGAAGTTTTGAAAATTAAGGATATGGTATAGATGGTCCATAGTATTAGTGAAGCAAGCGACAGCTTGAAATCTAATCGGAACAAGTCGATTTTTTTAATTAATTAATTTCTTTAAAAATATTATGCTGTCATACACGAAATAATTATTTTCGACCCGATATGTACAAGATATCTTAATTTGGATGCAGCCTGCACCTTATGAATGTTCTCAGAGAAACATGGTGCTATATATGCTGTGATCATCATTCACACAAAATCTGAAACGTCTAATGTATAGACAATTACAAAATCTTCTTTGATCTAGTCTCTAACCATGAAAATCGGACTTATTTCTCATTCTCTCTCTAGTCCCTAATTCCAGAATCAAAGCTCCAAATTTTATTGTCCGAAACAAAGATGACCGAATATTTTTTTGCCCCTTTTCTCGTGGCCCGGCAGCGCTGAGAGCGCATAAAGGGACGTTTCTCTATCCTCTTGTTGAAAGCTCTCAGAAACATTTTTTAAGCAGCAATGCATTTTGACAAATTCACATAATATCATACAGATAGCGAGAAAGCGACAGTGACTCAATGTTGAATGCACTGATTCTTAGACAGACGGAAAAGTTAAGCCACCTTCTAAATCAAGAGTTTGTTTACCTGTAAGTCCCGTGTTAGGTTGGCAATTAGCAGCCACCTTCTAACGAGCCATAAATGAGACCTTGATCGTGATTGGCTGATGCCAGAGATTTCAATATTCTTAACTCACTGTGTCAGACTTCTGCATCACCATGTCAACAAGTATTAAGTGACGACAGCAGATAGAGAGAGAAACAGCGGGGAGAGGGGGGAGAGAAGAGAGAGAGAGAGAGAGAGAGAGAGAGAGGAGGGGGGAGGAGGGAGGGGGAGAAAGCAGAGGTGAAAAAAAAAATTGGGGAAACCAACCAGCAGAACACACACAAAGATAAAAGTAGAAGAAGGGAGGAAGAGAGAGAGAGAAGGTATGTTGAATAACTTAAGGGAAGCGGAAGGAAATGAAATGGAGGAAAGAGAGAAGGGGGGCGGTCTACAAGTTTTCTAAATTTCTGGAACAAGTCAGGCCCCTTCAAATTGCCTCACTTTCGAATATGAGTCCACTCCATTATAAGACCCCTGTTGTACCCTCCATGTGTAGGAAAGTTATTTTTCTATTGCCTCACCAATGATTAACAACTCATTTAGAGGTGCGCATGTTCTTTTATGAAATCGTAATAATATTCGTCATTTTGTTTTTGATGCAAATACTGATTATAGTTGCACTAAGTTGAACACCCACTTATAAAACGTATTGCCATTTGTATGAGTAATAACTTTGAAGTTAAATAACTTATTCATGCTGATGTACTTTGATTTCGTAGCAAAATTGATTGTAATTATCTATTCCACCAACTTGCATGTCTTTCCTCCGTTAGATATTGCTACCCATAATCATGTGAACTGATATGATCAGTATTGTGCCCCCCTTAATTATAAACTTCTTACACAATTGACTTGAACAGTACAGCAACCAAAAACACAAAAACGTGGAGATAGAGAATTATTCTTAATGGTCTATAATTAGTGCTTTACGATCATATAATTGAACAGTATGCACATCCAAAATGGAGCAAAAACATAATTAAGCGAAATTATTCGCTATAGTGATATCCTTTTATGCATTAGAATCATCTGCATTGCCTACCCAATAACCATTTACATCACTATGTTTATTAATCAGCTATGAGAAATTACTTGTGTATTACATTGAACAAATTAATATAATGTTTCCGAATTTTATTCTGTGGGTCAATTATGGTACCCAAATAAACACTTATTGTCAACACAAGTATTACGTCAACGCTAATATGCTGGTGAGATATTTAAATTTATGAGGTTTTTTTTTCTTCTTAAAAAGAAAATCATAATACATTATCGGCCAATTTCAAATTGTTTCAATGTGCAGACTATCAACTATCATGTACAATGCGTTATGTAAAATGAGCAGGCAAAATATAACTGACAACCAATAAGATCTGACATTTAGCTATGTTAAATTGTAGGCGATTCCAATAACAGCATGATACAAATGGCACTACTTCTCAACAATCTAAAATAATGCCTATCAGAATAGCAAGATGAATGAAATATGACACACAATGTTGAAAAGGACTAGAAGTTGACAAGCATGTTATGAATAGCTGATGATGTTTAATTCTAAGATTGTTATCAACTTGTAGTACACGAGTGGGACCATTTCCATAATTAAACCGATCATTTGCATAAAAATAATTGATAATAATGATAATTGTCAATATTCAAAACAGTAATAATACAAATATAGGTTTATATTTGGACATTTCCAACAACTTCTGCATAAACAATGAACTATGAGGAGGTGATTTATTTTTTGAAACTCGGTCTAAATAGTTATAACCCAACAATGCTTATGCATGAATCCTTCTACCCTGAAGGCATGTTAGTAGACATTTCATATAATTTTGTACTACCACAGCAAACTTAGAGAGGTTGTATAATCTGTGTGACAATTAAAACCAATAACAGAATAAATTTAAACTTTGCTTTCATCTAAACCGTTTAAACCAGTTCTTCTGTTTAAAGCATATTTTTTATCACTAAATAATAACAAATCATCATTTCACAATTAGAAGCTAGCACCATTCTTCGCATCATTCATCAGTACAAAATAATATCTTGATTTACCATGCGTCTATTGAAAACCACAGGTTTCATTAACAAAGAACCAACATGAACATCTATATTTCAACTATTCTTTTGATCAAGAAAAATATGTACAATGTTCCAATTTAAGGTGTAGAAAAAGAATAGTCCTGTTTTGCACTTGCGCCAAATTTTATTTTTTCCTTCATATTTTAGAAAAAAAAAAACACCAGATGATCCAACTTGCACATTAATTGCAATATTTTTAAATAGTGTAACAACTTTTTTTTACTTGATAGGATGCGAATCTACGTAATATTGAATTTGAAGAAAAAAGTAGAATAATAATAAAATAACAATGTTATTTAAATTGCGTCGATCCACTTCTGTAGAGTGCTCAAGACCATATATAGATTATCTGCGGCTTAAGCGTAGACTACCCTGATATAGTATGCACCACTGAATCAAGAAGATTCTTCTCCTGGTACCCATTCTTACATATACCGGGTCGAGAGTCGGCATGTTATGGATTATTGTTTTACCAAAGTATATCATGATAGTGTAGACAGTATCATTAGTCTTGACTAGGGCATGCAAAGGTCGTGGGTACTTGATCCAACATAGCCACATATGTTTCTGAGACAAGGTATTTTATCAATAATCATAAGTGCTTCTCCCACCCGGGATAAAATACCCATTGGAGTACGATATGAGCAAACCGTCATTGTGGCACTGTGCCAGCTGGACTACTCCACAGGGAGTTGGTAATCGCGGGCCAAGTCCTGAATCTGATTAAGTATCGTTTTAATTTGTCTCAATTCCTACCTATATGATTACAATGATGGAACCATCATAAAAATCTGGAGAAATGCATTTTTCTTGGTGCTGTCGCAACTACCAATCTACTCCTAATAATAGAGACACATAGAACACAGTCGGTACACACGGAATTCTCTCTGGTCCCAATTTAAACATGTGATACAGTACATTTGTCCATATGGTTCATAGGTCTTTATCCTGTAAAATAATTCCTTGTCTCAAGTTATTTGGCTGTTCAGGGCTCCCTTGTAACTAAATGGAGTGTGATTGTAGTATGTAAGAGCTGGACCGGGTGACAAGTCTTCGCAAATTACACAACATATAGAGTATGTGTAATCTAATGTGCTGTTGTCCAATTCATTGCAAGACATTATCTATTTCACACTATGTATTTAATATACGCATCATTTCCGTTTGCATATCACACAGGCGCTTCACAATTTGTACCAACAAATTACGATAGGCCATTTAAAAGCTGGTGTATCTGTATTCGCTGTTATTATGTCGCGCGATTAATTTTTCCGCTTAGAGGCCGCAAAAACAAAATTTGCGCGGGTTTTTAAATTCGCGCTGGATTGATGTAGAACGCATTTACCATTCAAAGCATGCATAGAAATCATCGCGCTCATATTTCGCGTGTTTTTAAATTCGCGCCGAACGATCTTTGCCAATCAGCGAAAATAATTACCCGAATAATTTCCACGTTTCGGAGAAAGAAAAATTAATTGATTCACATTAAAGAGTAAATTGTAGTGACAAGATTGAAATCGAACTATAATAAAAACAAATTATAGTACTTAAAATCTTTTTTAGTGTCTTTATTCATAATATAAGGATAAAAAAATAAGTCGGCGGACCCGATCTCAGGTTAGCCGCTCAACGGATGGAAAACCAAATGGGAATTCTCTGTGTGGGTGTTAACACACAGATCGTTCGCACTAATCACGCCGTAACCTTTGGCGTGGCGAAACACTGTCAGCAGAGGTCTAAACGGCAGTTATTCGCTTCATTCAAACAATGTTTCAATTGAAATTCATCGAAATAATGAAAGGAATGTCACAAATCTCTACACATACATTTTAGTGAATGTGGACAACATGTAACTAATTTGGTACGTTTTTATGCCAATCCTTTTTGTTACCAACTCACACCAGTTTAACAATGCTTAACTTCAAAAAGACCAGTTGTCTTGACAAATAATACATATCTGCTCAGATAATAAAAGGCCCTACTGATAGTTACAGAGATTTAATGCCCTTGTAGTGCTCAAAAAATTAATAAATCAATAGTAAAACTGATATAGGAATGGGCCAATGCCATACATATTGGCCATAAATTGATGTTAGATGAGATGAAAATAGAACACTAAATTCTCAATCAAATGAAGATAGTTTTGAGTCTCATTGAATGAACAATGTCTAATGTTGACCATTTGCCCACAGATATACAGTCCGTATCAAAATAAAATGTACAAGTGGAAACACATTTTTAATTATGAAAATTAATTACAATTCTAGTAGTGTTGACTATCTCAAAATGACGAAGGAAATTAAGTCCTTCGTCGGCATTATTGTTTCATCTCATTTCATGCGTAGTCCGAGATTATTTATTGTTTCTTCTATAATCACAAAAAATCTATGTGCGTAGCGTTTCATCAATTGGTCTTGACCAGATTTCCTTGACTGACTAACAAGTTCCACTCAGTTAAAAACGAGCTATGGTTACACACAAAATTCTTTAAAACGAGTCAAACCTAAATGTCCAATTTGATATTATTAAGCTTTTCTGACACATCCTATAACCAAATTTGTAAAATGGGTAAATGCACTTTGCTTTCTCGGAACGGGTTATAATGGAGCGTGTTACCGAAGTTCATTAAGCTTATCAAGGAGTTATCCAAGAAGCATATTACACCCGTCGGTTGCAGGAATACTATATTTCCTGGGATCTCAGCGAATAGTGCAAACCATCTACGAAAGAGTACTGAAGCCTTATGATCAGACCCCTTTCTCTGATGACACCTAGACTGCAGGAAGATGCTTATGGCACCATTGCTGAAGAACGAAGAGATCTTGGCGGAACACTTAATCGAAGTGTGGGACATGATCACACAATCAGCAAGAAAGCTTGGTCAACTATTAAAAGATCAACAACCGACCCTAAACAAGCAACATTTGCACTCAAATGTCACGGCTACACGAGTAGCTCACCAGCTCCTGCTCATGGCAAGACCCACACGATCTTCAACAGAGAAGAACATTACCTCCTTGGAGCGACGTCTTAATGGAAGGAATTCAACTTGGACTTTACCCAAGAGAGCTCGAGGTACTATCGACAACCTTAAAGAATGGCAAGGCAGCCGACTAGATGACGTTCGACAGAGCAAGATAAAGCAGTTCGACAGGTTCAAGGATATGGCTCTAAACTTGGTTTACAACTGTGTTTTCCAGTCTCAACTTCCAAGATCTGGAGAAAAGCCGAGTATCGCACCCTTAAACTGGTAAGGGACCCAAAGGTGGCCAAGAGCTACAGGCCAACTCCCCTACTGTTCACCTCTATAGCTCATTCGAGCGTTCTTATCTTAAACAGACTTGGTCCAATCACAGACGGCACTTATTCCAGAACAAGCAGGCTTTTCGTCCGGGAAGATCGGACTACAAGCAGGTACTTCAACTTGGCCATACACCCTTCGGAAAATGGCTTTGAGAGGAACCAACCCCACTGGCATAGTTTTCGGACCTACGCCAAGCGTATGATACGTGAATCACCGCCTTGCTCCTCAACAAACTATACAAAGATGACGAGTGACATTCCACCTGACTAACTTACTTACAGCATTCTTCTTTGGCAACGGCGTTTCTTCGTGTGAGCTGAATGGGAAGCGCAGCAATGGAGGATACAGAAAAATGGTCCTCCCTCAAGGAGCTGTACTGGCTCCCGGTCCTCTTCAACGTATACCAACGACCAACCAATCTCACCGCGTAACAAGAAAGCTTCATCTATGCCGATGACCTTGGGCATCCTGCTTCAGAACAACGACGTTGATGTAATGGAGTCCACCCTGACAATCACCGCTTAAGGAAACTTGACAATCGTACTACAAGGACAATCAGTTGAAAGCAACCCTCCAAAGACCCAGGTTAGCCTCTTCCATCTTCCGCATCATGAGCTGAGGAGAAAACTTTCCCTAACATGGAATGGTATTCCCCTGACTTTGTGCAACAACTGTATACCTTGGTGTTAACCCTTGAATCGGACACTGTCATTTCAAGTAACCATATTGACAGGTAAAGGGCGAAGGTGGGACCAGGAACAATCTCTCAGCGAAACTTGCCAATTCGTCATGGGGTGTGCCAGTGCACCTACTCTAGCGGACAACCGCTCTGCGCAGTTGTGTTATTCTGCAGCAGAGTACGCCTGCCCAAGTTTTGGGAAGAGTCAGCACATTCACACAAATGCGACCCTGCACTCAACGCTGTTGCAGAGCGATTACCAGGTTGCCTGAAACACGACGAGCGTTAGACAGTCTGCCACGTCCTGTCTGCATATGCCCCACCTGACATCCCGACGACTGTAGCCAGAGATGGAACGCTTCCGTCAAACTCAGGATACTCACCATCCCTGTCACGATGTTGACTACCCAGAGACGTTTAAAGTCAAGAAAGAGCTTTTCTACAATCTGTCCAACCCCTGACTGGAAACCACCTCACGTGGCCAGATGCAGACTTTGGGGAAGAGAGACGCAACATAAAGTCACCATAATGGCAAGCTCCCTCTCCCTACTAAAGAACAGCTGCCCCTAGCCAACTATCAAGATTGTCGTGGGGACGTGGAAGTCCCTTATCGAACTTCGCCACAGGAGTAGTTCAGTAAAGCTAACTTGCGAAAGTGGGGCTACACTCAAGACGATAACATAAATTCGATTGTGGTAATCTTCTCCTGTACCGGTCTACCCGTGCCTTTGAAGTTTTGAAAAATTAAGGATATGGTATAGGATGGTCCAAAGTATTAGTGAAGCAAGCACAGGCTTGAAATCTATCGGACAATCGATTTTTTTTTAAATTAATTAATTTTCTTTAAAATATTATGCTCGTCATACACAATAATTATTTCGACGGATATGTAGAAATTAACTTAATTTGGATGAGCCTGCACCTTTGAATGTTCTCAAGAGAAACATGGTGTAATATAAATGCTGTGGATCATCATCATCACAATTGAAACGAATCTATGTATAGACAATTACAATCTTCTTTGTCTAGTTCTTAACCTGAAAATGGACTTATTTCTCATTCTCTCTCTGTCCCTAATTCCAGAATCAAAGCTCCAAATTTTATTGTCCGAAACAAAGATGACCGAATATTTGTTTTGCCCCTTTTCTCGTGGGCCCGGCAGCCGCTGAGGAGCGCTAAAGGGACGTTTCTCTATCCCCCTCTTGTTGAAAGCTCTCAGAAACATTTTTTATAGCAGCAATGATTTGACAAATTCACATAATATCATACAGGATAGCGAGAAGGACAGTGAACTCAATGTTGAATTGCACTATTGCTTAGACAGGACGGAAATTAAGCCACCTTCTAAATCAAGAGTTCGTTTACCTGTAACGCGTGTTAGGTTGGCCAATTAGCACACCGCGCCGCGCGCCCGACGCTCCGCCCCCCCTACAACGAGCATAAATGAAGACCTTGATTCGTGCATTGGGCTGATGCCAGAGACTTTCATATTGACTCTAACTCACTGTGTCCAGACTTCTGCATACCATGCAACACAGTATTAGTGAGCGACAGCAGGCACTAAGAGAGAAACAGCGGCGGAGAGGGGGGAGAGAGAGAGAGAGAGAGAGAGAGAGAGAGAGAGAGAGAGGGGGAGGAGGGAGGCGGGGGAGAAAAGCAGAGCGGAAAAAAAAAATTGGGGGAAACCAAACCAGGCAGGAACACACACAAAAGATAAAAGTAGAAGAAGGGAGGAAGAGAGAGAGAGAAGGTATGGTTGAATTAACTTAAGGGAGCGGGAGGAAATGAAATGGAGGAGAAGAGAGAGGGGGGCGGGTCTACAAGTTTTCTAAAATTTTCTGGAACAAGTCCAGGCCCCTTCAAATTGCCTCACTTTTCGAATATGAGTCACTCCATATAAGACCCCTGTTGTACCTCATGTGTAGGCAAAGTTATTTTTCTATTCCTCACCAATATTACCAACTCATTTAGAGGTGCATGTTCTTTTATGAAAATGTAATAATATTCGTCATTTTGTTTTTGATGCAAATGATTATAGTTGCACTAATTGAACACCACTTATATAAACGTATTTGCATTTGTATGATGTAATAAAACTTTGAAGTTAAAATAACTTATTCATCTGATGTACTTTGATTTGTAGCAAAATTGATGTAATTATCTATTCCTACCAACTTGCATGTCTTTTCCTCGTTAGATTATGCTACCCATAATCTATGTGACTTGATATGATAGTTTGTGCCCTCCCCCTTATTATAAACTTTGTACATCAATTGACTTGAACAGTACAGCAACAAAAACACAAAACGTTGGAGATAGAGAATATATTCTTATGGTCTATAATTAGATGCTTTAATCATATAATTTGAAAACAGTATGCATCAACATGGAGCAAAAACATAATTTAAGGAAATTATTGTATAGGATGAATTCCTTTTATGCATTAGAATAGTCTGCATGCTACCATAACCATTTACATCACTATGGTTTATTAATCAAGCTATGAAGAAAAATTACTTGTATTACATTTGAACAAAATAATATAATGTTCCAATTTTATTCTGTGGGTCAATTATGGTACCCAAATAAAAACACTTATTGTCAACAAGTATTCGTAAACTCTAATATGCTGGTGAGATATTTAAATTTATGAGTTTTTTTTTCTTCTTAAAATAGAAAATGCATACATACATATCGAGCAATTTCAAATTGTTTCAATGTGCAGAGCTATCAACTATCATTACATGCGTTTGTAAAATGAGCAGCAAAATATAACTGAGAACCATATAAAGATCTGACATTTACCTTGTATAAATTGTAGGGCGATTCCAAAATAACAGCATGATACAAATGCACTACTTCTCAACATCTAAAATATGCCTATCAGAAATACAAGATGAATGAATAGACCAACAATGTTGAAAAGGACTAGAAGTTGAACAAGATTGTTATGAAATAGCTGATGATGTTGTAATCTAAGATTTTTATCAACTGTAGTAACAGAGTGACATTTCCATATTAAACCGATCATTGATAAAAATAATGATAATAATGATAATTGTAATATTCAAAACATGTAATAATGACAATATAGTTTTATATTTGGACATTTCCAACAACTTTCTTCATAAACAATGAAACTTATGAGTCAGGTGATTTTATATTTTTTGAAACTCGGTTTAAATGTTATAAACCCAACAAGTGCTTATGTCATGAATCTTCTACCCTGAAAGTGCATGTTAGATAGACATTCAATATAATTTTGTACTACCAACAAGCAAACTTGAGAGGTTGTATAATCTGTGTGACAATTAAAACAATAACAAATAAATTAACTTGGCTTCATCTAAACCGTTAAACCAGTCTTTGTTTAAAGCATATTTTTTATCAACTAAATAATAACAAATCATGCATTTTTCAAATTAAAGCTAGCACCATTTCTCGCATCATTCATAGTACAAAATAATTCTTTGATTTTACCATGCAGTCTTATTGAAACCACAGGTTTCATAACAAAAGAACCAACATGAACATCTATATTCAATATCTTTTGATAAGAAAATATGTACAATGTTCCAATTAATGTAGAACAAAGAATAGTCCTGTTTTGCACTTGCGCCAATTTTATTTTTTCCTTCATATTTTGAGAAAAAAAAAACACCAGATGATCCAACTTGACATTATTGACAATATTTTTAAATAGTGTACAACTTTTTTTTACTTGATAGGATTGACTGAATCTATCGTAATATTGAAATTTGAAAGAAAAAGTAGAATAATAATAATAACAATGTAATTTAAATTGCGCCGAATCCACTCTGTAGAGTGCTCAAGACCATATATAATTATCCGGCTTAGCTAGACTACCCTGATAAGATGCACACTGCAATCAAGGAATTTCTTCCTCCTGGTACCCATTTACATTACCTGGGTCGAGAGTGGCATGTATGGATTATTGTTTTACCAAAGTATACATGTATAGTGTAGAAGTATCATAGTCTTGACTGGGCATGCAAAGGTCGTGGGTCTGATCCCCAACATAGCACATATGTTCTGAGACAAGGTATTTTATCTATAATATAGTGCTTCTCCCCACCCAGGGATAAATACGATTGAGTACCAGATATGATGCAAACGTCATTGTGGCACTGTGCCAGGCTGGACTACTCCACAGGGAGTTGGTAATGCGGGCCAAGTCTGAATCTGATTAGTATCGTTTTAATTTGTCTCATATTCCTACCTATATGATTACAATGATGGAACCATCATAAAATTGGAGAAATGCATTTTTCTTGTGCTGTCCAACTACAATCTACTCCTATAATAATGAGAACACATAGAACACAGTTCGGTACCACACGGGAATTCTCCTGGTCCCAATTTCAAACATGTGAACAGTACATTTGTCCATATGGTTCATAGGTCTTTATTGTAAAATAATTCCTTGTCTCAAGTTATTTGGCTTGTTCAGAGCTCCTTGTAATAATGGGAGTGGATTGTAGTATGTAAGAGCTGGACGGGTGACAGTCTTTCGGCAAATACACCAATATAAATATGTGTATCTACATGTGCTGTTGTCCAATCTCATGCAAGACATTATCTATTCCACTATGTATTTAATATAGCATCTTTCCGTTGCAATCACACAGCGCTTCACAATTTGTACCACAAATTACATAGGCCATTTAAAGCTGGTGTATACTGTATTCGCTGTTATTTTCGCGCGATTAATTTTTCGCGCTTAGAGGCCGCAAAACAAATTTGCGGGTTTTTAAATTCGCGCTGGATTGATGTAAGAACGCAATTAACCCCATTCAAAGCATGCATAAGAAATCATGCTCATATATTCGCGTGTTTTTAAATTCGCGCCGAACGATCTTTGCGCGAAATCCGCGAAAATAAATGTACCGCGAATATTTCCACGTTTCGGGAGAAAGAAAAATTAATTTTGATTCACATTAAGATAAATTATGCAAGATTGAATCCAAGAACTATAATAAAACAAATTATAGTACTTAAAATCTTGTTTTAGTGTCTTTATTTCATAATATAAGGATAAAAAAGATAAGTCGGGGACCCGTCTCAGGTTAGCGCTCACGTGGAAAACCAATGGGGATTCTCTTGTGTGGGTGTTACACACAGATCGTTCGCACTAATTCACGCCGTAACCTTTGGCGTGCGAACCTGTCAGCAGAGGTCTAAACGGCAGTTAATTACGCTTCATTCAAACAATTTCATTGAAATTCATCGGAAATAATGAAAGGAATGTCACAAGATCTCTCACACATATCTTTTAGTGCAATGTGGACAACATGTAACTACATTTGGTCGGTTTTGTGCCAATTCCTTTTTTGTTACCAAAACTACACACCAGGTTTAACAATGTTAAACTTCAAAAAGACCAGTTGTGCTGAGAAAATAATACATTATCTGCTCAGATATAAAAGGACGCCTACTGATAGTTTACAGAGAATTAATGCCCTTGTAGTGCTCAAAAAATTAAATAAATCATAGTAAAACTGTATAAGGAATGGCCAATGCATACATATTGCATAAATTGATGTTAGATGAGATAAATAGAAACATAAATTCTTAATCAAATGAAGATAGTTTTGGTCTCATTGAATGAACATGTCTAATGTTGACCATTTGCCCACAGTATACAGTCCGTATCAAATAAAATGGTACAAGTGGAAACAATTTTTTAATGTATGAAAATTAATTACAATCTAGTAGTGTTTGACATTTCAATGACGAAGGAAATTAAGTCCTTCGTCGGCATTTTGTTTCATCTCATTTCATGCTGTAGATCTCGAGATATGATCTGTTTTCTATAATCAACAAAAATCTATGTTGCGTACGGTTTTCATCAATTGGTCTTGACAGATTTCCTTGACTGACTAACAAGTTCCACCTCAGTTAAAACGAGCATGGTTACAACAAAAATTCTTAAAACGAGGCAAACCTAAATGTCCCAATTTGATATTATGTAAGCTTTTGACATCCATATAACAAGATTTTGTAAAATGGGTAATGCACTTGCTCTCGAGAAGCGGGTTATAATGGGAGCGGGTTACGATAGTTTCATTAAGCTTATTCAAGGAGTATCCAAGAAGCATATACCCCGTGGTTGCAGGGAATACTATATTCCTGGGACTCAGGCGAATAAGTGCAACCATCTACGAAGAGTACTTGAAGCTTTATGATCAGGACCCCTTCTCTGATGACACCTTAGCATGCAGGAGAGATGCTTATGGCAGCCATTGCTGAAGAACGAAGGAAGTCTTGGCAGGAACTTATCGAAGGTGTGGACATGTCACACAATAGCAAGAAAGCTTGGTCAAACTATTAAAAAGATCAACAACGACCCTAAACAAGCAACATTGCACTCAATGTCACGGCTAACGAGGTAGCTCACCAGCTCCTGCTTAATGGCAAGACCCAACACGATTTCAACAGTAGAGAACATCCTCTTGGAGCGAGTCTAATGAAGAATCAACTTGGACTTTACCCAGAGAGAGCTCGAGGTAGCTATCGACAACCTAAAGAATGGCAAGGCAAGCCGGACTAGATGACGTTCGGACAGAGCAGATAAAGCATTCGGACAGGTTGCAAGGATGTGGCTTCTAAACTTGTTTGACAACTGTGTTTTCCAGTCTCAACTTCCAAAGATCTGGAGAAAAGCCGAGATAATCGCACCCTTAAACCTGGTAAGGACCAAAGGTGGCCAAGAGCTACAGGCCAATCTCTACTGTTTCACTCTATAAGCTCTTCGAGCGTCTTATCTTAAAAGACTTGGTCCAATCACAGAACGGCATCTTATTCCAGAACAAGCCGGCTTCGTCCGGGAAGATCGTGTACAAGCCAGGTACTCAACTTGGCTCAATACATCGAAAATGGCTTTGAGAGGAACCAACCCACTGGCATAGTTTTCGTTGACCTCACTGCCGCGTATGATACTGTGAATCACCGCCTGCTCCTCAACAAACTATACAAGATGACGGGTGACATCCACCTGACTAAACTTATTCAGCTTCTTCTTGGCAACAGGCGTTTCTTCTGTGGAGCTGAATGGGAAGCGCAGCAGATGGAGGATACAGAAAAATGGTCTCCCTCAAGGAAGTGTTCTGGCTCCGGTCCTCTTCAACGTATACACGAACGACCAACCAATCTCACCGGGTACAAGAAGCTTCATCTATGCCGATGACCTTGGCATCGCTGCTCAGAACAATGACGTTGATGTAATAGAAGTCCACCCTGACATCAGCGCTAGGAAACTTGACATCGTACTACAAGGACAATCAGTTGAAAGCAAACCCTTCCAAGACCCAGGTTAGCCCTCTTCCATCTTCGCAATCATGAAGCTGAGAGAAAACTTTCCCTAACATGGAATGGTACTCCCCTTGACTTTTGTCAACAACCTGTAATACCTTGGTGTTACCCTTGATCGGACACTGTCATTCAAGTACCATATTGACAAGGTAAAGGGGAAGGTGGGACCAGGAACAATCTCCTCAGGAAACTTGCAAATTCGTCAGGGGTGCCAGTGCACCTACTCTACGGACAACCGCTTCTGGCGTTGTGTTATTCTGCAGCAGAGTACGCCTGCCCAGTTTGGGAGAGGTCAGCACATTCACACAATTGGACCCTGCACTCAACGACTGTTGCAGAGCGATTACAGGTTGCCTGAAACCGACGAGCGTAGACAGTCTGCACGTCCTGTCTGGCATTGCACCACCTGACATCCGACGATCTGTAGCCAGCAGAATGGAACGTCTTCGTCAAACTCAGGATACTCGACATCCCTGTCACGATGTTGAACACCCCAGAGACGTTTAAAGTCAAGAAAGAGCTTCCTACAATCTGTCCAACCCCTGACTGAACCACCTCACGTGCCAGATGCAGACTTTGGGAAGAAGAGACGCAACATAAGTCACCATAATGGCAAGCTCCCTCTCCCTACTAAAGAACAGCTGCCCCTAGGCCAACATCAAGATTGGGGGACGTGGAAGTCCCTTAATCGACTTCGCACAGGAGTAGGTCGATGTAAAGCTAACTTGCGAAAGTGGGGCTACACTCAAGACGATAACATAAATTGCGATTGTGGTATGCCGCAAACTATGGGACACCTCCTTCAATGTCCAAATAGAGAACATTGCAACCAGGATGATCTCATGGCTGCAAATGAGAGGGCAGTACTATGTGCAAAGTCATGGCCAAATATATAATTTTGTTAGGGTTACATGTACATATATTCATATTATACTTAATGTTGTAAATGGTGGACACGAAAGAAGAAGAAGATGGGAGCGGGTTGAATTGAACTCTAAATAACCCACACATAAATGTCTTTGGCATTATCTATGAAATAATAATAAGCTGAATTACATAATACAGTGGTGGCCAAAATTATTAGAACACCAAGCATATTTAAATGATTTTAGTAATTTTCACTCAGTTGACCATTTATATACCTTTAAAATGGTCAGAATATCTCCGAATATCATCCTTATGCTTTAAAAACTAAATAACAAAGCCATGCGTTGGGAACTCGCCCCCAAGTCGCCCTTTTTTATGTTACACCACCAATTGAAAAATCTAAAAATCTTGTCCCTTTCAGGATCAAAATGTCATAACGTAAAACATTTTAAGCTTCTCCCTACAAAAGTATATATATTCTGAAGGGAAATTTCCTGAGGATGTCAAAAATGGCATTCATAACAACACCGGGTGAAGTAGTTGCATCTTAAGTGGGGATTTTAAAATTATATTTGAAGGGCCCCTAATTTTTAATTCAGTGCCCCTATTTAATTCCCCTGTTCCAATGACCCTTACTATTTCAACATATTTGAATTGCTCATGAAATTTCCTTTTAAAAAATATACATTTACGAGGAGTGTCTTCTTTAATTGAAAAATAGTCTTAATTTTCAATGAACATGGTTATTTTGGTCATCTCACCATCAAGGTTGGGGGCGAATCCACCCTCCCTATTTGACCAAATTTTCTGAAACTTAGCATGTATTTGAGGTATATTAGAATAAATAAGCCTGGTAAGTTACATACTTTTACCTCAAATACTTTTTGAGCAATCGGCATATGTAATTGGCATTTTACTTTTTTTGCATTTGGACTACATGTTTAATACACAAGTCTATTGGGAAACCAAAAGCGTATAGCGCACCTGTTTTTAATGCTGCGCATTACCAGATGGTCAAAAGTATATAAATTTGGTATCAACATATACGTAAGACCCTATGCTAAAAAGTCATGAAAGCTCATGGCACACAAAGATATCTTTAATCTGATTTCGGCAAATGAACTAGGGCATTGAAAATCCCATAGACTTTGTGTAGGTTCAGGTGTTCTAATAATTTTGGCCACCACTGTACACAATTGCAGAAAAAGGGGAAAAATCACTAATAAGTATGAATTTGATTCTGGTGTGTTATATCAAGCGGTTCTTGAATTAGAGCAAAAATAAACATAGGAATCTCGAACTTGGCAAATCAAGAAAAAATATCCTCAAATCCCTTTGTTCATGTTTACAATGCATTTGTAATTTACACTCATAAATTGTTATAGATCTTATTTTATTGAAAAGTAGGAAAGAAATTAAAATATAATTGGTAACAATTTGAGAATCAAAGGAGATTTGTTTAGACCTATGAAAAATACTGTGTGTTCATGGGAGAATAGACCAATATACCAAGTCATTTAAACTCAATGACGTATCTACAAAGACCTTAGAACTGATGAAAAAAATTAAGATACATCTTCCACACATATTATGATCTGTATAGAAGGAATTTGAATAGCATATTTTAATGGTAGATATGTTGGGCATGCATCTCCTTAGCTTTCAGGAGTAGTGAGCAAATTTAGTCTCAGAAACATGCATAAAATTTATATACACATGTAAATTGGTTGACCCGATTCAAATTAAGAGTGAAAAATACGGCAGCTACTTGCAATTTGGCAACCATTGAAACAAAAACAGCTGCTTATTTTTCATTATTCAATTCTTTTTAATTCTTGTTGTCGTCCTGCATGCACCCATCATCATCCAATTCCAAGTCCTTTTTATATTCCTCTCCAATTCTACTTCATATAACCTTTAATTTAAACTATATACAGACATATCTATCATACAGCTCTGGAGTTTTACAGGAATTGCATAATACCGGTCTTCTTCATCTTGAGTCCTTTCTCTCATTTAAAAAAAAAGTTTAGTTGTTTTCTATTGTATCTGTCATGTTTTACCATGTTCTTTATTTTCTATTCAATACTTCTAGTGTTAATATTTTTGTACACTGTAAAAAATATCTGTATTTTCACAGCAAATCTGCTGTCATCAGAGTTGCCATATCTTGTCTGCAAAAATACAGAATTGTCTGTTATTTTTCTCCTGCATATATTTATGCGAGAGATACAAAATATACATCAGGACTAACACATTTCTCCCATTCCATTTTAACCAAATGCATACGCTTTAGAAACTCTAATGATTTTTTTTTTTTGCTTCTCTTCCATAAATTCTTGGAGGAGAAATTTACAACAACACTTTTTTAAATTTTATTTTTTATAGCATCTCTGTCGACATCACTTTGCTGTAAAAATACAGCTTTTTCTGTAATTTCTGTAACCAACGCCCCCAATACCCAACATGCTGAAGGATGGATCCAATTAGCACACTTTAAATAGAATATCTTTACTTGAGATTCATGCTGATTAAGATCAACTGTCTGTAAGTGGATTTATGAGTAACATCCATCTTTGGTCATTGATTCTCCTTGTGTCACAACTTCTCATCCTTCTTTTGATTTCCAACTTGAAAGCTCTTCACATTGGTGTCCTTGCTAGCGTCTTCCACACTCTGATCAAACTTCTCCTGATTTACGGCCTTCTGCCACTCGTTCTCAAAGACCTCCTTGGACTGCTGATCGGCCGTATCTGCATGGCTCTCCCGTTCCATCTTCGTAGCGGCCCGGGCAGCATTGTACTGCACACGCGTCACCTAGGATGAGAAACATGAGAGAAGAACAGATCAAGAACAGTTTTAATGTCTGTAGATCCTCTCTATTTTTTTTAGCCTTCCTGAAGACTGGAGTCTTTTAACCCTAAAAGGGCCGGGGGGGGGGGGGGGGGGCCTAATCAGCCGCCCCCCTCGACATTTCGCGTGGTCATGTCGCTGAAAATTTTTTTCGCGCTCCGCGCATTTATGGCTTTTTTCTCTAACATCTTACGCAACTTTTAAAACTATTTTGAAAAAAATTGAGCGTACGGTTCGGAAGTTGCGCAACGTTATGTAATGCAGCGCAGACTCAAAACCCAGAGATTTTCTGTATTTGTGTACAAAACATATGGGAAATGGCTTTTCATGCTAACATCACATTTCTGTATTTAAAATATGGTTATTAGCCATTATTTTAGTTGATATTGCTCTAATCATTAGAGATAATCAATGACCGAAGTATTCCAAACAAAAAAACAATAAAATACATAAGTCGAAAAACAAATAAATACATAATAAATTCCCAAAACAATAAAATACATAAGAAATTGAATTAGATACCGGAATTTTTTTTGCGTGCAATTGTTAGGAATGCTACAAAGAATATTTACACCAAGAATTAGCATTCTAGGAGCATTATTTAATGGTTTAAAACAAAAAGTATGATTTCATGCATAAATTAGCATAATTAATATAAATTAAAAAGACATTTTTTTTGGAAAAACGAACTATACAGTCTTGTAGATTACATCGCACACTACTATTGTGCAAATTTTCGCAGCGATCGGCGGCCGAGATCTGAAGGGGGGGCCTAATCGGTCCCCCCCCCCCCCCCCCCGGCTGTGAGATTGCAAAAATAACCCGGCCCTTTTAGGGTTAATGACCAGTCCATGGCCAGCGTGTGACTAGTCTGCAGGCTAGTCAATTTCTTCTCGGCATGTAGCCTAGATGAAACAAACTTGCACTTGGGATAATTTAGTATGTATCATAAATGTAATCCATTATTTTGTATTCTAGACTGTCCACTATTTATATAATATAAACCTCACTTTAAGAATCATTATTAATCTTGTCTTCTGATTGGTTGTAAATTACATTCATGCTTACAACCCTCTTAAGAAATTCAAAGTTAATTTTGCCTGGACGACTGGTCCAAATCCTTTTTTTTTTATAGCTGTTTTAAAGTTGGGTTTGGTCTCCACAGCTAGGCCCATAATTCCTAATTGTTTAAAGAAGACACTTATTTTTAATAATATTTGTTCCATGTTTGGTATATATATAAAATAGATATTGTCTATTGTCTAATTGTTTCTACAGTCTGTGTCAAAAAGAATGGTACAGTCGGGGGGAAAAAAAATTAGGTATGAAATCTTTTCAAATGATATGTATGAATGGTATCAAATTAAAGCCAATATATTTTTCTTGCTGATACAATTCATTTCAAGTAATTTGCTTTTGTAGAACAAAAGTTAGGCTAATATATGTGTGCAGACAAGGAATTTAACCTATTGTTTGTTGGCGTGAATTTTAGCAGTCTTATGTTCGAAACATACACAAAGGTATGGCACGGCGTGTGCAAAATGAATTTTTATTGATTGTAGAAAACTTTTCATATCTCAAGATCTACAGCACTAAATGAGATGAAATAATTTGCAGAAGAAAGCTTATTTTTCCTGCTTTATGAAAATACCAAGCATCACCATGTTGTGACTAATCTTCATATAATAAAAAAATGTTTCCCAACTGTACCATTTTATTTGACACAGACTGTACAGGCTCTCAGGGAAGCTTTACTGGGAGAAGCATTTACCCACCTTGACATATTGGACGTTAGTGAGGATACGGACAGTGAAGTCTGGGATATAGGCTGATGGTGGGGAAGGGTTACTGGCACTACCGATACTCCTCACACTGGCTCTGCTTCCACTGTGCTTGTTATCTGCAGAAGGGTGGATGGTGAGGGTCAAAGTTGAGAAATGATTATAATGATGATGATAATAATGATAATAATAATATCGTTTTATTTTTCAAAGGTAGCCACTTCCGTTTTGATACCTGTTCTACCAGTGGATCCTCCACAACATGATATGTTATTATCATCCCAAGTGCTTTGCTATGAAGCAGCTATAGGGACCAATTTTGTAAGTATTTGGTATCACTCGTCCGGGAATCAAACCAGCGGATGCTCTAAGTAAGCAAGCCATCATGATTAGTAATAGTAATGTAATTTGATGTGTATTTCAGACATTGCATGCAATCACGATATACAGTACATAGGCCTATAAATTTATTTGAAAGAAAAGTAGCAAAACGTTTGCAAGTGACACAATATTTAAGTACATACGGTCCAATTCTGTTCTTGTCATGAATGTAAACAATTCCCTTTTCAAATCAATTCACTTGCATTCAAATGTTTGTATTTCAGTATATCTCGTTTCAAATTGGTTGAGAAGAATATATTGTTTTATCCTAAATAGAATACAAGAAAATAACACACATGAAATATAATAAATAGCTTATTCATTATACTCTAGCAGTAATTTATATTGCAGTAATAAAAGAAAGTAACAAGAGAAGTGATCTCACCAATTTGCTGGTTTGTTGGGATAAGGGCATGTTGTCCGTAGAAGGAGAATGGTCCCTGCTCAAAGATGATGTTCTCCTTGCCGATGGTGACCTCTACACGACCTTGAAGGATCATGACAAAGTAGTCTGCTTGCTTGCCTCGCTGGTAGAGATAGAGAGGAATCTTCTTCTCTGGTAGCAGCATCTCAAAGATGATGTCTTGGTCCAGGAGACGATGGAGAATGGTCTCTGATATCTTCTCAACCTTGAATGGGTCCACAGCTAATAAGATGAGAACAAGATAACAAATAAGAACAACTGATTATGTAACCTTTCCATAAAGAAAAAGAAAAATAGGATGAAGAAGAAGAAGAAAAGAAAAGAAAAAAAAGAATAACAAGAAAGAGTGGAAGCAGAAGAAAAAGTAGAAGACAAAGACAACTACAACAAAGAAAAAGAAAATAAGAAGAGGAGGAGAAGGAAGAAAAATAATTCTAAGAAGAAGAAGCAAGGGCAGGATAAAGAGGGAGTAGAAGAGGGAAAGATGGAGAAACAGAAGGAAAAGAAAGAGAGGGAGGAGATTTAAAAAAAAAACATAAAGGAGAAGCACAAATGGAGAAGATGTACAGGGAAAGCAGGAACAAGAAAAATTAAAGGTTATTATGGATGCATCTCATGAAAACAAAATTGAAGTATTAGTAATACACCAATAGTTATAATTATGATACTAATCACAGCATTAGAAATTCCAACCAACATTAATAATTAGAGATGTACATGTACATGTAGGGCACATGTGTGATATTGAACACGAATAGTAGAGTGAAACCGAGGCAGATAGAGGCAGATAAAGCTAGATAGATAGAGTCTTTAAAGGAAGATATTTGATCAGGTGTGGTAGTAATGAAGGGTTCTAGTTTCACACATTCAAATAAATGAGATTTATTCTCCAGACAGAGGAACACATCAGTGGTAGAAAGCAGAGAGGGAAAATGAGAGGGGTACATATGGACTGATAGGAAACAGAGAGAGAAAGAAGGAAAGAGAGAGAGTGAGAGACAGATGGAGACAGGAGAATATGGAATTTTATTTATTTATTTATTCATTTATTCAAATTTTCTTGTAGGGTAGCCATAAAATGAGCCAAAAGGGCCTATTTTACAAGGGAGCCCTGCAAAGGAAAAGAAATAAAGGACAGATGGAGAGAGGGTTGGTTTCAAAGATACATGTATACAAAGATGAAATCCATGAAGAAGTGTTTGGACTTTTTACTGGCCAAAATAACCATGTATTTTTGCGAGGTTTATTTTTCAATCATCTTTCTTATTAACAACAAGCATCACTTTCAAATCTCATCTTTGAAATGTACATATTCTCTATCTCTATCATGTGGATGTGGCTAGGAAAGTGCAGCCGTAATCCATGCCAGATTCGGTGTCCAGTTCTCAGCCAAGTAAACATGAGCTTGATTGCATGAACCATTGCCGTCAAGAGAGGGCTATTTATAGAGCCAATAACTTGGCCCTCCGTATAATACCCAGACTAGCTACCTGCTGTTGTGACGATGATAGACCTCTCAAATGCGCACTCTCTCTCTAGGCGCTGCTGCACTAGCTCGAGTTAAAAGATAGCACACAAATTGCTGGATCAGGGAAAAAACTAGAAAAAAGAAACTGGTCCTACACTAGCTCAAGCTTCAGCCAAAGTTTTGCATTAACGACCTGACCTAACCTTGAACAAACAAGCCCGATATGTATTGCACAACTGGTAATCACCGCTAGAGTATACATGCACAGGTGCATGATTTCGAACATATCTCGAGCTAATGCAGCACCGCGCAAAATAGCGCGCTATTTCGTGCTAAAACCTGCAAACCAGCTTGAGCTTTATTTTTAAAAATCCTAAGATGACTAGGGCTGGGATTTTATCCAAATTAGCGTGCTACTTGACCACAAAGCTAGACCTCCTCTGATCGGGCTAATTCATCGGATCACAAATAGCACACTATTTGAAATAGCTCAAGCTAGTGCAGCACTGCCTTTCTCTCTCCCTCCCTCTCTCCATCCGAGATTCAGAGGGGATGATGTCATACGGGATACCCTGGGAAAGGAAAAGCTCATAATGTATCTTTTGCTCGTTCGTTGAGCTCTCTGAACACGAGCATATGAATAAAAACAGGGATCATTTTCAGAATGATTTGGCTCACTGAAATTGATCATGCTTGCACTCAAGAGAATAAGTGGAAAAGTGATTAAGTGAAAAAATATATCCTTATTAGTGATTAAAAAAAATTAAAGGGATGAAATAATCACAATTCTGCCTACGTGAAAGTTGATTTAAAGAATGCCACATGTGGAATATCATCCAGACATTCAACCAAATTGGTACTGTTATTATTAAATGCAGGGAAAATGATTCCTGGGATACAGTGTGTCCATGTATGTACACATCTGCATCATTTTCAAGTTTATCATACAGACATGATGAATATAGAACATACATGTACATGTACATGTAGACAGGTGGCATATTTCGATATAAATGTACTGAGTGATGCATGAGTACAGATAATGTAATTTGGTAAACCAAAAGTATGTTTACATGTAGGCCTAGTTCCTTTCATTTTGTCTTATTTGGTTCATTAGATCCTCTACTAAACCTATCATAGCCCCTTCCCTCTGTCGTAGCCCACTATTTCCAATACAGGTACCCCAGATAAAATGCACACACCCTATTCCATGCTAAATACAATTCAACTGCAATTTATTTGAAATAAAAACTGGCAATCAGCATACAAGTAGGCCTATTAATCATGCATCACACATTTTACATGTAGGTATATACATGTAGCATTGTCATTAAAGCAGAGTTGTGTGCATGTCTGATGTGATACAAATGTCACCTAGCAATGTATCATGAAATTTATTTGAAATAAAAACTGATAATCAATAAAGTACTGTCGGCCCTGTAGGGACCGGTAATGTGACAGCGACGCACACATTTGTTTTCTTGTAATGTCACACTGACAAATGAATTATGTTATTTTAAATGGGGCCATCCTATGACGTCACCATCCTAAAAACGTGACTGGGATTTGAACCTCGGTCCGATCTGAAACAGTTTGTAGGCTGACTTTCTTTTTCCAAAATGTAAACAATTCAAATGATTTCAATTATTTTCTCTCAAAGGATCACAAAATTATAAGAATGGGACCGAGATTCGAATCCCAGTCATGACTTTCGGATCATGACGTCAAATGTTAGTCCCAGATGTAAATAATGCGCTTTTGTGACCAGATTGTGATATTATGCGTCGTGCGACATTACTGGTCGGTACAGGCCCATCAATCTTGCATCAAACATTTTACATGTAGGTCTATACATGTAGCATCGTCATTATAGCAGACTTGTCTGCATGTTTGATGTCATATTAATATCACCTGGCAATGTATCACCCCAGTAATGTATGATCATGAATCGTCTGATAACGTGTTTATACTGTGACCTGGCTCTCGTGTCGAATCCTAAGGAAGGGTTCAACACCGCAAAAAGTGAACCTGTGATCGTGTTTATACAGAGCAAAAAAGGCGAGTTCGTCACGGCTCACAGATCATGACCGAAGTATATTCTAGAGAGACATTATTAATGTGTGTTGTGATGTACAACTGAATTCCACCACTGACCTCAAGGTCATCGAGTTCGACACGGCTTTGTGTTTACACACAGAACAATTGCCGCGTCGAACACGCCTCCCGGATTCTGGCAGAGCCAAAAAGGCAAGTCAAACTGGGGTCTCAGATCACACTGATCCTGTTTACACAACATAAAATTGCCATGTTGAACCTACGAGCCGAGTCACAGTGTAAACACAGTATATGGTATGATGTATCATTACCAACATGCCAGAGCACATTGTTTTGAGGCTCATATATTATCTGTTCAAGCTGTTTCATGGGCCATATAGAGGGCATGATAACATCATGTGGCTACATAGCAGGCAGGGGTGATAGGATATTGAACGTCAAATCATATTAATACAAAACACTGTTCAAAATGAAAGCCAATATTTCATTAATGAAAATGGATAATGCATACATGTACAAATGTATGCTTATTATCAGAAAACGTAGTCATTTTGCTAATATTGTGCAGGGCTCGAATTTAGCAGTGGCCCAGTGCCAATGGCCACCTGAAACTTCATGAGGCCACCTGAAATAAACCAAAAACTCCATTCAACCATGTGGATTGCTTGCTCAAATGGGGCCAATGGCCACCCAGAGAAAAATGTTAAGCATGAGCCCTGTTGTGTACATTTTTATACATAGCAAATTGCCCATATCCCTTTGTAGTATAAGAACTGCTTTATGTACAGTGTAAATATAAGGTGGTAGTAGACAATGTACATAATAAATACTCTGGAGATTGGTTTTTTATGAATTATATCAAGAAATCAAAATCAAACAATAATAAACAGTTAATTGCACAAGTTTGTAAAGCCTTCAAATAAAGACTACAATGTCCATGTATTCACTAGACAATTTCTTCCGGCCCTGGAAGCATTAATATGTACCTCCTAATCCAACTAAAAGCTATTGATTTCTATTTCACAATTCCATTACTACCACTCTCAAACACCCCTGTCACATCAGTCAAGTAATACCAAACCACCAAATCTATGCTATATTAGGGTAATGTTTTATTCAGTTTAGTCTGGTTTTGGCCTCATACATGCATATTTGTAGTTGTGGCTGGGGCATTAGGCACTAGCTGTCAAACTGTGCACATTCAGAATGATACTGCTTTGATTTGGGACGTGACAGTAAGAAGATGTTCAAGGCCCTTGGATACGATTGATGATGTTTCTTGTACACCATTTTGATTACTGGAATTTCGATTCCCTGCATCAATTAAAGGGGAAGTTCACCCTGGACTTTTGTTGCTTTTTAAAAAGGCAGAAAAATGAAAGAAAAATATGCGTGAAAGTTTGAATAAAATCAACCAAAAAATAGCGAAGTTATGAACACTTAAAGTTTTGATTCTGTGACGTCACTTGCGAGCAGCTCTCCTTGTGTTGTGTATGTAAATTTCATAAATTTGTCCTTTTTTATGGTTCTTGATAACGGAATAGGTCAATTTGAGAGAGGCATGTATATGAACATAGATTTGATGATATATCGACCGCACAGGTGAAATAATTAAATATTCTTCTGAAAAGTAAAACTTTTATGGAATTTACATCATATTTTTTTTTTTTTATAACACATAGGACAGAAGCTCGCACGTGACGTCACAGATTCAAAACTTTAAATATCCATAACTTCGCTATTTTTTGGTCGATTTTCTTCAAACCTTCACTCGTATTTTTCTTTTATTTTCCTGCATTTTTTTAAGCCAATTGAAATCCAGGGTGAACTTCCCCTTTAATGCTTCTGAGGGGTTCTACATGTAGGTCAATTAGCCCCTGGGACTCTACACTTAACCCTTTTTCTGAGGGCTAGGGGGTAGTTGTCCAGGGGGTATTTGAGTACATGTAGCACCACCTCCAATGCAGGGTATTTCCAATTTCCATTCATGAATTGTATGGTAATATCGTCGGCCTCATGCCAAAAGGGCCTTACCGTTTTAAGTATGTGTACATTATGAATGGGCTTTAAAAATGCTAAGGCCCTTCTCACATATCGCATGAGGCCGACGATATGCAATTACGGTGTATATAGACCATTGATTTCCCATACAAAAGCATGCATCATAAATCCCCTTAAAATTATGTTAGTCATATCCCTTGAACAACTCACATCATAGCTAAAAACCTATATTATAAGCCTATGACAGACATAGGGGGAGAGAGAGAAGTATAGAGAGAAAGAGAGAAGGAATCACATATTACAGGATATGGGGGAGTAAATAGAATAAATCCTGGGTCAATGTCAACTGTATTAATCAATTCAATAATTTTTGTAGTGACAAAACCATATGACAAGTGCAAAGGAAAGCTGCAGAATAAGAAAATTTGCTTTCTAATAATTCTTGCAATGTGACACGTTTTAGGTAGCAGAGATTTATCAAAAGAATTATGCAGCATAAAGTGTACACTTTAGACTATGCATTTGAAATAGACATGTAGTATCTATTGTTTAACATGCACTATAGATGTTGATAGTTCAGGTAAAGAATATACTGCATGCATCTTTTTTTTTTTGTTTTTTTTTTTTGTTTGAATTTCATACTGGCCTGGGAAATAAGATTGAAAGCCTACTTTCACTTGACATGTTAATATAATTCAACTCTACTTATAATGATACAGCCATTGTTATTCACTCCTAGCAGACCGGGACAGTATAAAACCTTCATGAATAACAATGACTACTTTATCATACGCAGACACCTCCCTGACACATCACTAATTTCTAATTTCATTATCCTTGGGGAAAGGAGTTTTATGTACAGTAGTCACACTGTTTACGCCGTTGTAATGGAAATTAATTTGTATATCCTTGTTGTCCCTACGCTGGCCCTCGTCATGAGGTTATTGCGTATGTACAATGTCGTCAAGACGACCTTTAACATCCCCCTGCCTAACCGCAGCTAAATATGGGTTTACTTGCTTTCTTATGATGTAAACTGAAAATTGTGTCAATGCAAATTAAATCTTTAAAACACTCTGAGTCGGTAATTTGTTTTAATAATAGTAATTTAAAGTGAATTGTAGGAATTTTGAACATTAGAAGCACATATAAAACAAAATCTAAAGAAAGTTTGAAGAACAAGTACGTTGTGCGGCAGAATAAGCTACATGTATAGTGACGCATTGTATTACCGGACACTATCATAATTCCGGACGCACATATTACTGCGCGCTAAAGCAATTTTGTGCGCGTAGGTCGGCGCAGTTAAATTCCACACTCCAAAACATGGAACAAGATTGCTAAAATGAGGCAAAAAAAAACTAAGTTTTACCTTATTTATCTCTTTTTTGATAGAAAATGGTTAAATTTTCATATTGCATACCTTTACATTAGCAAAAATGAGCCTTGTTTGCCGAATTTCAATCTCTCGTCGTCCGCTTCGAATGTTGACGTGCGGTTATATGGTGATTGATTCTAGTGAAGTGCGGTTTTATTTCCAATCATGATGATCGCGCAAGCGCAAAAGCGATAGATAGAGAACACGAACGTCGATAAAAATTATGCATTATCCGAAGTTGATAAGTTAATTGAAGCAACTATTTTTCTCAAGGCTTGGATCACACAAAAAGACAAAGATTAAGAAATAGATCTAAAGGATAAAGCTAAAAGGATATGTTTTATCAAACAAAAACCCAAAATAAGTCCTAGATTAACTGCAATGCCTGTCTAGTCTAGTCAATTCAAGAGCATAAAAATATTATGATCGAAAACAAATTAAAAACAACACGCAATTATAATGTTGTATCCCATAGAGGGCGCGCGTCCGGAATCATAATGTAATTTGTCAGGCGCAAAAATAATTGTTTTTCGTAGAGGGGTATGCGGCAAGCGCGATACAAAGAAAACGGTTGGTAAATATCAAAGAATTTTACCATTTTCATAAATTTGACAACATTTGGAATAACTAGTGCAAATTTTTCTTAATTTCATTTCCTCAAACTGTCCCTTTTAAAGCAGTAAAATAAAGGCGTCCGGTAATACAATACACTGCCATATATGTTGGCTAAAAAGGTCATGCTTTTTACAATTTAGACATCAATTCACCATGTTTCTACGGAACACTGTTAATCTATAGAAGGAAGTAGTTGGGGAGGAGGACTGGAAAAGTAGGCTAGTTAGAGAGAAATAAGAAATGGCATGATTGCAAAAGTCTACCAGCATCTAAAGATTACTCTGCTAGCCCAGACTACAATCTGACACTTTAATGAATTATGCTATGTCTAGTGGGCAGAAAAAATGTCTACCCACTGTTTGTGTCAAAATTATCTCCAGTACAAAGCTACATATATTGTAAAGGCCTACATTGTATTTCATTAAGGGTGCTATCTCACTTCGCGGAAAAAAAATAGAGACAGATTTGCCAACATGGCATTGCACTATATCTGTCTCCTCTGTCTCCGCGACAGATTTTTGTGTGCTACAGGAGACAGATCCAGTACAATGGCATGCTGGCTAATCCGTCTTTTGTGCCACGTAACCTTTTGTACATCGCACAAAAGATTTTGTTGCGGAAATAGCTAGTACAATGCCATGATAGCAAAACTGTCTCAATTTTGTTTCCGCGAAGTGAGATACCACCCTTATAGAGACGTCACTGCGACTTGGCTCGCGCTTTCTTCGTCTCCGCAACTTCTCTAGACAATGTGTCAAACAATTCGCCTACAAGCCAATATAGCCATTGCCGCGATGTCTCCTTGTTCTGCAGAAGGTCTTGGAGACACCCCGGAGACCTCCAAAGAGGATCCCGCAGCCCAAATGGCAGGCAACATTAGTCCCCCTGATGTCTCAGAGACACTGTGGAGATGTTGTAGAGACCTAATAGAGACTGGTAAAAGTCTCAGAAATTGATTGAACAGAATTTCCTGCAGCCACCTGGACACTAAAAGGGGGGGGGGGGGGTAGGGTGTTCCAAAATGAGTTAAGTAGACTTAAATTAAATTCCTAGTTGCGTGCACTATGTTATGCATTACCTCATTGGTCAGATCATACTCAGGGGAGGAGTGCCATTGAGAAGTCTATCAATGATATTATGCATACATGTACATGTAAGCGCTTAGATTTTAAGTGCGACTTTACATCTACTTAACTCATTGTGAAACATTCACCTGGATAACCCGCTAATCATATTTCATCAACGTCACAGAGCAGTTTCATGGCCAGTGACATAGGATTTCCATTTTTTTATTCAGAAGTTACATTTATGTATTATGCTATCAAATGGACGTTGGCTTGGGCCTACAAACTACCTAAAGACATAGAGGATAAGAATCTGTGCTTTCAGACTATATGATACTTACAACACGAGAGGAACTGGAATGTAGCCAGGGTGAGTTGAGGGGTCATCTTGGGGCGTGCTACCTCCCCTTGCTGAGCAAAGATGGAATAGTCCCGTTTGTTTGTATTAGACACAAACGTCTTTGACTTATTATCCACTGTAAGGTGACAAGAAAAAAAAAAGACAAGAAAAACAAATTATAGAATGAATAACTGTTAATTCAACAGTTTTTGTTATTATTTCTTAATTTGTATTTTCAAATGAGGATGAGCTGAAGCACATTGTGAACACACCAATTATTCATGTATTTGTACTATTGAAAAATAAATGAAATGAAATAAAAATGTGTGTAGTATCCAAAACATCTGAATGTAAAAAAGTAAAAGAAAGGAAAAATTGTGCTTGAACATTTATAAGTATGGTTATGTGTCAATAGATGCATTAAATTAAAAATGAGAAATGCAAAGCATGAATTAGTGTACACTTCATATAATCACGTTAATTGCACATTGCACTATGAATTATTCATTTTAATGGTAAGGAGAATGGGATTTAACCAAATAAATGTTTTAATAATTAATGATCCTTTTTGCAGTCTGAGAAGTTAAAGGATTGTCATTATATGGATGGGGGACTACATGTACATGTACATGTAAATATGATCATTCCTTTTTTTGCAGTCTGAGGGATAATACAGTTGTATGATAATCATTTAAATAATGAGTTAGGGGAGGGAGGGGGGGGGGGCTCAATATAAAAAAACAGAGATTCCAATTTGTCATCTCTTTTTATGGTCTTTCAGTAATAAGGAGTTTAATATCTCTTTTTAGAATCTATATAGGGACAAATGATTTTTTTTTAATTAGGATTGGAAAGGGATTCTATCCACGTGAATGTAAAAAAATCACCCCTTTTTGCTTGAGGGCAATATAGGACTCGACATGGCCTAGAAACTATAAACAGACACAAGATCACATGGTGGCAGATACAACATGACAATGAGTAATTATTTCAGTCACATACAACCAATGCAAGCTGACAGTGATTAACTTGCCCTGTAGGGGGCATAACGAGGTACACTGAAAAGAATCTAAATGGAAATCAACTAAATATTACTACAATGTACATGTTTTGAGAGGAGAAAATAAGTTAAAATTGATCCAATAACAACAAAATCAGATGATAAATCGATCTACATATATGTACACTGTACATGGGTTGATTTGATTTTTTCTTTCTTTCTACGATGTTAAGATAGACCTCCGTTTTGAACAAATTACCCGGTAAAGCAAAAAGGAAAAAAAAAAAAAAAAAAAATGTACATGTAGCTCTAAAGTAGATTATTTTAGCATGTTCTATCTTTTTAAAATGTTCTATTTTAGCATTTTCTAGAAGGCTTTGACTCAAACTGGAGGCTATAAAAAGACACAGATCTGTTAGATTGGGGGCCTCAATACATTGTACAATCCAAAGACAAGCCACCATTTTGGAAGAAACATATGAGTGGGAGGGAGTGAGTCAGTGGCTTATTATAGAGTACCAGCAAAACAGCATACTGGTTGACCTGATTTAAGATAAAATCTCTAAATACTTTTTTAATATCCCTATTTATATCAGAAGGTACATGTATGTATTATTTACAAATTCATATTTAGTTAGTGTTTGTCTGTACAGTTTGTTTTCTCAAAAGTTCAAGAAGGTCAGCTGATATGTACACTTTACAATAGAGAAACCATAAATTTAAATTTTCATTTTCAATGTCTCTCTGTTGATTCAACTCTTCATGTGTTGTTATTTTTGTAATATATACACTGACTTTTAAAATCTCATTATTGTTTTTACTAATTCAAAATTAAATCTTTAGTAGGCTATAAAATTTTGGAAACCCACCACATACGCATAACCTCTGTCAGTATGTACTCATGTTATATCAAATTATAACTCAGAAATTAAAAGGCATCCATATTTGTTAATTAACCCCCCCCCCCCAAAAAAAAAGTAACATTTTGCCCACATTCAGATCCACATGCATGTGGCATTCTGGGAAGAGTGAGTCTTATCATGCTTCAAAATATGTTTGGCCTTGGTGATCTGTTATGCACCATTGTGCAACTGACATTTTTTTGTCCAACATGATTAATCATCATAATTAACTCTCTCAAAATTCATATTGCCATTGATACAATATGAGCCAACAGTGGGAGTAATACATGAAGCCTAAAGCAACAAATTGGAGGATTTAAATAAGGGTTACAATTTCATTTGTAAAGTACCACAGGGCCCCCTTACTCATTTCAAAAGAGGCTCAGAATTACATCGATGCAATAACCCTTTTTAATTGATTGATTGATTGATGTTTTGGGGGAGGGGTGGGGGTTGGGTCCTAAATTGAAGAGTTAAACCCAACAATTTTGAAAGTGTACAGTATTCAATTACTTCATTATGGAGTAATGGTCAGTGTTGATTGCCCACTTTTTGTCTTCACTTGTATACTTCCACTGTATTCAAACATATCATCTGAGAAAAAACATCACTAATATAATCTTGAATAATTTTCTTTTGAGAAAATTACAGTACCTATGCTTATGGAGGGCTAACTGGACAGGGCCTACTAATAATCATAGTACACAGTCATTACAATTAGATCTACATTTTTTGGGGTAAACTACATACGTCTACAAAACGTAACACGTCACTGGCCTCATTAAGTGATCCAATTTCCTCTGCAACTTTATTCGGGTTTATTCACTACTGGTAATGAACCTGTGGACAGCGCTAAAGTTTTCTTTTTTTTTTATCAGGAAGTCATTCACTAGTTTAATTACCATTTGAGACACTTTCCATTCACAAATAAGTCTGTATACAGTGTCATTTTCCCCCTAATTCTTATCACATCAACATTTTGTACATGTTTTATACATATAGTATTGAACAGATATCACAAACTTATTCATGTACTACTATACACCTTTTTTTGTCTAAGTGGTTTTTTTTTCTTCAAATTCATAAATAATCAGTACAAAAGCAATTTTATTCATACATGTATTATATAGATAGACATACATGTAATCAAACTTTAATAGTAACTATGTAAGTTATAATTTTCTTGACAGCCTTCATTGTCAAATGTCTCAATGTTACTTTCACTTTGGACTTCAAGTATATTTCTTAGTCTGCAATTACGTGGTTACAAACAATACTGAGTTACTTGATACTGGTGTACCTGTATCATCAAGAGTCATGGGTTGGAGTTTGGAAACAACCTACATGTACATGTAGATGTGTGATAGCAAGGTTCAAGAAAATAACTCCTCCATTTCTGTAATTTTATCTTGTATTCATCTCTTGAAATCAACAGGTTTTTTTTTTTTTTTTAATAACATCTGTGCATGCATGTAATTGAAACTTGGCCAGAACACTGAAGGTCAGAATCCATTGTTTGACAAGAATGAAAACTTTGAGACTTATGTCATAGTCTTAACCGATCGCATGCGTGTTTGCAAGTACATGTATGTCCTGCAGCCTGCCTCAGGTGCCTGCAAACTCTGGCGATTCATTGCGTTCTGACATGGCTGTACCAAGCATACAGCCACCTTCCTTCTTGGTACCTGGAATAAAGAGCACCTCCATACATGTACGTTCGACGCAAGGATTTTCTTTAATGAACTCTTACATAGACCTGGGGAGCGTTTCATGAAAGGACTTGTCGGACGTTTTATCCGACAAATTTGCTCTCAGCCAATCAGATGCAAGCATTTAAGTAGCTTATAACAGTTGTCAGTGAGAATCAGTAAATATTTGTTTCATGAAATGCTCCCCAGAAGAAGAGAGATGCACAACTAACCCAGGCTGGGTTGAGACCATAGTATAAGTTACATACTTTGCTGTAGAGACTTGAGAGCCAGTACAAGTACATGGAAGAAATTATAATCTTGCGGATTGTCACTTGACTGTGATGTTTTGATTCCATTAAAGGGGCAGTGCTAACAACAAGAACTAAATTCAAAGAGAATTACTGTTGTGATTAAACTGTGAAACAAACCGTCTTAAAGTGATTTGGAAAAGTTGATAACAATTCACCTAATAATTGTTGTGTGATGTGTAGTTCTGGAATTAACAAAATGATAACAAATTAACTAGATCCTGCCAAGAGTCACATACTCCTCACAAAGAAATGCATGTATGGGATTACACAAAATGTTTGACTATAAGGGCATTTGAAGAGCAATCCTTACCCATTGACCTTTTTACTAAATTGTTCCTGAAACAAATGAAAGTAACTTGAAAGTTTGCAATGATTAATTTTCAACTTTGCCAGTGTGGTAGATTCCCTTTAAGTTTGTTGCCCCAGACGACGGCACTAATGGGCTAGTGTCATCCCTCATGAATGACGTACTTGTGAGCTACAGCGGGACAGGCAACTAATTTCATCAACAAAATCCACTGAATGTTGACTGTCAACTTGTCACTCTTCCTAAAAGACATGCCAAAATACATTTGGGCCCTGCTGATGTTCACATGTATTGCGGGAAACCAAAATGGCAATGTGACATTTGTAGGCTGAATGTTTTGCAGGCTGCAAGTATTTACAACACTTAAAGTCACTATTTTATTCTACACCTGAAGGGTGTTTCACAAGGAGTTAAGTAGACTTAAAAACGCACTTAAATCGTTAGTTTCGTGCGTTATATTACGCATCACCTCATTGGATTGACCATGCTCAGGGGATGCGCGCCATTGCAAAATCTGAGCAAATACATTGCATGTTATCAAACAAGATGATGAGCGAAGAAGTTAAGTGCGACTTTAGGTCTACTTAACTCTTTGTGAAACACCCCCCTGTAGAACAGAAAACCCTAAAAACAGACCTATATGTAGCAAGGACTGCCCAAAAGATTCACACACTCGATATGGCAGGGAGTTCCAGGTAGGAGTAATATACTTAAATGTACACTCTAAAAATCTGTTCAAGTTAATTCTTTCAATATAGCCTATACTTGTGTTCAGTTCGAAGAGATTTTGTAATAATTTCATCGACTTGGTCCTGAGCACCTGGTTTTAACAGGAGTGGATTATATGATACATACAAGTTTGTAAATCATTATCAAATGTTCCTGTGCACTTTCTACATTATTCATGTGTACTCAAAATTGCAAGCCTCGACAATACTTACGATAGATATCCGTCTCATCCACGATCTCTGATTGGATGATTTCTTCAATAACGTCTTCTAAAGTAACCAATCCAAGCACTTCGTAGAATGGATCCCCTTCTCCCTCACTGTTCACCTGGTTTACTATCGCCATGTGGGACTGACCTGAAACAAGGCAACATATAACAGGATTATATTATATTGAAACTAACATGAACAAGAGTTATTCAAGAATTATGTGAGTTACTGTGTAAAAATGATAGTATTCAGACCTTCATGATGTACACATACATTTGTAGCAAGCTCAAGTAGACACCCCCCCCCCCACCTCCCTCCAAAAAAAAGAGGTTATTAACCAAAACTTTATTTCATTAAATTAGTTCTTTTTGAATTTACATCAATGTTTCCTTTTACTAAGTACTGATGGATGTGTACATTTACATGTAGGACCTAAATTTTGGGTCAGCTTTGAAGCTTTCATGAGTGATCCTGTTTAATTTAATATCTAAATTTCATACTACTCGGTCACCGTGTATTGAGCTAAATCCATACAATTAAATTCATCATCAATGTTGCTCACAAGTATTTGAACAATGGATGGTTTTGAGTTAGGCCTTAATTACAGGAATCATGTCACATGAAGGAGTGCTTTACACTTGATAATGTATTTTTGTCTTCTTTGTGATTTTAAACCTTTTGAGTACCTCTTTCACACTGAACCTACAATGTATGGCTTAAAATAGCTTTAAGGTTGATTTGCTTTTGGATCAACAAAAAGTCAATCATCACAAGATCACCTCATCCATGAAATGTCAGACACACTTTGCTTTGAGGGACTGCTATTTTGAGATCCTTTTGTTCAAGACTAAAGGAAGACATTATTAAGGTCTCTTCCTTTTATCTCAGCATTTATTCTTACATCAGACATGTAACTTGGCAGAACCACTGATGTCATACAGCCTACATGTAGAATAGACAGCACCCGTGGATGCAAAACCTGACATGTACCCCTGCTGGTAAATTGCCATTTCGTCTCATCCCACAAGGTCTAATTCCATTTTGTCTATAACCAGTTTGCCTAATTACCTTTTGGCCTACATGTAAATATCACTTCGCCTACATGTATTTACCATTTCGTCTAATTCCCATTTCATCTAATGCCCACTTCGTCTACAGTCCACTTGGTCTATCACCACTTGGTCACTTCCAGTAACAAACTGGTAATAGACCAAATTTATATTCATTTTGGCATTAGACGAAAATGCAATTAGACCAAATACGAGTTGGCATTTAGACGAAATTGCATTAGACGAAGTGAGAATTAGACCAAGTCTACATTACAGCAAATTAGATCAAATCACTAGTAGACTAAATGGATTTAGCCCACATTACAAAAACAGAGAATTAGACCAACAGTTGTTTGACCAAGTGGATATAAACCCCATGCCTTCTGCTTCATGTTATAGTACAGATGAGAGAACAATGTTCCACAGTGACAGACCACAGCTGACAATTGCTTTTGGCTTAATTTCATATAAGATTTAGGGTTAAAGTTATGGTTGCAATATGTAGGTTTATGGTGCTCAGGTATAGTGTTACATGTACATGTAAGTCCAGGAGTTGAATTAAAATGGAATTTACAGCGCAAGGCAATTGTCACTGAGCACAGGTCTGTACATGTATGTCATGGAATCATTTACACTACATAAATGTTTGGAGTCAGGAATAAATAATTTGGAAAGCAATAAAGACTTTTTATTTTTCCATTTCGAATGATTTGCAATTAAGGTCTTCACTGTTTTTTTTACAGCACTTGATTAACAAAAAAGACAATTTTATAGTCTGGTAATAAACCGAACTGATATTCAAGTATTGTGGTGAGTCATAAAGGTTAGGATCTTTTGTTTGTTATTCATCTTAAATCACAATCAACAGGTCATAAAATGGCTGATTATGTAATCACAGTGCATAAATGCAGGAAGCTCACAAATTATACATGTCAGGGTTCATCATCCATGGACGGATGTCTTTAAAGATCTTGCACAGGACTTTTGTGCGTGTACATTGTACTTGTTACAGAAATGTCAAATTCAGTTCTTACAAAAATTTATTCATGTCAATCTACATGTACTAGTCTCAAACTGCTATGAATTTTGTTGCATTGTACAAAATGTTGTAAACAAAAAAATAAAATGAGAAAAAAATTAGGGATTTGCGATGTTTTTTTTTTTATAAATCTTATATTCATCTTAGTGGACTTCAATTATAAAAATAATAAATATACATGTATAAAGGATTTGACTCTGAAAACAAAATTTGACACAAATCTGTTTCCACTTAATATTCTTGGCTTGGTGTCCTAAATATTACAAGACACATCTTTTACAGGAGATCAATGTGGGTGGATGATACTATGAAGTCTTCAGAGATTAAGTGGGTGTGCTTAACCTGATTTTAAGCTGGGCTTCACAATACGAATCAAACTTTATAAAGGTTTGGGTGTGTATAGGTACTACTGGGTCTACATGTTCAAGACACTTACATCTAGTTATTATCAATTTCTTTTTTTTTATAAAGGCAGTATTCAGGTTAACTTTAAAAAAATGGATTGATGGGGCAAGTCATTTTCCATCCTACTTTGAAACAAAGACATCTGCATTTCTTCTTTTTTTTTTATCAACAATTAATTGAATTCAGAAATACTGGTCCCTAGATGTCCCCAAATAATGAAACTTTGTACTTAAAACATGTTTTAGTACCAACCTTTCTTAAACTCTTGAAGCATGAGATCCAAAGTGGTGTCTTCAAACACAAAGTTAATGGGATGCTGGTAGAACTTGATGACAGTCTTGAGTGGGGTGCAGTCATCAGGATCAACAAAGGCAAGGTCTTTGACAAATAGAATGGCAATGATGTTGTCTCGTGTTCCGCTGTAGACAGGGATCCGGGTGAAGCCTTTGTGCATGATGTCTGTAACAGTGTTGAAGTCTAAAATCGCTTCTTCATCGAGCATGAAGCAATCTCCAAGTGGGGTCATCACATCCTTCACACATTTTTTTCTGAGCTCCAGAGCGCCTGAAATGATGTTTACTTCTTCTTTAGCTAAATCGTTGTATTCGTCGGTCACTCGCAGCAGTTCCATCAACCGGACTCGATCGTACACAGCGCCGATTTCCTTTCCAAGGACGAGATCCAGGATTTTACTGATTGGATACGATATTATGAAAGTTAAAACCATGAAGAAACGTGTCAGGTAGATTGTCTTCGCTCCAACGGCCAGACCATGACGGGAACAGATCGCTTGAGGAATAATTTCACCAAATATAACAATGCCTGCCGTTGCACCAAGAACGGCCCAGATCCCGGACGAAAGGTCATCCAGGAGAACGGTTAAAGTGGTGTTGACAAGGACGTTTCCAAGAAGCAGAGAGCACAGGAGATAGTTTCCCATCCGTCTGATAGGGGTGATCAGCTTTGCATATTTCTTCTCTTTTTTAGTTCCAGCATTCTGGAGGATCTGCAGTTCCACAGGATCAAGAGCCATGAGCCCAAGATTGAGGCCGCTGAAGAGACCAGACAGAGTGAGAAGGATGGCGATGAAGATGATCTGGAGCCATAGAGGAAGAAGTGGCTTTGGGGCGGCAATTGTAGCAATCGTTAACCACTCGTCTGTGCCTTGATGAAGCCATTGAGAACCATCAGGTTGTTGGATACAAATGTAGAAAATACTCTCTTCACCTTTTATCATGATGTCTATGGTGCCGCTCTCCACATTATCACTCGTATTATTCCCAGCTTTCTTCAATCCGTCGAGAGAAACTGTATCTTCTCGCTGGAAAGACTCATCACAAACCGTTCCTCGGGCAGCTGCTTCTTCGGTTAACCATATCATGGTATCCTCACCAAAGTTGTTGCCAATGAGCCGGATAGTTCCGAGTGTATTCTGTATGATTTCAATCCTTCCCCCTTCTCCAACGCTCACTCCATCATCACCAATCAGTGCACTCAAAGAAGATATCTGACCGTGACTACTTACTATAGAATTACATAAAATAATACATATGATAGCAAAAGAGTGAAACGTCCTAAAATGCCCGGCCATTTTGTCTTTCAGATAAAAATCACGATCTTCAAAAAAGTTGCAAGATCATGAAGTGTTGATTATCTCTGTAACTTGTTAGAATCTATAACAAAAAAAAATTGGAGTTTTAGATATTGGTGCAGTGGTTGTTCTATTCAAATTTCCAGAAACTGTATCAAAGTAGAAATAGGAAATAGATGATCATTAAAAGACTTATCCGATTCTGATCCCGCACAGCGATGTCGATGAGTCAAGCAATTTAATGAGACAGCACTCCTCCACCGATCAAAACACACACACAAGTCCCGGTGGAAACTGAGAGCGAGCGGGTTGCAAGCGAGTCATGTGCACTACGACGAGACAGCAATAGGAAGGCGGGGCCCTGTAGGGGCAGCTGATCTCACCAAACCGCAGAATATTACATGGACGATCTCACGAAAACAGGAAGAACAAATATCCCTCTTCAAGAAATTGTAGATAACCCGAGGAACGTAGAATTTGTCCAAGTATTCCTACACCTCTTAAAAATGTTATACGCTACTCAAATTCATGTATAACCTAAGTTTTGGGCATCAAAATGGATGATATTTGATTCATCTTTTCCACTGTTCAGGATTTGGTTTTCCGAAGTTTGTTGACGTTAAACAAAATAGAACGGTGAGGGCGTTTTGAAGTTTTGCACGTAATTAATTTCCGATGGCCTTTTTCACTATAGTAGGCCTATATACAGTGAATTATGAGCAAGCTTGTAAAAAAGCAAAACCAACAATTAAATGTATGTTGAATTAAAGATAAATATGAAACAATTAAAGTAGCAAATAATTAGATAAGAGCCATTGATTGATAGGTACCGGTATGCACAGCCTAGACTTCAGTTCATTAACGAAAAATCGTTTGGGTTTATAGGCTATAAAGATAAACTTGAGATTTTACAAAAACACAAAATGCCTCTATTAATCATTTAAGTTTCAATAACCAGCATGGTATAGAAACCTTAGATCATTTATAAAAGGGGTCACGAGTCATTTAGAGTTACTCTTTTAAACAAAATTTTATATATGTATATATATTTTTTCGAACCAAGACGCAAAATAATTTAATTGAGACTTGAGAGCTATTTATAGTAGATAAACTGCCGATGAACTCATTCTATATTTTTTAAATCATGATTCGCCCTGCCTGATGTAGAGTACCACTGGAAAGTTTATGTTACCTGTTACACACTCGGAGTGTGTAACAGGTAACATTACTTTCCAGCATAACTGTAGGCATCAATCATCATCATCATTATGATCCCCGCTTCAGTACTCCAGACCTTCTCATCATAAAAGTTCATAATCATCATTATCATCATCATCATCACCATGGGTTGCTCATCTACCATAATTATACTTAATAAAACATATTTATTTATAAAAAAAAAGTATCAGGTAATTTATTTCACACAGAGTTTTTATTTCGTTTTGGTTTTGTTTTAAGCTAAATGACTAAACTCATATTTACATTAATTGTTAGGTGACTTATTACAAAAGGGAATATCAGAATTTTATAAATTCCATCATTATTATACGCAGTTCAATAAAAATGACGGTGAAATCGAGGCTTTAGATTTGAAACAATGTGTGTATGAAGCGCTATACAAAATGTTACTCATTATTATTATTCATTATATCTTTAACTTCATGTTTATTATCATACCTTTTCATGCAAAAGGCCAGAGCAAGTCGTTGGAATCTTGATGGATACTTACGTGGATAATCCGAAAAGAAAATATTATAGGCTTTATTTCACCTTTATAGTACCTAATCAAGAAATCGAGGTTGATTTACAAATATTAACCTTTACTAAATATTATATATTTATCAGGTTTAGTTAAAAATAGGCTGGGAGTTTTGTTTCGTTTAGGTTTTTGTATTAGAATTAATTAAGCTAAAATTATGTGATTTAAGAGATAGAGGGGATAATAATGATCAATATCTGAATGATTTTTATCATTATGGCACGTGGCGGATCCAGGTGGGGCACAAGGGGCGCACACCCCCTCTATTTTGTCCGGAGAATCATACATTGAGCGCACAATAACATTATTTTTTATAAATGTCTTCATGCGCCCCTCTATTTCCAAATTTGCCTTATGCACTCCCCTTTCAAAATTTTGTATCCATCGCTGATGGCAGTTCAATAAAGATGAGGACAAAATTAAAGGTTTATCAAAATACTTTTATTCAACCTTAACCAATATCATAAGAATCTGGAAACATTGATATTATTTTCAGCTGCTCATCAATTGCCTTTAATATCGCTGTTGAGTTTATTCGCAGAGGCATTTTCATTTTCCTCGCCAATTCTCTTATCATTAAGTCGACTGTCATTCATTTGGCGATATATCAGGCAAGATATTGAGAAATGTCATGTATCGTGTGACTAGAACTTTTGCAAACTTGACGTGTCACATGATAGCACATGATGAACGTATCCAGCCCATCGTCCCTCCTCCAGCAGCCAGTCGTTTTAATTCTTTGGCTTCCCGTCTCTTCTTCTCCAGTTCCATCTTCTCACGATTGAGTCGATCGATCTCGTTCTGACGATCGATGCATGCCATTGCAAACATCTTGAATTCCTTGTAGTCTAGTTCCTGGTGTAAGAGAAAGTTAGATAGAACCTTATGAACCCCATGTACGTGCCAGGAAGATGGGTGAAGAACGAAGTAAGAAGGAAAAACATAATTTTGGCTGGGGAGGGGTAGAATCTATATGGTCCTTCTCTTTTGCCCGAAGAGGGGCGTCAAAACCCGAAATTCATAGAAACGTTGTAAGACGTTTAAACTATTGCCTACAGTCTCGGGATAATTTGGAGGAAACAGTGTTCTATTTAAAAAAAAAAAAAAAATTTTCATGGTTCTTGATAATTGATTTTTTTTTCAACAGCATTATGTGAAATCAGAAATATTCTTCAAAAAAATGACAATGGAATTTACTTTCACAACAAAGAGCAGCTCGCACGTGACGTCAACTTCAAAACTTTTAACATTCCTAACTTCGTTATCTTTATTCGATATTTTTCAAACCTTCACAAATATTTGTTTTTAATTTTTTTTCCTGCATTTTAAAACCTATTCTATTTCAGGGTGAACTCCCCCTTTTATTAGTCCCCCCCCCCCGCATTGACACCCTGAAATGAATTAGAAGCTTGCAAACCTGATCGCCTGATATGTCGAAGTCATTGAAGATCTGCTTGACGGCATCTCCATAGAAGTTAAAGAGGAAACCGAAAGCTGAGAATTCCTGAGCCGAGATGCTTTGCGATCCATCCTCGTCGAGGAGTTCGAAGACCGTACGGGAATGACGATAGATGAACTGCTTCTCATCTTTATCCTGATTATAAAAATCGTAGGATTTAGAAAGTGGTTTAATAGCAAAAAGTTTTTCCTGCATTATGTTTTGTTTGTTTGGCAGTCTTTAACTTGTTGAAAAAAAATCCACTGGAATTCAAATTTCTATGTATTTGCATCTTGAATCTTGTTTTATCTTGTATCTTGTTTGTTGTTATTGTTTTTTTTTTGTTTTTTTTGTGGGGGCGGAAAACAAAAACAAAATAGCGTATCTGTTATAGATGCATCTTTAGGCCTATGCAGAACATTACATGATGAAAGAAAAGGTTACGATATGATAATAGTCATGAATTTAATACTTACAGGGCTCAACAGGCTAAAAATCACAAATCTACCGTATAGCCATTTTCGTGTTTTTTTTTTTTTTTCACAATTGCTGAAAAAAAGTGGGGGCGCCCCAGCGGCTCTTGCACAGACTCCTTGACGATTATCACATTTTGGTACATGTCAGTCACAGATTATGTTTTATGAGTGGTAAAAAATTAGGACCCATTTTTGGATCGTAAACCCGATGGATATGTTTGGTCCTATTTTGTCATATCTTTTCATGAGGAGCCAGGATCAGTGCCTTATTTTTCCGATTTTTTTTCCACTAGCTTTGGAGACAACTTCTATTTTCTATACCTTTAGAGAGATAAGAATACAGGTGAGGAGGTAGAATTCATCGAAGTCTATTTGACCTGATCCATCGATGTCGAGCATATCAAATACACTGTACATCTGATTCCTAGTCAGGTCAGTCATGGCTCCGAGAACACAGCAAAACTGAATGTCTAAAATCAAGGGGAAAAAAAATATATGAGTCCCATATCCGGGTTATTACTCAGGAAAATATAAAAACTTCATGAGGTATCGGAAAAAATAAAGCCTTTTTTTTTTTTTGTCTCGGGATTAAGCCAAAAATATACGTTGAATGCATTGATTGAAATTGCATTTTTTTTTTTTATCATGATCAATATTGTTCTTCACAATATTTTTTAACATTTTGTGATAAAATACGACAAGGATGTTGTTTGTAAACCCTTTAAAAATAATAGCTAATTAAGACTGAGTGTCCAGACACCCAATCCGAACGAACACCCAATTATTAAAGCATGGAGTTACTAACTTAGTAACTCCATGATTAAAGTGAAGACTTTTAGACAGACTAATGAAATATTATCATGATTTTAATTTCATTATTTTATTTGGATATCTCATTTGTGACATAAACCCAAGGTCCTAAATTTTAAACATTTTGCAAGCAATATTTTATATCCATAGGGCCTAGGTCAAGGCCCTAATATTTTTAGTGTCGGACAAAATATAATACAAAATAAAGAGCATAAACTTTCACAATGATTATAAATATGATATTTGAAGCATATATTTTATGAAATCCAGATGGAATAGAGATTTTTATTTTCGTATGTGTTCAATCAACCTCACATCTATTATTTTCAAGGCTTAAAGAATAAGAACTTCGATTCTTGTTGACTCGAGGAAAGGATTCATTGTTATAAAATTTTAGTTTCGAATTATTGAACGAAATATCACATTAATTTCAAGATCGAATCTAAACAGGTTTAAATCTAGATTTTTGTCAGTGGTCACTGGCGGGAAAATTTTGAAAAAGGATGCGATTAATAAATTGCAATCAAAATAACATAGACTAGATAGAAGAGGAATATCAGCCATATCTAAAATCATTAATTTAGTTAACTTATGTTCTTTGTCAAATTAAGATCTATATTGGACCCAAACCCGATCAAGGTTTTGATGGGAATGAAAGAGAAAAGAATGGTCGCGATTATTCACCATTTATTGAGCCGTCTTCGTGAACGTCGATCAAGTCAAAATACTCCATCAGGGCCCGGACGTTTTTTCCTGTCAGCATACTGTAGGTTTTGTCCAGATGGAGATGTTGCAAAATACATGGTTTAATCCTCATCTTGATATCACATGCAACCAATAATTAACAGTAAAAACTCGAGAAAATTTCAAATTAAATTGCGGATGAGCTTTTATTTATTAGCGATTGCATAATAATTGCACTAAATTAATGACAACAATTAACAACAACGCCGAGCGCGTTATTAAAAGGCGCGCTTACAACATCCGCGCATTAGGTCAACGCACAAAAGGTGAATTAATTAATTAATTAACATAATTGATTGGTCTAGTTTATGGTTGAGCAATCGTGGATCCAGTGCCCTCTTGCATAACAATTGGTAATTAAACGCATCAAAGGAAAACAGGCAACTCGATTTTCAACCAATCAGGATCGCGTATTTGGGACTTGTTAATACACTGTTCGTCATAAAGGTGGAATATTTTTTCTGGCTCCAGCGACATTATGTTGCTCCGGCTTCAATTTCTTGAATGTGTTTGTGACTGATTTCACTTTCAGGGCTCCTGGCCGTATTTTGAGCGCTCCCTCAACTCTTCCCGGGAATTTTTCTTCCAAAAAGTTTGTCAACTCCCACGATGGCCATTTTTGTCATTTTTTTCTTATTTTTTGGGCCCCTGTTTGTTTGTGCGACCCACCAAGGCCCCCTCAGTCCTACCACAAGGAAACACGTCTGAGGTGTAGATTTGTTATTGTTCTTTAAGTTAAATCTAGTTGCATGGTTACAGGCTCGACTCTTTTGTCTAGGGAAGGGGTCGAAATCTTTTTTGATTGGGGTTAAACATGGATTTTATTCATTTTTACAACATAGAAATTTCTATCTTCCCAAATTGGATTGTAAAATCTCAGCCAAACATCAATAAAAATAAAATGCCATCTATAGTTACCATTTACAACCTTGTCATCAAGGCTGAAAAGAAATCAGGGGAAAATGATAATAATTAAGGGTTAAAGGTCGTTTTTTATTTCTTCTGTGTTCAGGATAAAGGTGGAATAAAATATTCCGGATTTTCACCAATTACACGTTTTACTTCAACCCCTCCCCTAGACAAGAGACCTTAGCCTGACCCCATGAATCTAGATTTAACTCAAAGGACAATATAAACAATACACCTCAGGAGCGTTTCCTGGGGTTAGGACTGAAGGGGGCTTGAATATCCGGGTAAACAAAATGATTTTTTAAAAAATGACAAAAGTGGGCATCATAGGGGTTGACAATTTTTTTTTGGGGAAAAAAAAATCCTCGTGAAGGGTTGTGAGAATGTGTAAGATATAGCCAGGGTCCAGAAATATGAAAGCAGGGACAAACATATTCAAGAAATAAAGCCGGAGCAAAATCATGTTGTTAGAGCGGCAAAAGAATATTCCATCTTTATGACGGACAGTGTCGTATTAATAGGGCCACGGAAAAGAAAACACCGACGGCCAATTTGAAAGCAGGGCTAGGGGGGGGGGGAGGTGGAGTGTTCCCCTGTCCCCCCATCGGTGCCAATACCCCCAGGAAAACGATTCAAGGGTTTGGCGGTAGGTGACCTATACATGTACCTTTTTATGTGTCCACTACATTTACATTTTTTTTTTCCACATTAAGCTCACACTTTGTAAGTGGGTTGACGTCTTTTGATTTACAATCGGATCGCATTTGCCACATATTTTGGTCTTACTCCTTTATCTTTTTCATTTTTTTAAAGTTTCATCTTACTAGTAAGTAAACTAGTTAATTTCATCTAACGTAGAAAAAAAAAAATCTTTCGATAAACATAGGTCTATCATTTCCGTAAAACTTTTCTCCCTACCGTACCTGCATCGCCTATTTACTCTCCCTCTCTCTTTTGCTCTCTCTACAGCTTGGGAAATAATTATGTAGACCGAACCGTCTGCAAGTTCATTAGGAAAGTGGTCTAATGAATCCTGCCCAAGCCGTATGTCTCTCTCTCTCTCTCTCTCCCTCTCTCTCTCTCTCTCTCTCTCTCTCCCTCCACCTCCCTCCCTATATCAAATTGTGTGTAACCATCTTTACAAATCACTTTTAAGTCTCTCTTCACTGCTTGTATAGTCTGTGTGATATCATCAATGAATTTAATCAACATGTATATTTCCATGTACATAAAATCTTCAAAGATACAAATTTCAAAATTGAAATTATATTTCAGTTTATTATATAAAATCATACATTACTCATAGGTATTTTGTAGACATATGTTTGTAGAGTAACATACTGTATTTTTACTTTGGAAGTTACATGATAAATAATACTATAATTTTTTAAAAGTACAATTGTATAAAGTCACACATTTATCATTCATGAACCATTTACCCCTAAAGTAAAATCATGGAACAGTTTAAAATTTCATAAAAAAGCTATAATCAAGAACATTTATGAATTTGTTCAAGCTAGTCCATGTGTTATCAACGATATTATTTATATATCGTCGGCCTCATGCCAGAAGGGCCTTAACGTTTTTAGTATGTGTACATTATGAATGGGCTTTAAAAATGCTAAGGCCCTTCTGGCATGAGGCCGACGATATATGCATACTAATCCATGGGAATATAAAATGAAACAAACATATTATTACATATGAAAATGCGATAATTAAATGGGATCAAAATCTTCGTCAGAAATCTGAACAGAAAAGTTAAATGAATCCCTTTCATATATTCAACAATAATCTGTGAAATAAAACCCCCACAAAACCAGGCAAGTATGATCAAGATGACCAAGATAGAATTCACATCTTTTCTTTTACTCCGTCTCATATCAGTATAAAAATATATATATGATTTTATGGATTTCTTACAAAAAACTAGAATAACCTATAAAGGGTGAATATAATGGAGACACACAACACTGCACACATACACACATCACACATGTACATGATGAATGCAGTAAACAGCTCCACAATAAACTAGCCGATCGTCATGAAGAATGCAATATCTGTTTACTGTGTAAGAATAAGGAAATCCATAAATGTGCAAAAACAGTAAGGGCAGGCTTTAACATTAGTGATTACCACAATGGAAAAAGATTCTTTTTCCTCTTCTTTCTATAGCTGATTCGAGTGGCAGTTTAAAAGCATTTTAATCTATTAATTCAATAATAAAACATTAAGTGACTGTAAATTAAGTAAATTCTAAGAAGGTTCTTAATGCTGTAATTAAATCTGTACATTTTTCTCAGGGATTAACTATAAAATAACATTTTAAGGCAAGGGATAATCACAATACATGATCAAAAACATTTATCATACATTAAAAATGATTCATTTGTTTCAATTAACCAATCTTCCAATACAGTCTACTCCTGTTATAACAAACATAGATACAAGAAGATTTTATTATTACAAGGCAGTGCTCCTAGTCCTGATTTCAAACATATGCACATGTTCACTATACAGTGTCTCCCAAAAAGAACTATTCGCTTTTGAAATGAAGATATAAAGAAATATATTGTCCTCCTAATTGGGCAAAAGGTTTAAATGTAGAAAAAGCCACTTCGAAAGTGTATAGTTCTTTTTGGGACGCAGTGTATGACGAGCTTTGGCCCGGTCGCCACCAACATCATTATGGGTTGGATTCCCCTTTCAATGTAAAATTAGCCCATATCACTACTATCTCTGATCTTTTGATCCAAGTTGGAATCATGACGTCTTTGGCAGGAAGCCGTTCTCTTCAAAGTCCTTTCTCATGGAGTCTACCTGAGCTGATGGGAGAGGTACGAGAGGGGATCGGGTGGGACCCCCATAGAATCCAAACCATTCCATAGCAGTCTTCATACCTGGTATACCAAACTTTCTTGTTACCTGCAGCATGGAACAATATATGAAGATATTCATATCCAGTTTAAAGTTACAGTATGCAAAATGAAGAAATTGTTTTTGTATTGTAATTTTGTATATTGTTATTATAACCTGCCATATTTCCGGGCCGGGTTCTGTTGTTCAAATGATCTTCTTTAATAAAGACATGATTTATCATCATGAGTGATCAACATTTGAAAGCCCCTACTGTTTTATTTTTACAAATCCTTTCAGGACGAGAATTATTTGGGGGTTTATTTGATCAGCATCTTTCCTGCAAATGGGCAATACTTTCCTACAAATGGGCAATATTTTTAATTCAGGGCTTAATAGCGCAATACGTTTAACAAAAATGTATCAACTAAGACTTTATTCATGTAAAAAACTATTTGACTGCCAATTTGTATGGCAATTAAACACTGATTTTATTATTTCAAATTCTTGCCAATTTAAGGATTTTGATGCTTAATTCCCTTCTTTTAATTCCTGGGGTGTGTTTCACAAAGAGCTAAGTAGACTTAAAGTGGCACTTAACTTCTACGCGCATCTTGTTTTATAACGCGCAATTTAATTGATAGATTTCACAATGGCGCATATCCCCTGAGCATGCTCTGACCAATGAAGTGAAGCGTAATATAACGCACAAAAATAACGGGTTAAGTGCGATTTTTAAGTCTACTTAACTCTTTGTGAAACACCCCCCTTATGCCACCATCTAAGTGGTAACTCTATAAAAATGATAATGTTGTGTGCAGATATATTCTTCCTATTTTTTTGCTGATATACTAGTAAATGTACCTGGAATATTTTTAAAAGCTCAAGAGTAAAAATTTAATAAGTCAAACCACATGATGTGGAATATTGTCGCAAATTGGTTATGACTAATGCCCCCCCCCCCCTGTCAGCTCTTTGAGTGGTCAGTTGTGTACCCATCATACTTACGGGTTGATACCAATAACCCTGACCTATTGGACACTTACACAAGCGTTGGGAGCAATGAGGCGATGCTGTAATTCTACCGCTTCCTCCATCTTCCCATCCTTGAAGAGCTGGTATAGTTGACATGTCTCTCCTCCTAAGACATTAGCTACACCACATACCCCTCCTACTGCTCCTAAAACAATTATACAAACACATACAGAAGACATCATATAGGTCTTCTTACCCAATGACACATGTTTTCCATCACCTGATTTTTATCACCTTACATGTATGTAATGCTTTGTATATTCCACTCATCGCTCTATCTGGTAAAGTCATTAAATCTCACTTTTCCTAGCCCAATGATGCTCAAAACTGTCCATGGTGGGACAGGTGTTTTGATGTGGTCCAGAAATTTAGCATCAAGACAGATATATTTCCAGTGCTTTTCACAGATTCTAGGGTCAGCACATTATTATCTACTCCCCAGGAAAGCTCATTTCCCCAGCTCTTTAATATGATTCAATGACATTTCTCCAGCAACAATTACTATATGTAATGCATTGTACTGTAAAAGTTCTAGAAGACTCAAAGTCCAAGGCAAATTTGACATTGTTCTCTAGTATGGACTAAACCATCACACCACAGCAACTCTTCACAATCAAGTGTGATTTTCTCTTCAGATCATATTATTCAATTTTATAAGTACACCTTTTGATCTCAAGGGACAAATTGCACTGACGTCACTGTATTAGGTAAGCTGCTTGCGTTACGATATTTCTCTTCTGAATTCTTAAGTAATGAAAACTAATTCATCAGGCCTATCTCCAGTCTCCGAACTCACATACCCAATCAAATATGAATACTTTTAAACATTCCTCAGCCATAGTGATTTAGACTAATATCAATAAACCATGATTTCAAAATACCGCCATCTTGTGATGAAGGGAAATTACTGTGGTAGTTGTGAGATTGAAATTTTGTAGAAAGTGTCTCAAAGTGATTGGGATGGGTTAGTTACCAATCAACTAAGCAATTTTGCATGCTGTGAGCTTTTAGAATGACCAAATTAAAAAGAACTAGAATAATAAGACTGCATCTCCAACATATGCCTCCCCTTGTTGAACTGTGAGACCCTTGACCTTTGACTTACATGTACGTCCTCCAAAATTTCATCGGATTGTCTTCCTTTGGTGATACGTATTATACTCCAGGTTGTAGTTATTATCCCCAAGTGGTTCTTGAGATATTGCCATAGTGAGCTATAACATGGAATTTCAATACTTGACTTTTCACCTTTAAGGTACATTATCCAAACTCTCATTGAAATGTCTTCCTATGGTAATACATACTATTCCCCAGTTTGAAGATCTTATCCCAAGTGGTTTTTGAGATATTGCAATAACAAGCACAACAGAGGGATTTCATAAGTTGACCTCTGTGACCTCTGACCTACATTCTACAAAGTCTCAGAGGGTTATCTTCCTATGGTGATACATACTATCCTTAAATTTGAAGTTCAGGTGGTTCTTGAGATATTTGCGATAACAGGCAAATGGGAAGGACGGACGGACGTACAGAGGTACACTGCCCTCCAAAAGTTTGGGTACACCTGATGTCAGCTCTGTTTTGGACCATTTTAAGGCATTTTATGTCCAGTATTTCAGTCCATATGATGTTTAAGTACAAAAAAAATACATTATGCAACTAATATACTTCACGATTACCATGCCAAGTCTCCTTGGAATTTAGAAAATACTCAAAAATATGCAAAAAGTGCAAAAACATGATTTTGCACTAATTCATTCAATTATTGAAAAAAGAAGATATCTCGGCTAATAATTGTCCGATCAATGTAAAATTTTGCATGGATGTTGAGGCACATGTAAAATATATCCCTGTCCTCTTTGTTTTTATTTTGAGACAGCACTTTATTTATTATGCAAACCTATGCAAATTAAAGGTCTATTTTTAGGAATTTATCAATATTTTGTTTAAAAATTGCTATGAAGCCCCATTTTTTGTTAAAAGTTGCTGAGTATAATAGTCAACAACATTTTGATTAGAAAGTTGAACTTTCTCATGAATTCCTTTGTATTCTTTTGTTTTATCACTTTCTATTGTCTTTGATTATTTTTATTTTTAAGTATTTCTTAATATTTTTGGCTCTTTTCTGTTTCTGAAATGAAAGCAAAATATTATCTTACATTCTATTTAGGTCTGACATGCAATAATGCAATGTTGTATCACCTAACAACACAATGGGCAGTGTTCTTAGAACAATAGTTGCACTACGCTTTAAAGGAAAAATTCACCAAAAAGCATATTTGGGGTTGGCAGCTGTTGCGCAGCAGTCATGAATGTTTCATAGTTGGTAAAATTGGCCGAGACCCCTCCCCCAGTCAGAACAGTTATAATTTGGTCTTTATATAAAAGGTTATTGAGTAAGGAACCATTGTTTTGACGTGTAATTAGGAAAGTTTTAAAATATCGAAAAATTCAATTATTGCCCATTCGTGTCCTGAATGCACCATTCACCTGAATTGCTCTACAATACTCTTAATTGCATTTAAAAGGCTTTAAGCATCATCTTGGATATCTTGATATCAATCAGGGTACCTGTCAGAAACATAAAAGAGCCAAAAACATTGCGAAATACATAAAAATAAAAACAATCGAAAGCAATAGACAGTAATAAAACAAAATAATACAAAAGAATTCATGAGAAGGTCCAGCTCTTTAATCATAATTTTGTTGAGTATTATAGTATACTCTGCAACTTTTAACAAAAAATTGGGCTTCATAGCAATTTTTTAAACAAAGTATTTATAAATTTCTAAAAATAGACCTTTAATTTGCATAATTAATAAAATGTTGTCTCAAAATAAAAACAAAGAGTACAGGGATATATTTTCCATGTGCCTCAACATCAATGCAAAATTTTACATTGATCGCACAATTATTAGCCGAGATATCTTCATTTTTTCAATAATTGAATGAATTAGTGCAAAATCACGTTTTTGCACTTTTTGCATATTTTTGAGTAATTTCTAAATTCCAAGGAGACTTGGCGTGGTAATCGTGAAGTATGTTGGTTGCATAATGTATTTTTTGTACTTAAACATCATTTGGACTGAAATACTGGAAATAAAATTCCTCAAAATGATCCAAAACAGAGCTAACATCAGGTGTACCCAAACTCAGGCCTCTACAAAAAAAAAATCATTTTCCACTTGCCCTATTGGGCAGTAAAATTTGGTTTTGCTTGCCCAAGAGAAAAAAAAACCACTTGCCCGGATTTTCTTGGTTTCGATATCAGTAAAAGGATCCATTGTTGTAACTATCCCCTTATCTTTTTTGCTTAGTTTTTTAGTACAAATGATCATCATAATATATTTCCCTCCAAATCTAACATTTTTTACACATATCATTGTGTAATATTTTTGTCTGATTCATGTTTGAAAACATATATTTTATTGTGTTTTTAGATGAAATGTCGAAAATACATCTCAAATCATTACTTGCCCGATGGGGCAAGTGACTTTGAACTTTGCTTGCCCACCTGTTGTTTTCACTTGCCCTGGGCAAGCAGGCAAGTGGGTTTGTAGTGCCTTGAAACTTTTGGAGGGCAGTGAAGTACGGATGGACGGACGTACAGAGGCATAAAAACTGTATTAATGATTACTTACCAACAGTCAGAGCTGATAACAGGAAACCACCTGATCCAGCTAAGATCTGGAAATCTTGTCCTTTAGTTTTGTGCACCATCAAACCAATTTTAGAGATCTGGAGGAATAAAACATCAGAATTAGAAAAAGGAACAAAGAAATCAGAATGGAATATTTATGAAACTCTAGGAAAAACAGAGCTATTCATTAAGGTGATATCTCACTTTGCGGAGTTGTCTCCATGACTTGGATACTCGAAGATATCTCTGATTTTTTTTTCTGTCATGGAGACATCTTCGTCTCCACAACTCATGAGCCTTTGCGGGAACTTATCATGATAAGATGACTAATAAGCCTAAAGGAGGGGCATTAAAAAAAAAATGTTTTGGAATGTCACAGGCTAAATTATTGAAATAAAAATAGAGCTAAAAGCATCTAGTGAGGAGACTATGTACATGTAGTTAATCAATACCCATTTAAACTTGGTAATCATAGAAGTTAACTTTCTTGTGGGCTTTAATATAAAATAATTACATTTATGATCTTTGACCATTCTTTTGACTTTAGGGAGAATAAAACTTACTTTATGTATTTACAAAGATTTTAAACTCACATCACCACCGCTATCCTTCAAGCCGATAACATTAGGATGACTGCACATCTTAGCCACAACCTCAACAGGAAGATCTATCCCTGTATTAGCAGGTACACTATAAAGAATAACAGGTACAGGACTGGCATCAGCTACCTGCACAATAAACAGACACAATATGGTTATGAAGTTTATTTTAGAATAAAGATAAATATGATTCACTAGAATGCAAAGTATCTGTATTTTTAAAAGCAAATTTTAAATACAAAGTTTGTTAGTGCTGACCATTCAAAACATGCATAAGAAAATATGCCCATTTATACACATTTTTCAACCCTTTAGCACCTACAAACAGCATGAAAAGTGTCAACTTATTTCCTAAGGGGAAGTGTCTGGCTGTATGCAACATTTTGTTTCTCTGGGAAATTTTGTATTCGCTCTACACAAGCATACATGTATATTTTTTCTTGTGCAGAATCCGACAGCATACACCGTGTAGGTAACAGACAAATATGGGCATTTTTTTATCATGGAGGGTGGTTTAGTGAGTAAGCTGACTATTTCCATATTTCTAACCCTAACCATGCTCACTCCCAGTGCTAAAAATCTATCCCTTTATGGTGTACTTCTATCCATTGAAGAGGGATTATAATTCCTGATAAAATGCAAAGCATATTAAGACATGACACACAAGAAAATTAATACTATGACTTTAAAAGAAATACATACAAAATATGTACATTGTGAGTGTATGTTTAGCAATAGAGCATATACTCCCACAAATGATGCCCTGGTACAGTATTTCACCTTTAGTCCTTTACGAGGGACTTCCTTTTATGTTTAATAGTGGCCTTTGACCACTTGAGATTATAATGTACAATGTAGTTGGCAAACAAGAGTCTGGTGATCCTATTAAAATTTGTGTATGACTATGATTGCAGAGAGGTGCTGGTTATGCCAAGTAAAATTTAAATGCTCATGTACAAGTAGGTTCAGGTTACAGGAAATTATTAGATAAGAGTATGTACTGGTATTTCAAAATAAACACAATTACTTATAAACAAACTAATTATGATCTCGTGCCGAGCTTAAGTTCAATAATTGTTCAACAAGATTAGATTAGATACAGTTTTACTGTGAATATCAACTTAAAAACATTAATGAATGAAGAACAGCTTTGGCAAATTAATTAATTTCAAAAGAAACATGTTGTTTATGTAGCTAATTTTTTCTTCATAGCAACTCGTTCGTCCTGAGAGGACATTTTTCAGAATTGCCCTCTAGCATGACTGCATGAATTCAACAGTACTTCAATGTTTAAAGCTGGTGTATATTTTTAGGTGAAGAAAAAATTTAATTTTGATTCACAGTTAGATAATATGAAAGATTGAATCCCATAATTAAAGGAAATCATATTACTTGAAATCTCGATTTAGTGTCTTTATTTTACAATATCAGTATAAAACGTGGAAAGTCGTGGACCTGACACCTTTCAGCATTCACTTGGAAAACAAATGGGGATTCTCTTGTGTGGGTGATACACACAGATCGTTACGCACCGTTCATGCAGTTAGCTTCGGCTAGTGGGCAAGGCAGCAACCATTAAATTATGTTTCTTTCAAACATTTTCGCTTAAACTCAACAGAAATCATGAAAGGAATATCGCAAGATATCTTTTAGTGCAATGTGGACAACATGAGACTATATCTGATCGTTTCTATGCCGATTCCTTTTTAGTTTAAAGGACTCCTCCGGGCTGGAGATTTGCATTATTAGAAAAATAAAGTAAAATCTAAAAAGCACAACACTGAAAGTTTCATCAAAATCGGATCACAAATAGCAAAGTTATGAATTTTCTTAGGTTTTTAATTTTTTTAGGAAACAGTTTTTGCCATCTTCAAATTGGCAAACTGATGATGTCTCAGTCCCCCTACTTTCTTTGTATTTTATTGTATAAAATATCAATTATCAAGATTTTCTCCCCCAAGGACATAAAAACAGGGATTAATCCTTGTGGAATGTTCAAGGTCACTCGTGCTTTTACCTATTTTAGTATGCGGGATAGATTTTCTGTATACGCAATATATGAAAAAATGAGAAAAAAAGGATTTCATATAATAAAATACACAAGAAGTAGGGGGACTGTGACATCATCATTTTGCTCATTTGAATATTCAAATATTCAAATGAGACAATGAGACAATGCCAAGAACTGTTTTACGAAAAAAATTCAATACCTAAAAAAATGCATAACTTTGTTATTTTTCATCCGATTTTGATGAAATTTTCTGTGTGGTGCTTGTTAAATTTTACTTTACTTTACAAAAGTTTATAATTTCAGCCCGTAGTCCTCCTTTAAGTACCAAAAATATACCAGGTTTAACAATTACTTTGATTTTATACCTTAGTAAAATGGTGTGTTAGGGCTTCCGTAGTCATCCCGCTCTTATAGAAACATGGTGTAACAACAAGAACTGCATCAGCTCCTGCTCCAGCCATACGTTGACTCATCTCTATTGTATCACTGGTTGCTGGAGATGGGATAATAATGAGCCAAATATACAGAAATAGGGAACATCATTACAGAAAAAGAAAAAAAGAGAACAAGATAAAGAAGAAACACAGAAAAAAAATAAAGAAAGATATATTTACAATGTATAATATCAAGTTTGGCGAATATGAACACTAAAATAGGGGTGTTATTATAAAAATTCTGAAGATACAGAATTAAGTAAAATATTGTAAACTATTTAATTTCTTCCTCTTCTATTCTTAGTTCACTCTGCAATATACAACTCTGTACTTTATACTCTTAAACTCTCCTCCTCCTCAAAATATTCTTCGCTAAAAGAGACACTCAATTAAGAAGTCTATCAGACGAGTTCCTGGGTTGCACTGATTTAATAAAATAGAAATAAGGCTGTAACATATCTTGAACGTATCTGACATAATAAATCATTAACCAATAAGAAATAAGAGAATGGAAGGAGCAAGTAAATGGAAGAGTCATATAGAGGAAAGGAACCAATAGACAGCATGGAGGGTGATCATGAGAAGGTTCGAATATAAATGAGTAGGAAACAAAAGGATCATGTGAGGTGGAAATGTACTGGAAATGGAATGGAAGAAATCAGGCATGGCAATGACAATGAGAATGAAGAGGCATGGTAACAGGCAGAAGATAAGATGTAAATAAGATGCAAATCATGGAGTATGGAAAGCAAATTGTAGATTAAACATATTACAAAATTGACCTCTTACATAAGATTCCTCCTTCAATAAAAATGTCCTCATTTTTCAAAATCCATCTTTGAACAAAATTTGGTTGTTATTTTGGCATTAATGTATTATTTTTTTTCTTCTTTTTTTTTTCTCTCAAAATTTGGTTGTACTTTTTGCAATAATGTAATTTTTTTTTCTTTTTTTCTTTTTTTTAAAAATGAAAATGAGGTATGAATTTCTCTTGAAGGAGAGAATGCAAAATTATGATCAGTGCATATAAATATATATATTTTTTTTTAAACAAATCGCACAAAGTTTTGAGGTGCGATGAGAAAAGAGAATTCTATACTATTTTGTTTCAGTAGTCTGTAGTGTTTTTGTTTTCCAGGCTATAATCTGAAACTTTTCTCTTCATTCTTGAAATAAAAAATGCATAATTAAGATGCTTGAAATAGACGAGCAAAATGCATGAAAATACAAAATATAAACAGTAATAACCTTTCAGTCAATAAGAATTTTGGGAATATTTATTTTTCATTTCTCTTTGGTGAAATTTAAGAAATCTGTTATCAAACGACCTTTTTTGTTTCTCTTAAAATTGTTTAACGATGTTATTTTGGGTGTTACTAATTTTATTTTTGTTCTTTTCTCTTTTTTTTTTTCTTTTTTTTTCTTCTTACAATCCACAAATTCGTTTCAAAAAGTATTATTCAGTAAAAATCTCCAAAACCAATTTTAGTTAGGTTTTCGGTGATTCACTTTTTAGTTTATGCAAAAATATGACTGAAAAATTATGCTACCAAGAGTAAATTTCTACTCTTCTTTCTTCGGTTGTACTCTTCTTTTCTTCGGTTTATTCTACTCTTCTTTTCTTCGGGTGGGTCGAGTCCAGGGTGGTCCTCTTGGTAGAGCCCAGGATGGTCCAGCTGGATCAGGGAGGAGCCCATCAGATACTGCACCAGAGGATGGGGTATGGATATGAACATCAGGGTTAATGGTACCCTGTTGTCCAATCCAAGATGTAGGGTGACAGCTAAAAAGGGAGAGAAAAGGAAGGAGACTGGAAGTAAGGAAGTCAAAGTCCGTCTTCTCATGCTGTGTCCTCCTGGATCTCTTGGGATGACCGTTGATTGTTGTTGGCTTGGTCTTCGATCTTCCCCTCTTCTTGTGAAGTCCTCCAAAGGCCTGGGATGGATGTCCCTTAGAAAGTGGTGCTTGGCTTGGGTATGGTGTTGGGTCCGTCTGAGGTGAGTTGACTGGTCGCTGGCAGTCCTTAGATATACGTTGATTCTGGATCGGTGTCTGGATTGGGTTGCATGACTGACATGATGCGAAGAAGGTGAGTATGTCTTGGTGCATAAACGGCCAGAACATCTCTTCCTTGGCTTGCTGGAGAGTCTGAAAGAGGTTGAGATGTCCAGATGTTGGGTGGTCGTGAAGAAAGGGTAACAGGTCTTGGACAAGGCTTCTTGGAATGACAGCTTGGTAGGAGAGAGCGTTCTTCCGAACACGATAAAGGATGTCATCACAAACGGTAAGTCGATGGAGCTGCCAGAGAAGTCTGCGCATGCTAGGGGGTTGACTCCGGATTTCCCTCTGGGTTGGTTTGACATCATTAGCGAGGACCTCTTTGATGATTGCGATGTCATCGTCAAGCATCTGGTGATGATGTATCGTGTGAAGGAGTCCCTCAGGAAATGAAGAAGGAAGTGCCAGAGAGATGGGAGGGGTACCTGATTGGGATGTGGCTTGATGGGTGTCTTGCTGGAGGCTCTCATCTGCGGTTTGCGTCCCTATCGAAGAGAAGGTGAGCTGTGTCGTCTGGGTACCTGCTGAGCGGGATGAAGGACGAACAGGAGATTGAGTGTCTGAAAGATGGTGTGGTAGGCATGGACCTGAAGGAGGAGGACAGCGTTGGCTTTCGTCAGTCTTCTTCTCCAGAGCATCCAGCCGAAGTAGAATCTGCTGCAAAAGATCATCGGTGCTGCTGGATCTAGTGGGAGAATCAATCTGAACATCTGAATCATTAAGTTGGGTGGTAGGTATCTTGATCCTACCAAAAGTAGAAGTTAACCTGTCCTTCGCAGCTTCAAAGTCTGACTTGTCTGAAGAAGGAAGTTTGTTCCAAACATCAAAAGCTGCACCAGATATACAGTTACGTAGAAAAACATGTCGGAGACCAGCTACCTCTGAGTTGAATCCAGTCGCCAGTTCAAATCTCTCCAACCACTCGTCAAAATCTTGGCCACGTGTGCCAGAGAAGATCTCGGGTAAATGAATGTGCGACATGATTGAAGTAGGAAGATAACTTAGGAAACTGAAATGAGGTAGGAAGGAGTTTACTCAAGATGCAAACAAATGACAGGAACAGAACGAGCAGGAATCTGTTGACTTGAATGAGAAGTAATGTAACCACCTACCGAAAGAAGCAGGAAGTCATCAAACTCAAAATATAAGCAGTAAGAACTTGTGTATCGAAGAAGGAAGTCGATAAACGTAGAAGAGAATTGTCAACAAGAGATAAAAACACTATCGCTGAAAGAGTGATGATGATGAAACTTGTGACAATATGAATGCTTAAATGAGAACAGCCAAGGTAAACGCACCAAAATTGAAGAAGGATGGTGGGCTGAAAACAGGAACAAATCAGGAAATCAAAGCTCTTGCAAAAACAGGTTTAACTCTCAAAATGAAATGAACGAGTAACCGGCCGACAAGAAGCTATGAAGTAAGGAAGTTCAAATTTCGATAAAGGAGGCAGAAGTTGGCTAAATTATTTGCAGCTAAAAACTCACCAATGTTGCAGGCTAGAGCTGGCTGAACAAAAAATGAAGCCGAGTTGAGTGAAATTAGTTGGCACTTACAAAGTAATCGATGAAGAAAGGATGAACGATTGACGATGAATAAGGCACTAACGAGCAGTAGAAAGAAGTAAACAAAATTGAAGTGAGGGCGAAAACAGGCTC
>CALNVZ010003432.1:34123715-34155200 GCA_940671915.1 Paracentrotus lividus
AAATTGACCTCTTACAATATTTACACATGCAAAAATTATAATTAGAAATTATATTTATTCTTGTTAATTTGTACCTGTGATTTCTTGCGATTCAGTGAGTTTCAAGCATGATGCTTTCATAAATCGTAACAGTAACATAGCAACTATGTTTTCCAGAACATAAACAACAAAATAAAAGAATAGATTTTAAAGAACGTAACATAATTTCCCAATCCCAATATTTCCAAGGTTCCATATCAAATTTGTTCTATAAGTATAGTTGATGAAGTTTAAACGTCAACTTACATTCACATCCTGATCCAGCGACAATGAGTTTGTTTGAGGGTACAGCTTTACAAACGCGTTCAACCATCTCCACTCTCTCCTCCTTAGATAGATACATGTACTCCCCATTTGATCCTTGCACAACGTAACCTGCAATCCAATCAAAATTATATTAATAAAACTACTTAAATATCTCATGAATCACGTTATGAAGAGACAAAGAATAACTGTTTAGGTTTTGTATCTAGATCTTGTGCATCCCTTCAAAAAGAGACAAAGAATAACTTCAGTTTTTGTATCTAATTTCAAGATTGAATATGAGATCAGATATTACAGATGGTCTTATTCTACATAATTATTTTCTTCATCAAATTCATTATTATTAATCATTATAGAACATGTTTTTAGTGCTTTGATTCAAGTCTTAAATTCAAAGTTTCATCAGATGATTTTTATGTCTTCTTTTAAAAGGTATTAACTGATAAATCTACAATAAATTTAGTTTTATTCAAGCAAAATTGTCATTTCATTTTAAGAGTAGCATCATCATCATCATCATCATTATCACCATCATCATCATCGATCATCATAATGTCACATGATCATCTTAAGTTTGTCAACACCATGATCGATTACCAAATACCAGCATAGATTTGACATCATCAATCATCGTCATCACCATCATTATCATCATCATCATAATCACCACTATCAACATCACCACCACCACTATCACCATCACAATCATCAATTTGTCATCTTCAAAGTTTAAGTTCATTCATCATCATCGGACCATTTTTAACATATCTAACTGTTCCACACAACATCCCTTTTTTTCCCTTTTTTTTTATCAGCAACAGCCAACAAACAACATTGTCATATTACTAGTACCCTCCTCCTTATTTTGTTGACTGACTAAGGTCTATCTGTAAACGATCCCATCAATAAAATATATTCCGCTTACCTCGGAATGGAAATTTGTGCCATTTATTGAGGTTTTCTTGCAGCAGATCATATCTTATTTTCTCGTCTTGGTCGAACGGGGTAGCGATCGGGGGCAGGATCCCGCTCAAGTCCAGTCGGTTTGCCGATGACATTGTACGGATATTCCGGGGTAACAAACAAGAATTTGAGGCGTTATTCACTGATTGCAGCAATGCATGCAAACGCCCAAACGATGTTCGGATATAAATCATAATGATGATATTCTGAAATACAACAAATTCAAAGTCAAAGGTCCTCAGCTCACAGCTGATCGAGCGAGTTGCTGTTAGGTGGGGAAGCTCAGTCAGATTTATATGTATGGTCCTGATAACAGAGACAAAAATTATGGCAATTTGCTTCTTCTTTTTCATAAGAATAAAGAAAGAAAGGGGGGGGGGGAAGGAAGAAAGAAAGAAAGAGAGGAAAGGAAGAAGAAATAGAGAAGTAAGAAAGAAAGGAAGAACAAAATTGAGTTAAATTGATTTATTCGTAAATTTCGCTTAGGCCTACATAAAAGGAATTTGGACTGAGAAGAAAAGAAAAAACAACTGAACAAAACAAAACAACAGACAGACTTGTCAATGATTGAACATAATATGTCAGCTTGATAAGCGGTATTAGACAGGGCCAATAGGCTAAGTGCAAATAGGCCTATATACTTTCTATGGGAGATACTACCTGTCACTAAAAAATACTAATTAACTGTTTGAAGAGAAATGATAAAAACAGAATAGATAAGAAAGAGGGACTGAGTAAAGTGCAGTTGATTAATCTGCATCAAGTAATTATACATAAAATGATAAATGATTACGTTACTATACCGGTAAAAAAGGCGGTATTATCGCTGAAAAGTGGCTAAAATTGCCATTTGTCTAAAGCCACTTTCCGTTATTTCATCCCAAAGGGTCTAATTCTATTCGTTATAAACCTTTTATCTAATTACCTGCACCCTTGCACATTACCATTGTGTCTTTTCATACTAGTATGATCGAATGTCCATTTCGCCTAACATTGTCAATGGCTTAACTGGCGAGTTGGCGTAACACCACTTGGTCTAATTCCTGCAACGAAACTGTTACGGACTAATATTCATGGGGTATAAACGAAATATAGACCATTTGGCTATTAGACGAATTGGCGATCAGAAAAAAAGTAACAATTATGTATTAGACCAAAGGGAAATTAGACCAAATCTTAGTAGACCAAATGGGTTTAACCAAAGTGGTATTGGACAATCAGTAATTGAATACTAAGTTGATATAGAACCCTGAAAAGTAAATACTTTCTTCTTTTTATTATTATTATTTTTTAAATAGAAATAATTGTCCATTATTAATTTTGCTTGATGCCCAATTCATTAAAAAAGACAATATTCTTCCAAGGATGAAATTTTCCTGACTTAAAGAAAATGGAAAATTAATGAGAGTCGAGAAATAAAAGGTGATAATTACTTTTGAAGCAATCATAATTCATTGCGTGATAAGCTTAGATATGCAAATTGCACTCTTGCATGGTTCTAAAAAGGATACCTACTCCTTCTCTATTCAACTGACTGAGGGAGTCGCACTCAAATTCGGGCCGCGGAGCGTTTTGGAAGTGAGGGCTGAGCCGAAAGTGGGGGCTGACAGGCTAAAAATCACAAATGTATGGTCATTTTTGCGTTTTGTACACGTTGGCTGAAAAAAGTGGGGGGGGGGGGCTACAGCCCCCCCCCGGCTCCGCGGCCCCTGCAATTAATGTGAGTAAATTTGATCAATATCGAGGAAGTAATTCATAGAGGTATTATTATGGCTCATAATCACGTCAAAAGGCAATTGGCCTTGTCGACTCATATTATTCATTGTACGGTATAAGCGTTACATTAAAATGGCAATGCGGGAGAGCAACTCGTTATACAGTGCATCCCAGAAAAAAGTAAGCCCAACTTTGAGAGCCTCATATTAAGATTTTATAGCTTAATTGTGGGACCTTATTTCATAATAAAGAGTAACTCATATTCTATTCAATGATATCAAACTTATACCTGTGTTGTGACTGATGACTGAGCACTTGGGCTTTAAAAAAAAACAAGCGTAAAATTGAAATGTTCCAAGTTTGGACAAAAGCAGCCCTTGCTTTTCAATATTCCAGGTAATCCTTTGTCCCTTATGAATGGACTTACGGTGGTATCTCACTTCGCGGAGACGTCTCCGCGACGATATACAAAATATCGTCTCCGCAACGGACAAAAATTATTAGAAACGTCTCCGAGATGTCTCCGCGACGTCTCCGAGACAGTTTTTAAAAACTGTGACAAAGCATATTCAAAGAACCGTCTCAAATTAATTTCCGCGACTCATGAAACGTCGCGGAAACGTCTCCGCGACAAGTTTCACAAATTTGTCGCGGACGGTTATTTGTACCTGCTTTGTCACAGTTTTTGAAAAATATCGCGGAGACGTCTCGGAGACGTCTCTAATACTTTTTATCCGTCGCGGAGACGTCTCCGCGAAGTGAGATACCACCCTTAGGAAGGCTGACCTCACACAAAGAATGAATGATCAGAAAGACAGGTTTGCTTCTTAAAAAAAAAACTTTATACTTCGTGTCTTTGACTAAAGTTTTTAAGAACTCGAGTGCCCAGTCATCCATGACAGTACAGGTATAACTTTGGCATCACTGGATAGAATATGAGAAACTCTTTGACGCCCGATGTCACTTGGGGAGTTCTGAAAGGTTGCACAAAATTATCCTTTTGGGTTAACATTACGTTAGGATTCTTTAAGTTGCAGAGAGTTGGGATAAGTTTCGAACCGTTTCCGAGAGGTGAAAAGAAACTCTGAGAATCCTTTGTAAACATTGCATAACTCTCGCGACTTGTGTTCAACCTGATTCGAAAATGGAAACTTAACGCAACGCTCGGTATGAGGCCTTCTTTGTCATCATATAAAAATTGATGACACATTAGTTATACAATTTTAATACGAGGCTCTCAAATTTGGGTTTACTTTTATTTGGGACGCACTGTATAGTTGGGCAGGTGCTTCGGGTGTAGGTTTGCGCGGGTGTATAAGGATTATTATAATAAATTTAGTCAATAATTGAAGACTTCAAAGAAAGTGACAGTGACTGTGAGACCATTAAATATGTAGGCCCTATGTATATTTGGGGGAGGGGAAGGAGGCGCTGCCAGGGGGGGGGATAATGAGGGGGGGCAAGATGGCCCGGCCCCATTGCATTTGTCCGCCCTTTCATTGGCACATTATGGCCATTATTTCTTTGGAAAAAAGGTACAAACGAAACCTGTAAACGGTTTTGTGAGACGTATGAAACAGCTTTACGATTTCTGTCACTATAAAACCCCGCCTCTTAATTCTTGCCCCCTTTTCTTTAGTTTCCCCTAACTTGCAAAAACGACCGGTCTGCTCATCATCAGCTCTCTTTGCAAATGAATGAAACATAACAACATACTGAAGATGCTTGGTCATTTGGGAGGTGGCTAATTATTTGGCTAGGAGTGTATGTTAAGAGAGATTCCCTTATTATGAATATCATCGCTATACCATGCACATAACTACAACCAAAACCACCACCACGCACCACCACATCTTCGTCCGCAACAATAGGTATAACGGATGGCTTTGGTGGGGGGGGGGGGGCGTAGACATACAAAGGTTTTTAACACTCCATGAGGGAATTCATGATGACAGGACTTCAGAAACAAATATTGGCAGACGGCAGAGCGAGCAGGCTGGCGTTCTGCAACCATGGCAACGGTAATTCTGATTGGACGGTATCCCAACCTGACGGGATGGTGCGAACTGCATCTTGCCTGCATCCACGCTCCAGGGCGTGATTTTGGCGTTTGAAATAATTATTGCAGCATACGACAGTAGCGACGCGTTCCTTTCATTGCAGATGTGATAATTGGCGGGAAAAAAGGAGATTGCTGATCGATAATAAACAATTTAGATGATTTCAGCCTGTTATTGCTAAACTATTAGCTTGGCCATCTGCTTGTAGAGCATCTTCAACACATTCTTTCAGATTGGAGATTCTTGTTGTAAATGTCGAGGAAATTCTTTCGTTTAACATCAATACAATGATAATGATTTTTACCTGAACAGAAAGAGAAAATCAATGTGTTGCAAAGGCAGAAATCCATTAGTATCGATCGACTTCTTTGTGCTCACATCGGAACTGGGATTCGAGAAAATCAAAACTTGATCAAATCTTGCAAGGTGCTTCTTGATTCCGTAACTGTATTTCTCTAACCATTCACTCAGGATCGTTTTTATAAATAATCTTCATTTTGGAATCTTCCTTATCTTCGGATATCGTCACCATCATTAAAAAAAACACAAAAAAAAAACATGGCAATGAATTAAGACTTCACAAGCTCTCCTCTCTCCTTGCCTGACATTAAATTTATTCTCCGGAATTACCGATGGAACCATTTAAGAAGAAGTGATTCATCCGTCAAAGAGCTGTAAATCGACAAGACTTTATTAAGATGAATATCCTTTATCTAATGGACACAACAGTCAATATTATTACATTACTCGTGCATGGACATCCATATTAAGTTTCATCTTCTTGGCTTGTCATACGTCAAAACGTGACTGATAACTATTTGCATTGCAAGATTGTAGAAGTACTGTTACCACAGTAACGTAATATCACAGTCTTACCTTGTGGATTTCCTTGTTTATGCCTCGAAGACATCAAGATCAAGTCTAAAATGGCGCGAACCAGAAATATAGAAATTGCTGTAAGTATATACAACATTCAATTCATTGATCATAATACATGTACGTAAATAACATAAAGGTTAGAAGTCAAAATAGAATTTATGTCACCAAAATATGAAGAGGTGATTATAGGAGCACAACATCGAAATATCTAAAGGAAAGAAATGTGGTTGGATCTACATGACAATATATATACAGTGTGTCCCACAAAAAATGCTAATGGCACTTTAGATGGGTATAATATTAAAATTACAAAACTATATTGTTTATAACTCTACACCCGTAAACTACCATTCGTTTTCTACAACTGGATGAAATTTTATGTGATATAAACCAAGAATCCTAAAGATATGAGCATTTTGTCATTACACATCGGGATACCTCTCCATCCAAGTTTGTATTGAGTAGTACCGGATGTGTCGAATAAAAGAAACCCAAGTGTGACCATTAATACTTTGAAAAATATTTAAGTAGTATTTATGAAATTTATATCACTGTAAAGTGCAACTCATTACCATTCTGATGATGTGCCTTTCAGCTTACCAATATTACGCATCGCCGAACCTCATTGTTCTGAAAAGGTCTTGCAAAATTGTAAGTGCTTCACTTTCATGCTCATTGATGATCAAAGTTAGGTTTCCTTTTAGTATTTTGAATAACGCATCTCAAGAAGAACGAAAGTGAGTACTCACAATTTTGCAAGACTTTTTCAGAACAATGGGGTTCAGCGATGCGAGCTATTGGTGAGCTGAGAGACATATCATTAGAATGGTAATGAGTTGCACTTTACAGTGATATAAACTTCATAATCACTAATGAAATATTTTGCAAATTATTAATGATCAAACTTGGGTTTCTTTTATTCGATATACCCGGTACTACTGAATACAAAACTTGGAGGGAACGGTTTCCTCATGTGTGATGAGAAAATGATCATATCTTTGTGATTATTGGACCATATGACATAACATTTCATCCATTTGTAGGAAATGAAGTGTAGTTTACGGGTGTAGAGTAATAGAAAATATAGTTTTGTAATTTTTATATTATACCCATCTAAAGTGCCATTAGCATTTTTTGTGGGACACACTGTATATATACATGAAAACAGCTCAACAAGCTTGTAGGGCACTTTAAAATCATTTGTGGTTTAATTTGTTTTGCTGATGTTTTATTTATCAACGATAGTTAAAACATAAGGACATACCATCTATGTGAAAGTATAATGCCCTTCTGCCACTCAGCAATATGTCAATTACAACCATTCGCTTCTTTTCAAGGACCAAAAAAGTGATATACAGTGCGTCCCAAATAAAAGCAAACCCAACTTTACAGAGCCTGGTATTAATATTGTATAACTTATACATTTTATATGTCATTAATTGTATATCATGACGAAGAGTAACTCATATTCTATCCAGTTATACCAAAATTAAACCTGTACTTCCATGGATAACTGAGCACTCAAAGTTTTTAAGAACTTTGGTCAAAAATGGATTGAACCAAGTTTTTTGAGAAGCAACCCTGGCTTTCTGTTTATTCATTTATTGTTTGAGGCCAACTTTCTTGAGTCAATTTATAAGATATTACTTGGCCTATTGAAATGCAAAGGCTGCTTTTGTCCAAACTTGGTACAAGGCAATTTTTATGCTTGTTTTTTTTTAAAGCACAAGTGCTTTCTCATCCATGCATACAACACAAGTTTGGTATCATTTAATCGCTAATAAATTTTTAATATGAAATGAACTTCGAGGTTATACAAGATCCAAATTTTGATACGAGACTTTCAAAGTTGAGTTTCCTTTTTTCTGGGACGCACTGTAAATCCTGTCAAATTGTTGTTCGGTATAAAAGGCCAATATTCACATAAAGAAGAGATAAATGCATAGGAATAAGAAAAACATATGAATTATACATAATATTGATGACAGTATTCTCATATTACCTTGCATGCATACAAATATGTGTGTGAAAAATTGTGTGATATTCCTTTCTTGAATTCCGGTGAATTTAAGGGTTGCCATTAATTTATACGATTGATGGTCATAAGATTCATTGTATTTTTGATGTTACAAGGAATTTAAATCAAATCAAATCAAATCAAATCAGATCAAATCAATTGATTGAAACGGGGAAAAAAATCAGCATTTATGACAGGTCTTATGAAATGATATACTAACTATTATGAGAAGGATATACAGAGGAATAAGCCCAACTTTACATTATTTATACCGTAAAGCTTATGAAAAAAAGATGGAGTCATAAATACAAGACAAATTAAAATCTATAACACTGTGATAATAATACAGAACTTATAACGCGTCATTCAGAGGTGCAGTGTTTTTTAATACCAGCACTGATAGAGCGTTTTAAGTATTCAAGGAATTTCTTGCTACAGGTACCCATTTACTTCAGTTTGGTCGGGTGTAATTCTTTTATCTTGCCAAAGGACGTAAGCGTAATGGACGGGATTCGAACCACGTCTACGACTTATCCGCTCGACCTAATAGCCGAGTCACGGTGAAACCGACCCCAAACCGACACCAAACCGAAGTTGAACAAACTACATTACCACGAATGGCAAGCTAGTGGTCGATGTGGAGTCGGTTTCACTGGTATGACTACGCTATTACCACCTCGAAAACAATTTTTAATTATTGAAGCGACGAACAACAAAGCTTGTGATCTATAAAGCATGCAGTATTTGACCAACAGTCTTTTAATTAATAAGATTGAAAATTTCAACATCAGGCAAGTGAAAACTTCTTCAATCTATATTATTATGGTTACGCTAACAAACTGAAAAAAAAACAACAAAAAAACAAATAAACAAAACACAATGAATTGCTGCATATCGCAATTAGATTGATGTTTTTTCCTCGTTGGTAAAATTAATTGAATTTTAGATTGACAAGAATTAAAAGGACTCCTATTCTTATAAGCAATTAATTTGATGCACTGAATCTTGTTGTGTAATATTTCATAACATTGTAAAAAAAAAAATTCAAACAAAATGAAAAATAAAAAGATATTAAGAATAGCCTGATTGGATAATCCCTTCTCATGGTGGTGGTGGTGTTGGTGGTCACGGGTGATGACGATGATGATGATGATGATGGTGGTGGTGGTGGTGGTGATGATAATGATGATGATTATGCAGATTATAATGATGATAATGATGGTAGTGGTGGTGGTGATGATGATAATGGCGTTAACAATGATGTTTCTGTGTGGTTGTGATTACGACAAGGAGGATGATTTATAGAACTTTAATGTTCATTAAACTCCGATGACTATGCTCAGTCTGACTATGATGATGTTTTTGCCAGCAAGAAGGAAACCATTTTAAGCTGTAGGGACGACCGGGGATGGAAGTTACACGGGTCAGTTGTTACAGTTCTCAGTGTGCTAAGCTCGAACAAGAGAGGATGTGCTAACTGGCGTCTATGTACAGCCTAAACATAGCTGTGATGAACTGCCGGTCGTGAGGTTTATCCGTTGTTTTATTAATTTAAAAAGTAAATCAACAAAAACCATTTTTTACAGTTCAAAGTAAATTTTTGACAAAAATTGAAATTTGCAATAGCTCTTACAACTGAAGGCACATGATGATAATCTGGTATTGTAAATATAGGACATGTATGTCACTAATATACCCCCTATCCATGCCCTGTAATTCTGCCTAATGGCTGTGCTACAGTTGATTTTGTGTGTAAAATCACCCATGGGGTAGATTGTTACAACAACCTACCCCATGTCGATGTAACAACTTACCCCAATGACATTACATTAATTATGTAAAATTACATTTTGTCTCAATTTTCAGGTGTTAATATTCCTATGTTTCTATTATTACGTTTGTCTATTCTAGAGCTCTACTTGATCTATTGTTAACGATGCTAAGAAACTGGAAAGTTGAAACAAAAGTATGGTATAAGAGATTTACACATTGTCAACTTACCCCGTATGTTTACATATTATAACAATTTACCCCGTATGGTGTAACAACCTACCCCGTATACGGGGTAGGTTGTTACAAAAAAATGTCTTCATTAATTAAGCTGTAGTTGATTAGTGTTTACATGTTTTCAAGTTTTATATGCCTCAGGTTTTAGCAAACACAATAGCTAACTACAGACCCAAGATGAAGTGCGTGATTTCTTTCATTAGAATTATCTGGCCCAAAATGTGAATTTTGTAACTTCCATCCCCGGTCTCCCCTATACATGAATACGTTAACCCTTGAGTTGAGAATGAAATTAATGTGAGGAACAGAATAGGACTGATCTAAAAATGATTCATATAATCATTGGCGGCGATCCCGGGGGGAGAGGACGGGGGACGTGTCCCCCTCGATTTTTTTCGGGGGGGGGGGGATCGCCCCCCTCGATTTTTAAAGCGAAACATATTTTTATGTAGTGATTAGCTAGTGAAGCTAATACAGAGGTAAAATGTATGTCAATTACTATGCTAAATGTTATTATAAGGCAAAATTTTCGGCTCGCGCTTTGCGCTCGCAGACATTTCCATTAGTTTCTGCATAATGGGCGAAGTATGCGAATTTTGAGTGTATTATTTTTCACTTTCGGGTGTTTCCGTCCCCCCCCCCCCCAGTCGTGACATGAAATCGCCGCGCTTGCATATAATAAATTACATTTTGTGTTTCTCAAATCTTTCACGATCACGATCTTAGAAATGGCCATAATTTACAAATTACCTAACCGATTTCTGACAACCATTGATGTTCTAAAAATATCATTACATGTATAATGAGCTATCCTACATGTAACAATTAACAACAAAATTGATACATGAATTAACAATGAAGTAAAACTAATTTTCCCATCTTTCCTTGAACATGTGTTGGAACTGTGGCTTTTAATAGCACCGTAATTAATCAATAAAGCAATCAGAAAACCGAATTTATTTAGTAAAAGCGTTGTAAAAGAAAATAGAGCGTGTAATAAGGTCCGGTAGACTCGTACATATTGAATTGAAAATGCACCATTGTGAGGTAATCTGCTAATTATGAGGCCAGAAAATTCATTAAATGACAGCATGCTTATAAAGAGATAATGAAATACCCTTTTCAATCATAGCTTATCAGCGTTATCAATTAAGAGTTTATAACGTGATGGTAGCACTGCCGTATACTGTTGGGTGATCGAGGGAAGAAAGGGGGGGGGGGCTTTCACGCCAATTATTATTTAACAAGCGTTTAATAGTGACAAAATACTTTATTAAAATAAAATGTATCGTTACAGTGCATCTGCGACCTGGGCTGTTAAAATTTAATTGGAAATTGGGTTTAATGGGTTATCCTATGTATCCTTTGGTTATCTGTGTATTCTCTATCTTGTGCAATATGAAATCAAGCATTTAGCCGGTAGCTATAATGCATAAATTTAATCGGAAGTCGATAAAGGAGTTAAAAAAAGAGAAAATTTTGCTTTTAAACAAGTAAATAACGGATTTTTTTATCGCTTTTTATCAAGATTCGTTCTTTCAGGAGGATAAAAAAAACAACAGCTATCACAACAAAACCAAACAATTCTGAATCGAGCCATGCCTACGACCGAGAGAAGGATACTATAAATCAATTAAATTATTGACAAATGAAAAAAAAAAAGAGGAAGAAGAAGAGTGTCGACAACGTTTATACTTTAATCAATTACTTTGACGTAATTCCAAACAAATAGAAATAAAGCGAACTCATAATCATAATTAGCAAAAATTAAATGACAGTACGAATAATAGTTAATCTAATCAAATTTCAGAGAAATAAATTAGCTAAATATGAACCCCGGATAATTCAAAAACCTTGGAGGATTATTATAAGAAATATATTGCGTAGGCCTATAGGTGTAATATGGAGCCAATACATTAAAAACTTATTAATCATCATACAAACTTTTAAGCAACAAATTATAATGATACTCCTTACAATATTTATTTCCTGCCTCAATATACTCATCAGCTAAATTAAATCGCGTTTTTGTATCGATATCCTAATTATCATACATTCATACAACAACAAAGACACTTACTATAAATAATTAAGGACGAACTCGAAGAAAATTAGCCTCGAACAATGATTGAATACCATTAAAGCAAGGTTAACATGGAGATTTAATATAATTGGAAAAGTCGTAACTCCCTCGCTTTTGTTTCCATGGTTATTATAACAACAATTTCACATTAGTTTGCCACCAAAAACTTTACCACCTGCATGGCCATGGAACTAATGGAATGTTTTCAATCATTTTCGATTGATTATTTTATTATTGAGGGAAGGGGGAAAATTGCCATAAGTGCAAATTCATTTCGTTCTACCTTGAAAATAGATTAAAAGACCATTTAATAATATAAAAGTTTCCATCGAAAATATCGATTTTTTTTTTTTTAATCATCTTATCTCAAATTTACCCCCCCCAAAAAAAAAATAAATGTATCTATATATGCAGTTAAATAATCATTTTGAAAATTTTCTAAATTATAATGATTCAATGTTATATTTCACGATTCTGTTTTGCTCGAATGTTAATATGATTTCTGTGGAAATGAAAAATAAATTGAAATTGAAATTGAAATTGAAGTAATAATAATAATAATATTAAGCATTTATAATGCGCCGTCTATCTAGTAAACTATTCAGAGGGGCAGCTAATATTATTACTCGGCTGTAATACAAGTATTGTAAAATACAAGTATGGTATGTATCTCACAAAATCTGTTAAAAGTTTTCGTGAATTGATTAAGGCGTTAGGTAACTTTGTGGTTGCTTGATTTGTTAAATTTTGACGCATGTGATGTACCTTATTATAATAGTTCACATGGACCATTAAATAGCGAGGGATTAATATATTTTCACTGACTGTGAGGAATGTGATGATTATATAGTCCACACATGCTTCTCAAATGAATTTCCAATGTTCCATTTTTACATAATATTAAATACAAGGAGCAGCCAATATGTTCCGAAGCCTAGACACAGTTACAGGTTCTATATGACAACATATACCTTTGGACAATTGTCCCCCGGGACAACTACTCCCATCTACTACCTAACCCTACACCTAACCCTATTTCTATGGGAAGTTGTCCGGGGGTTATTGTCCCGGGGGTATTTGTCCTGACACTACAGTTACATAATCCATTGAAGATCTTATAGGGAAATGTCCTGTATTACTATTAAACTAGTTTCATTCAAATCAAAAGATTTTATCACACATTATAGAGTTTCATTTTACCCATGTGATAACCCTTGGATTTTTTGGCTGTTAAATGTCATAATTATGTTTGGCTTGTTTTTTTTTCTTTCTGTAGGTGATCGTAATGGTTGGTGTTATATGGGCGATCAGTGATGTACTTGGATCAGGTAAGTTGGTTTCTTGTCCCTTTTGTGAGACGACAATCATATTGCTCCAGCTTTATTACGTTTAACCCTATTATTCAGACCCTATTCAGACTGGAGGGGGGGGTCAATTTGACCCCCCCCTGTACGAAATCCGCGACTGTCGCACAACCGCTGCGAATCGCAACCCGGCGCTTTATGACTTTTTTCTTTCGAGTGTCTCGCAAATTTTGACACCAAGTTCGAAAAAATCGGATACTCCGTTGTTGCGTTACACAACATTACGTAATCGCATGTCAGGCCTAAATTGAACGAAAATCGTCATTTTGCATGCGTTTGTGTACAATATACTGCTTTTTTCTAAATTTCTTTATAACACTGATAATTGTGCCTTCTGAGCCTTTTGATTGATTAAATTTGTCTTTATATTGATCAAAATACATTTCTCAAGCATAAAAAATTACAAAAACAAAGAAATACATAAGAAATAAAAACAATAGAATACATGAGAAATTCATAAAACAATAGAATACAAAAGAATTAATTTGAAATTTCTGAATTTGTCAATGCAATACTGTTGTCTTTGCTACTTAGTAACTTTTAGAAAAAATTTGGGCTTCATAACTATATTTATTAATGAAATATTAACGATTTCCATAAAAAAGCATCTAATTTGCATACATGAGTATGCATAAATTAGCATAAATTAAATACGTGAAATTTGTTTTAAAAAAAAACATACCAGCGACACCCTTTACATGTGCAGCGACGTTCGCGCAAAATTTCGCCGCGAGCGGACCATCCGCGGCCGAGATCTCAGGGGGGGGGGGGGGGGGGGGGGGGTCAAATTGACCCCCCCCCCCCAGTCAAAATCTCCTCTTGAAAAGCCCAGTCTGAATAGGGTTAAGACATGTTTAGACTCATGGTTATGGTTAAGATTGTAATAGGGGTTTATGTAAGGTTTGGGTTTAGATTTAGGATGGAATATAGTAAATGAAGTTAGTTTTTTTTATTAGTGTATGGAATTTACAGCCAAGCATTGTCGACAGAGCAAAATTCCTTCAGTATATTATGCTTTTTATGAGAAACATAAGGGCCCGAATTCACAAAGGAGGATTCTGCAAAACCCACGGATCCGTGGGTTTTTGAATCGACAGCTCCACGGATCCACCAGTTTATGATTCACCAACAGTTGAGCCAAATTATGACGTATTATGACGCTGTGGATCTGTGGATTCAGTCGAGTCCACCTTTGTGAATACCAAATTGAAAATCCTAGGTCCAACCCTAGGTTAAACCCAGGGTTGAAACCGTGGATTTTGCAGAATCCACCTTTGTGAATTTGGGCCAAGGTGAATCGTTTTTGTTCCGAATTGAAAACCTGTTGAACCATAATTATGTTAATTTTGGACCAACCATACTCAGTTTTTAGAACAAGGAACCTTCGGAACAACTAAACCGTTTAGAAAAATAAAATGAAATACAATGAAATAGGCGGATTTAGGAATTACAGTCTCTGTAATAATAACTTACCATCTAACGAAGATTAAACTAATTATTGGGGTACATTAAAGTCAATGGCGGATCCATTGGGCGAGGAAGTTTTTTTTTTTTTTTTTTAAAGCCTTTATCAATATAAGGCTATTAATACTTTCCTTGTAGCACAAAACTAGAAGAATGCAAATTTGGCAATGCATAAATGATAAGATGGAGTAAAGGTGGCTTACATTGAGAAAGTGAGCCCTTTAAGATACAAGTGTGCTTAGCATCGAAAAGATTCAATCGATCATGCGTGCAAATATAATAGCGACTTTTGTTTTTTACAGGTATGTCATGATTTGACCGGTAAGATGTAGGTTAACTATTCTCCATCAAACAATGTCAATTAATTTATAATTCAATTCAATATACTACTACTCGGTTCTCTATCTGTAAATGAATTTCCATCGTAAAGTGATATATCAGTATAGCGGTACACACACAGATTTTTTTATTTTTTTTAATACAAAAGTCAAAAAGGTTTTGTAAAATAGGAACTCCATAATTCTGATGTAGGTTCTATCCATATACATTCACGCAGTCTAAAATTTACATCAGAATTATGGTGTTCCTATTTTACATTAACCTTTTCGACTTAAAAAAAAAATTCTGTGTGTGTAACGGAAAATAAGTCCCTTATTGTTCTGAACGCAGAAAAAAAAATACATGTAGTACGTGTGTGAAATTGTGTAATTTATAAATTCCACGAATTCTGGTGTAGCTTTGTATAAAAATGTCAATCAAACTCAGGGATCCGCGTCTGCGAGCTGAGGACAAAATGTATCTCCCATTATATTATATTTACGTATGTGATGTTATTTGAAGTAAAATGAGTGACGCATACGCCAAGAATGACATTGTTTGTTTGTTTGTTTGATTTTCGTTTTCTTTTTTGAATATGAAAGTTTTAGCCATTTCTGATCAAATTTTCCCAAATAAACGGTGAATATATCCAAAATTGGTAATTCAAGATCATGATATGTACTCAATTTCATTCCAGGTGACAAAGTAGGGCCCATAGTGAAATATCCAAAGCGCCATCTCTCCACACACCGCTGGTGTATCCCTTTAAAGCATTTAATAGAATATAACCAATGTTATGGCAATTGGAAAATGCCAAAGAAACCTTCATGGACACTAACAAGTCAAATACACTATAATGAATACCAACAATTGTCACCATCCTCAAATCGGGGGGGGGGGGGCGTTTCATGAAAGGACTTGTCGGACGTTTCATCCGACAAATTTGCTCTCAGCCAATCAGATGCAACCATTTCAGTAGCATATATCAGTTGTCAGTGAGAATCAGTGAATATTTTGTTTCATGAAATGCTCCCACGTTTTAACGACCATGATGATACTGATTGATGATAGAGTCCAAAAGCGACTTATAAAAACAAACTAATATTGATTATCATTCATTGTCGTTATAGGCCCTACATTATCACTGCCACCGGACATGCGGCACATATTATTAAGTGAAATAATTACTTGAACACACACACACATTCAATGAAGGATAACTGTTATTGCAGCAATTTTCTGTTCATTAATTTCACATTCTACCGCTGATGAGTCAATTAAGGTCTAGCTGTACCTGAAGGTTAACAATATATCATTTGTATAATAATGTTGATAATGGGCATAAATTGTTATTGCTACAGCAGTACTTCCGGCAAAAATCAATTTTAAGTTCCAAATAAAATAATGCCATTTTGTAAAACAACAATTTTAACACTTTTGGTTGATTGTTATTTTAAAATTTTCCATACTATAGGATTTCCCACTCAGTTTCGGAAGTTCGTCACTCCATTGGATAATCAGTTCATTCAAATTCCCCCCAAAATTCTACAGCGTCAATTCATCATTCAAATTCCAACTTAGTTCTTCGTTTTGGTATTAAAACCCTTCAAATCAAAATCCCCCTCAAAAGCAATCAAATTAGTAAATCGTTTGGAATGCGTGCTTTCCCGAATCAAATCCGCTCTGAAGCAATAACTCTGGCCTTGGTTAACCAAGTTGGTATACAATTTGGCATCGTTTTACATTCTGGTTAATTTTAATAGATTAAACATTTAAGATAGCGATTTCTTTTTCTGAAGCTCTATATCTATTCCATGAGAATAAATTTAAAAAAAAATAAAATAACGTTTCCTTTTTATTGAGGTTTAGATCATTTAAACATTTCTTTACGTTGTATGGAACACACTATTGTTGTTGTTGTGATGAAACACCTTTTCTTTTTTAAAGCTCTGGTTAATTACTTTAGAATTAAATATCAAAGATCATTATGGCGCCCCTGAGTTTTAGGTCAATCTGGCGCCCCTAGCTTCAGGTCGATTGTCATCCTGAAATCTAACATCGAAATAACGCCAATATGTCGCCCCTCAGTAAAATGTAAACTTCTGCGCCCCCTTGCTCAGGTCGATTTGGCGCCCCAAAAGTTTCAGATCACTTTGGCGCCCCTGGATTTTCAATTTGGCGCCCCTGATTTAAGATTAAAATGGCGCCCAAATAAATTTAAGATCCTATATGTTTTAGGTCAATTTTGGAGCCCCCATAAGTTAAAGATAAATGTGGCGGCGCCCTAAGTTTAAGGTTATTTTGCGCCCTTAGTTTAAAGTTGATTTGGCGCCCCCTAAATTTAAGATAGAATTGGCGACCATTATGACGCCCTTTTCCCCCTTTGTTTTGTTCCCCTTTCCCCCCTCTCTTCCCTTCCTCTTTTTTTTTTTTTTTTTTGTCTTCAATTCATTCCTTTTTTCTTTCTCTTTCTCCTATTTTTGGCGCCCCTGTCCGCCTACCACCCCACAAATACGCGCATGAATTAATTGTTATGTGGAAGAGTTTTGTGTGTTGACTATGTAATTATGCAAGATTGAGTAAAAAGAAAAATGTAGATGGAAAAATCATTTAATGAACTAATCGATAACTGGAAACTATATCTCATACTTAAGCACATGCCGTAATTAGGTACATACTCATTCACAATTGCTGCTAATAGCAATTCGCAAACATTTGATGAAAAAAAAAAAATTATTTGATTAAAATTAAAAACAAAAACATTTCCTGCAGCTATAAATTCAAGCCCTAATTTGAATGCTAATTACTGTAAGTTGAAAACTCGGAATGAATTTAAATGCTGCTTATGGCGGTATTGCGCAATTATAACAGCGTCTCTGCTAAATTGAATGACTGTTTTACGTATTTAGAGCACTTTATCGGAATTTGAACAAGTGAAACATGTAATTGATTGCTGAAAAAGGGAATCTGATCTCCGAAAAATCGACTGAAAGCTAAATCACCCTAACTTGAATGAACCGATTATCAAATGGAGTGGCGAGCTTCTGAAACTGACTGGGAAATCCTATATAATAATGTTCCTTGATGCACCACAGGTTTAGTCTAGTTTTATTTTTTATGTATTACAATGTTCATTTTTATAAATGATATAAGTCGTAATCAGTTATCAAACAAAATAATGATATTTGAGCTGAACACAATGGTAATACAAATGTATGTGTCATTGTGGTAGAAAACTGCTCGAGGAAACAACCCCTCTTCTTTAGGATATTATTATTACTGACCATAATTAATTAGCCACCTCCTAAACCAAAAAATACAATCCTTCTCTGTATATTGTTATATTTCTTTTTTTTTTCCACTGATAATTCCCACCTCAAAAAAAAAAAAAAAAAAAAAAAAAAAAAAAAAAAAAAAAAAAAAAAAAACACATAATAACTAGAGCTTTATAATTGTAATGCGTACAATTATCGGTGGTATGTACTGATATGTATGTGTAATGCCAAAAAGTATGCAGCAACTGGCTACAGGAGAGAGAGTACAAAAATGAAACGGAAAGAGAGAGTGAAATAAACTTTTTGAAGAAGAAGAAAATGAATTGTGTAATGTGATGAATTTTACATTTAATTACCTTTTACAATTCGACTTTTTGGGAACTGTCTCAGCTTTAACATGAAAAGCATTTGGGAGAAAATCAACCAATATTTATGCTGATAATAACTAAATTTGGATTGAAATTTGGATTGAAAAAAAATTAATAAATTTTGGGTTTGCATGAGAATATGCCGATGTTTTATTCCTTAGACCCCACATTTTATAAGTAGATTATATTTACTATGTCATAAACTTTCAGAACATGTGAAAAAATAAAAAGGGTTTCGACCTTTCGGACGAGCTTTGGAGGATTCTAAAGACGTATGTTTTGTTATGTTTTTACGTTAATTGCCCCATTGACGCACGCGCGGAAATTGAAATTTGATGAGCGCGTGCGTCTGTATGGTCGGCTGGAAACGATTTAAAATATATAGAAACTCCTAAGAGAAGTGTCTAAATTGCCAATCAATAAAAAACCCCGGAATTTTATGCGATTTACAAAGTACGCGCAAAACGCGCGCACGGGCGCTTACGCGCGGAAATTTTCAAAATTCTTGAAATGGCCTGAAACATACTTTGTATAAATATGGGTGATTTTTAGCATTTTTAGATTTTGAAACACCGGTTTTTCAAAATTTTCAACCTGTTACAAGCATTTATCAAACAGGCTATCGAATTATTTATTGTTAGGAAAATGACGCTCTTCAATTTGAGACCAGCCACGATTCATTTGGCCACAATTTTTGACGCCAACGATTAGGTCGGCACTTAAAAAAAAAAGAGCATTTGCAATTGATGGTGTATCCAACTCTGAAAAGGTAATTTGGGGTTGCCGTTGATCCTGAAGAATAATTATTATTCAGGATTTTGTGTAGGCATGTTTTTGGCCAAAAATGGCATATTTTGACAAAATTGACAAAATTCGCGTGCGCGTAGTTCCAACTTGAACAGACGATCATTTCGTTATAAACAGTCTAAACATAGTGTTTATGGTGTCAAATTGTTGTGAATATTATCAAGATTCCTTTAAGAGCAAAAAATCGATGATCTGATACTGCATTCTTCCCCGACGCGCATAAATGCGCGCAAAATCGTGCGCGCGCATTTTTTCTTGAAATGCTTAAAATGACCTGAAACGTACTCTTAATTGGTCAAAAGGGGATTTTGACCATTTTAATTTTTTGCGCGCGCGTAATTCCTTAATGCGCGTACTTACGCGCGCGCATTAAGTTCTAAAAGATGCGCTTCAATTTGAAGTTTATGTGTACTAAATATGATTGATCAATTATTATTAGTTATGAAGTTATAATTGATAATGTGACTTTACAAAATGGCGTCTAGATGACGTCACATTATGCTAATGAGCTAGAAAAGATTTCAGTGCTCAGATTTCAGGATGATCTATCATTGCTGAAAGTTTGAAATACTTTAATGCATTATTTTTTTAGTTATCGTGTCTACAAGATTTGTACAGAAAAAAAAAAAAGAAAAAAAAAGAAGAAGATTCGGACAATAACAAGAGGTGATATATACATACGTACATACCACCTAATAATAATAATAATAATTTTTGGGATCCTTTTTTTTCTTTTATCTTCCCCTTTGGTAGAAAATAAATGACAGGCTCTGGTACTCATCTGCTCTAAGGAATGAAAAGGGACAAGCTTCCCATTTCAGATGATATCAATATTATCGTCAACATTATGAATCCCTGCCGGTAAAACACAAAGTCAATCACACTATCTGTACACTGTGGAAACGCTGTGAAAATGGGCCAAATCCACACAATCGACTCTGTGAACACATTGTCCGAGTCCTTCACAATGTGACGACTTGGTGGATTTAGCCCATTTTCACAATGTCGGTACTGGAAAAAGTACAGCACAATGTGATCACACTGTGTCACTGCTTGTTCTCATTGTGTTCACAGTGTGGAACACTGTGTTCTTTTTTTTTTCTCGGCAGGGCTATGAATGAAATACAACGATATACAGAAAGGTTGATATTTTTCATTTAGGAGATTAATTATTTTTTTATCGCCATTAGCGTAAAACTCAATTATTATAATTCGATGTCAATCAAAATATATCTAATTAATCGTCGTCACTTTCCTTAAACGACACTTTCTATGGAATTGTTCTCTGTTTTTCTCAGAATCGTGCATGGAGTCAAGTCAATGTGATCCTGGTGTGACATGCAGTGAAACAACCTGTGACTGTCGTCAAGCAACTCTTAGTCTCAGTCCGAATGTTACGTGCTCTGGTATGTACCATAGGGTGTGTTACGACCGGTAATGTCGCAGTGACGTATAATAATATTATGTCACAACAACGCATTGTTTACGTCACATTCGACGTCACCATTCGAATCCCGTGATTGGGATCCGAATCTCGGTCCGATCCTTGTCAGTTTATGGGTCTATTTAGAAAAAATAACATCATTTGAATTGTTTACATTAAGGAACATGTACGAATGCGCCACCTATTCTTCTTCTTTTTTTTCCGGCTTTGCCCCCCCCCCCCCTCCCTCTATTTCAAAACCTAAATCCGCCGCTGAATTGGATCGGTAATTAGGGGGTCTACAACTACAACCCGCTCTATCGATCATTGGGGGCCAACCTGTAGGGGAGACCGGGGATGGAAGTTACACGGGTCAGTTGTTACAGTTCTCAGTGTGCTAAGTTGGAACAAGAGAGTTCGTGCTAACTGGCATCTATATACAGCCTACACATAGCTGTGGTGAACTGCCGGTCGTGAGGTTTCTCCTTTGCTTTATTAAAAAGTAAATCAACAAAAACCATTTTTTACAGCTCCAAGTGAATTTTTGACAAAAATTAAAATTTGTAATACCGGTAGTTCTTACAACTGAAGGCACATGATGATAGTCTGGTATTGTGAATATAGTACATGTATGTCACTAATATACCCCTGAGCCATGCCCTGTAATTCTGCCTAATGGCTTTGATACAGTTGATTTTATGTGTAAAATATGTCGATGTAACAACCTACCCCAATTACATTACACATGTAAAGTAATTTTGTTTCATTTTTCTGGTGTTAATATTTTGATATTTCTATTATTACTTTAGTCTATTCTAGAGCTCTACTTGATATACTATTAACGATACCAAGAAACTGGAAAGTTGAAAAAAAAAGTATGGTATAAGAGATTTACCTCGTATGGTGTAACAACTTACCCCGTATACGGGGTAGGTTGTTACAAAAAAATGGCTTCATTAATTAAGCTGTAGTTATAGTGTTTTCATGTTTTCAAGTTCTATGTACCTCAGGTCGTGGCCAACATAATAGGCTAACCACAGACCCAAAATGGAGTGTGTGAGTACTTTCATTAGAATTATCTGGCCCAAAATGTGAATTTTGTAACGTCCATCCCCGGTCTCCCCTACATTATTTTGTATGTTCCAATGTCATTCGTGGGGGAGGGGTGTAGTTCCTTTTGTAGCTACGAAATTGGTATCACCGTATCAGTCTGACTTTATGAAAATTGCATCACAATCTCTTTCCAGATTATTAGTTGTAAATTAAAATTGGATATTAAAATTGGATAAGTTGGATATGCGTACATTTGAAAATTTAAATATAACACAAAATTCACCGAATGAGATTCACATTTACCATACAGTTTCACAATTATATTGACATTGGTGTACCAATATTGACTTTGTTCGATGGCTCTAAATTCATTACACCGTCCAGTGGAAAACTCAATTATCTGTCTCTGGATATAGGTCATAAATCTTATAAAACTATAAAATCAGACTAAATAAGGAGTCCTTTTATAAGTGATGTCTTATCAGAATCTCTTGTCATTTACGATATACATCTGTCGTCCAAGTTATGATACCTTTTGAAAGTATACCATTAGAAAAGAAAATTAAACAGATTTCAAGCAAAGTATTGGACGTGTACAAACCTTAATTAAAATGGACATCCTTTCCGTTGCTATCGAGAATACACCAATCAAAAAGATTTATGGGTTATGATACCAAATGTCATGACTCTTGGGGTTACCCGATATGATACATACAAAAAGCAAAAAAAATACTCGCCCCCCCCCCCCACACACACACAAAGTGGCGGTAAACGTGTGCTTAACCATGTTAACCGCCTGATTGCGGAGGGAGTAGATTGGTGGCGGGGTTGTATGTGTGAGGGTGTTTTGAGGGTGTGTGTGTGTGTGTGTGTGTGTGTGTGTGTGCGTGTGTGTGTGTGTGTGTGGTGTGTGTGGGTGTGTGTGTGAGGGTGTGTGTATGTGAGTGGGGTCAACAAATAAGGCAAATGGACCGAAAATAGATGACCCCAGGCATAAGTTTAATCTATTTAACCTGTTTTTATACATTTTTAATGTGTAATAATAATTTTCATGTATTGAATTCTATTCACACAATATAGTCATGTACATTATGCTTACTGACATTGGTCATTTTACATGTTCAATGAAATAATTTCCTATATTATAGGAAATATTTTATAAAAAGCGTTGAAAAGTAGAGTATTAAGTTTGGTCTTGAAAATTTATCCATGTTTGTATTTCCTGCGTAATATAGGTAGGCCTATTTTTTGACAACCAGAAGGGTTTAAACTATTTGCACTGGAAAATATTACAATTATTATTCTTTGAACTGATGTTGAATCTACGTAACATCCTTTGCCAAAAGTAACCTATTTTTTAAGAGCCAGGAACAATCCTGTCCATAGATGTCAAACTTGTGACAGTCAAATCTGATACGAAGACAGCGACCTCTCCTTGAGTAAACGTAGCTCGGAAAGAACCAACCAGAAAGGAAATCATGGATCATATATAAGAATTGCAAATCAAACAAAGATTGTCAAATTGACTCAGCCTGTGTCAATCTCAGACAATTAAACCACGACAGATAGTGAAGCCAAATGATGGGTTTTCTTGTTTTTGTTATTCGCTACGGTTTTAGATTTAGATTCAGATTCAGATTAAGTTTGAAATTTATTAATTTCTAACACATACAACATAATATATAATTTTCATGTCATTAATTCAGAGAAGAAAAATATGAAATATAAATAAATACTTTTTTTTCATAATGATTACACGTCATATAAAGATAACATTTTATTGGCAAAAGCTTTGTTTTTTGTTTATCTTTTTTTTTTAAAGTGGATGGATTTAATCAGGGTTAACAAATTCCACGTCTAAGATGTCACGTTTTCCATTATTTTTTCATTACCATATTTACTTCATTCGTAATGAAATCATTATGAAACACAGCAGCAAAAGTTTTTAATAAATTAAGTTACCAATCAATTTCAAAGTGAAACATCAATTTCTCGTTCTTTTATTCATAGATAGACCCACTACCATGATGCTTGACGTCGGATAAAAAGGCTAAAATCAGTAGAGTACCTTGAGCAATGTTTTATGAGAGTTTTAACTAGTACCCGAAGAAAATATGGGTTGGAACTAAATCATTCAGGATCCATTATTATTTCCATATCGGATGGAGTATATGGTATACAAATGATTGGACCCATTTTGATCCATGAGTTTTCAGAAAGTGGCTTCGATGTATTCGGTCCGATGAATCCGGGGCTTATTGTGGGCTTTAAAAATGAAATATTTAACAATATTATATTATGGAGGTTAAATTGGCTCCAGTATAAGGGTCGTTGGGGGCATGTGTCATATTATCCATCAAGCATTAATTATCGCAACATATCCATGACATCAGACATAGCAATGTACCCGGGATGGAGTCATTTTGACTTTTTTTTTTTAGATTACAGGAAGACTGCCTTTAATTTGTAAAGATGGTAAAGTCGCTGATTCCTCTTGTCTAACTACTTTTCGTCCCATTCTGCAGAGTGCAACACGACAGCTCTATTGAGTGAGCCATGTTGCTGTGACTTCATACCATTCTGTATCACGCAACAAAATGTGAGTACTTAAAAAAGAAAATACGTATATTTTTTTTTTCTGAAATGAATAATTTATGAACAACAGTTCTGCAAAAATGATCTGGGTTGAACATGAGCCAGGTATCATTTAGCATGTGAATACATTTTGGAAAAAGGACAGCTGCAAAGTTGATAAAGCAAAATTCTGAAGTGTTGAATTACATTAAAGACGTTTTTTTTAAATGCCAATGGTTTCATAATTTGCAAACATAATAATTTGACCTGTATACTAGTACTCGAAGGATCATTATCTTAGTACCCCTACTAAAGTTAGTAGGCCGGTAAATTGCCACGTGGTCTAAGCCCACTTTGAGTACTGCCCGTTTCATCTCATCCAACATGGAATTCCATTTCGTCCATAACCAGTTCGTCTAATTTCCATTTGGTCTAATTGCCACTGCCTATTTACCATTTTGTCTAATTCACATTTCATCTAATGCTCATTTGGTCTAATGTTCACTTAGTCTAACACCACTTAGTCAGTTCCTGTAACAAACTAGTATTATACCAAATATTCATTTGGAAATAAGACAAAAATGTCATAAGACCGTTTTGGTTTAGAGGAATTCGGAATTAACAAAGTGGTCAATAGACAAAGTGAGATTTAGACCAAGTACACTGTCCCTAATCAGGCCCGTAACTAGGATTTTTACGGGGGGGTTCGAAATCTGAAAAAGCGGACCTTTTTCAAGGATTTTTTTTTTGAGCGCGAATCGCGAGCCGAAAATTTTGAGTTAGACTTGGAGTAAAGTATGCATTATCATGATAATAGATCTATTCAGTATCCGCGAGCGCGAAGCGCGAGCTGAAAATTTTAGGAATCTTAATGGCTTTTATTTTTAATTTAGTAATGAATATAAAGGAATGCGAGCGCGAAGCGCGAGCCCAAAATTTTGAGATAAAAATTCGAGTTTATTGTGCAATATAGAGCCTATTTAGTATCCGCGAGCTCAAAGTTTTGAGCTAAAATTGTGCCTTATAGACTTTTTTTTAGGACCCATATTGACGATACATAATAATCTTAATTGGCTCATTAATAATCTTAGCTTAAACCACCCCCAATCTAGCCCAAACACAATTACACCAATTATTTTGACAGGGTTTGTGTCCAGCAGAGGGCACTGGGTCCAACCCTTTTTTTTAATACTTATTGTTTGTTAACTTTACAGTGCGAGGTCGCATAGCGACCGAGCAGGAAGATTTGGGGTTTTAAAAGACATAATTATGAAGTAAAGAATGGGGCACTTTATAGTATTGTAAGTGACACCTTTGAAGAAATTGTCCATTGGACTTTTAAAGAGTATACATGAAAGGCTTCTTTTTAGTATATTAAGGGACATTTTTAAGCTAAGAAAAGGGCACTCTGCCCCCTGCCCCCCTCCCCGGTTCCACCGCCTCTGTTACACCCCAATATCCTCAAAGCGCGAAGCGAGAGGAGAAAACTTTCAGCTCAAAATTGTAGTTTATTGTGCATTATGGACCCTATTTAGTACTCGCGGCGCGAAGCGCGAGCCGAAAATTTGGGACATATGGAGTAACAAAGGGCCGTTTTTAGTATTAAAAGTGCCCCTTTCTAAACAGAAATTGTCCACGGGACTTTTCAAAACTCTGAAAGGTTCTTTTTAGTATAAAGATGACACTTGTTAGCTTAGAAAAGGGACACATTTTGGTCATGAAAAGGGGTCCTAAAGTGGGGTCACTGTGCCCCTGCCCCCTCCGGTTCCACCGCCTCTGCCATTAGGCCTTATTTCTGTTATATCATTTCCTAAAATTGAAGATAACATCCATTTAAAAAATATAAAAATAGAACACAAATGCAAACGAAAACATTCCTGCGAAATGGTTTAGGTGTAATTCCTGCGTAATTTGTTCTGGAAAACTTGATTATTATCCCTAAAATAAAAAGTTGCGAGCGCGAAGCGCGAGCGAAAGATTTTACATGTAGGGGGACTGAAAGAAAAGTGTTTTAAACGTCCTTTCTTGTATTTCTATTCAAGTATCTGCTGCATTTCTGCCAAAAAGTGGGGGTTTTAATTTTTTTTTTTTTTACCAAGGGGCAGGGGGTTCGGGGGTTCGAACGAACCCCCCGCAGGCGAGCAGGGTCCGCTTGACCAAAAAAAAAAAAAAAAAAAAAAAAATTTAAAAACCCCCACTTTTTGGCAGAAATGCAGCAGATACTTGAATAGAAATACAAGAAAGGACGTTTTTAAACACTTTTCTTTCAGTCCCCCTACATGTAAAATCTTTCGCTCGCGCTTCGCGCTCGCAACTTTTTATTTTAGGGATAATAATCAAGTTTTCCAGAACAAATACGGCAGGAATTTCACCTAAACCATTTCGCAGGAATGTTTTCGTTTGCATTTGTGTTCTATTTTATATTTTTTAAATGATTTATCTTCAATTTTAGGAAATGATATAACAGAAATAAGGCCTAATGGCAGAGGCGGTGGAACCGGAGGGGGCAGGGGCACAGTGACCCCACTTTAGGACCCCTTTTCATGACCAAAATGTGTCCCTTTTCTAAGCTAACAAGTGTCATCTTTATACTAAAAAGAACCTTTCAGAGTTTTGAAAAGTCCCGTGGACAATTTCTGTTTAGAAAGGGGCACTTTTAATACTAAAAACGGCCCTTTGTTACTCCATATGTCCCAAATTTTCGGCTCGCGCTTCGCGCTCGCGAGTACTAAATAGGGTCCATAATGCACAATAAACTACAATTTGAGCTGAAAGTTTTCTCCTCTCGCTTCGCGCTTGAGATATTGGGGTGTAACAGAGGCGGTGGAACCGGGGAGGGGGGCAGGGGGCAGAGTGCCCTTTCTTAGCTTAAAAATGTCCCTTAATATACTAAAAAGAAGCCTTTCATGTATACTCTTTTAAAAGTCCAATGGACAATTTCTTCAAAGGTGTCACTTACAATACTATAAAGTGCCCCATTCTTTACTTCATAATTAATGTCTTTTAAAACCCCAAATCTTCCTGCTCGTCGCTATGCGACCTCGCACTGTAAAGTAACAAACAATAAGTATTAAAAAAAAGGGTTGGACCCAGTGCCCTCTGCTGGACACAAACCCTGTCAAAATAATTGGTGTAATTGTGTTTGGGCTAGATTGGGGTGGTTTAAGCTAAGATTATTAATGAGCCAATTAAGATTATTATGTATCGTCAATATGGGTCCTAAAAAAAAGTCTATAAGGCACAATTTTAGCTCAAAACTTTGAGCTCGCGGATACTAAATAGGCTCTATATTGCACAATAAACTCGAATTTTTATCTCAAAATTTTGGGCTCGCGCTTCGCGCTCGCATTCCTTTATATTCATTACTAAATAAAAATAAAAGCCATTAAGATTCTAAAATTTCAGCTCGCGCTTCGCGCTCGCGGATACTGAATAGAGTCTAAATCATGATAATGCCATACTTTACTCCAAGTCTAACTCAAAATTTTCGGCTCGCGATTCGCGCTCAAAAAAAAAATCCTGAAAAAGTCCGCTTTTCAGATTTCGAACCCCCCGTAAAAATCCTAGTTAGGCGCACTGATAGGGACAGTTGTACTTGGTCTAAATCTCACTTTGTCTATTGACCACTTTGTTAATTCCGAATTCCTCTAAACCAAAACGGTCTTATGACATTTTGTCTTATTTCCAAATGAATATTTGGTATAATACTAGTTTGTTACAGGAACTGACTAAGTGGTGTTAGACTAAGTGAACATTAGACCAAATGAGCATTAGATGAAATGTGAATTAGACAAAATGGTAAATAGGCAGTGGCAATTAGACCAAATGGAAATTAGACGAACTGGTTATGGACGAAATGGAATTCCATGTTGGATGAGATGAAACGGGCAGTACTCAAAGTGGGCTTAGACCACGTGGCAATTTACCGGCCTACTAACTTTAGTAGGGGTACTAAGATAATGATCCTTCGAGTACTAGTATACAGGTCAAATTATTATGTTTGCAAATTATGAAACCATTGGCATTTAAAAAAAACGTCTTTAATGTAATTCAACACTTCAGAATTTTGCTTTATCAACTTTGCAGCTGTCCTTTTTCCAAAATGTATTCACATGCTAAATGATACCTGGCTCATGTTCAACCCAGATCATTTTTCAGAACTGTTGTTCATAAATTATTCATTTCAGAAAAAAAAATATACGTATTTTCTTTTTTAAGTACTCACATTTTGTTGCGTGATACAGAATGGTTGAAGTCACAGCAACATGGCTCACTCAATAGAGCTGTCGTGTTGCACTCTGCAGAATGGACGAAAAGTAGTTAGACAAGAGGAATCAGCGACTTTACCATTTTACAAATTAAAGGCAGTCTTCCTGTAATCTAAAAAAAAAAAGTCAAAATGACTCCATCCCGGGTACATTGCTATGTCTGATGTCATGGATATGTTGCGATAATTAATGCTTGATGGATAATATGACACCATGCCCCCAACGACCCTTATACTGAGCCAATTTAAACCTCCATAATAAATATTGTTAAATATTTCATTTTTAAAGCCCACAATAAGCCCGGATTCATCGGACCGAATACATCGAAGCCACTTTCTGAAAACTCATGGATCAAAATGGGTCCAATCATTTGTATACCATATACTCCATCCGATATGGAAATAATAATGGATCCTGAATGATTTAGTTCCAACCCATATTTTCTTCGGGTACTAGTTTAAAACTCTCATAAAACATTGCTCAAGGTACTCTACTGATTTTAGCCTTTTTATCCGACGTCAAGCATCATGGTAGTGGTCTATCTATGAATAAAAGAACGAGAAATTGATGTTTCACTTTGAAATTGATTGGTAACTTAATTTATTAAAAACTTTTGCTGCTGTGTTTCATAATGATTTCATTACGAATGAAGTAAATATGGTTATGAAAAAATAATGGAAAACGTGACATCTTAGACGTGGAATTTGTTAACCCTGATTAAATCCATACCACTTTAAAAAAAAAAGATAAACAAAAAACAAAGCTTTTGCCAATAAAATGTTATCTTATATGACGTGTAATCATTATGAAAAAAAAGTATTTATTTATATCATATTTTTCTTCTCTGAATTAATGACATGAAAATTATATATTATTTGTATGTGTAGAAATTAATAAATTTCAAACTTAATCTGAATCTGAATCTAAATCTAAAACCGTAGCGAATAACAAAAACAAGAAACCCATCATTTGGCTTCACTATCTGTCTGGTTTAATTGTCTGAGATTGACACAGGCTGAGTCAATTTGACAATCTTTGTTGATTTGCAATTCTTATATATGATCCATGATTTCCTTTCTGGTTGGTTCTTTCCGAGCTACGTTTACTCAAGGAGAGGTCGCTGTCTTCGTATCAGATTTGACTGTCACAAGTTTGACATCTATGGACAGGATGTTCCTGGCTCTTAAAAAATAGGTTACTTTGGCAAAGGATGTTACGTAGATTCAACATCAGTTCAAAGAATAATAATTGTAATATTTTCCAGTGCAAATAGTTTAAACCCTTCTGGTTGTCAAAAAATAGGCCTACCTATATTACGCAGGAAATACAAACATGGATAAAATTTCAAGCACCAAACCTTAATACTCTACTTCTTCAACGCTTTTTATAAAAAATATTTCCTATAATATAGGAAATTATTTCATTGAACATGTAAAATGACCAATGTCAGTAAGCATAATGTACATGACTATATGTGTGAATAGAATTCAATACATGAAAATTATTATTACACATTAAAAATGTATAAAACAGGTTAAATAGATTAAAACTTATGCCTGGGGTCATCTATTTTCGGTCCATTTGCCTTATTGTGTTGACCCCACTCACATACACACACCCTCACCACACCACCCACACACCACACACACACACACACACACGCACAACCACACACACACACACACACACACACACACCCTCCTAAACACCCTCACACATACAACCCCGCCACCCAATCTACTCCCTCGCCAATCAGGCGGTTAACATGGTTAAGCACACGTTTACCGCCACTTTGTGTGTGTGTGGGGGGGGGGCTAGTATTTTTTTTGCTTTTTGTATGTATCATACGGTAACCCCAAGAGTCATGACATTTGGTATCATAACCCATAAATCTTTTTGATTGGGTATTCTCGATAGCAACGGAAAGGATGTCCATTTTAATTAAGGTTTGTACACGTCCAATACTTTGCTTGAAATCTGTTTAATTTTCTTTTCTAATGGTATACTTTCAAAAGGTATCATAACTTGGACGACAGATGTATATCGTAAATGACAAGAGATTCTGATAAGACATCACTTATAAAAGGACTCCTTATTTAGTCTGATTATATAGTTTTATAAGATTTATGACCTATATCCAGAGACAGATAATTGAGTTTTCCACTGGACGGTGTAATGAATTTAGAGCCATCGAACAAAGTCAATATTGGTACACCAATGTCAATATAATTTTGAAACTGTATATGGTAAATGTGAATCTCATTCGGTGAATTTTGTGTTATATTTAAATTTTCAAATGTACGCATATCCAACTTTCCAATTTTAATATCCAATTTTAATTTACAACTAATAATCTTGGAAAGAGATTGTGATGCAATTTTCATAAAGTCAGACTGATACGGTGATACCAATTTCGTAGCTACAAAAGGAACTACACCCCTCCCCACGAATGACATTGGAACATACAAAATAATGTAGGGGAGACCGGGGATGGACGTTACAAAAATTCACATTTGGGCCAGATAATTATCCTCTCTCCTTTG
>CALNVZ010003432.1:34155225-34172725 GCA_940671915.1 Paracentrotus lividus
GTTACGGGCCTGTTAATAAAGGTGGAATATTTTTTTTTGCCGCTTTAACAACATGATTTTGCTCCGGCTTTATTTCCTGAATATGTTTGTCCCTGCTTTCATTTTTCGGAACCCTGGCTATATTTTGAACATTCTCCCGATCCTTCACGGGGATTTTTCCCCCAATTTTTTTTTGTCAACCCCTATGATGCCCATTTTTTGGTCATTTTTTATCATTTTGGGGCCCCTTTCTTTTTACCCGGCTATTCAAGCCCCCTTCCGTCCTACCCACAGGAAACGCGCCTGAGGTGTATTGTTTATATTGTTCTTTGAGTTAAATCTAGATTTATGGGGTCAGGCTTAGGTCTCTTGTCTAGGGGAGGGTTTGAAGTAAAACGTGTAATTGGTGAAAATTTGGAATATTTTATTCCACCTTTATCTAAAAACAAAAGAAAAAAACAACAACAAGCTTTAAGGCTTAATTATTATCATTTTCCCCTAATTTTTTTTTAGCTCTGATGACAAGGTTTTAAATAATAACTTTAGATGATATTTTATTTTCATTTATGTTTGGCTAAGATTTTACAATACAATTTGGGAAGATAAAAATTTCTATGGTGTAAAAATGAATATAATCAATGTTTAACCCCAATCAAAATAAATTTTGACCCCTCCCCTAGACGAAAGAATCTTCTCTTGTTAAAGTCAAGAATGATATTATGTTTGCACTTAATTCTGACAGAGTTGTATTAATGGTCCTTTTGGACCTATCTGCAGCATTCAATACTATAGACCATGATACTTTTATATCACGCTTGTCCAGCAGAATTGGAGTTAGATCTGTTGTTTTGTCCTGGTTTAAGTCATATCTAAGTGGTTGTTCCTCTCAAGTTGAAATATCAGGTGAACTGTCCAAACCCCTAATTTCTAACTTTGGATTACCACAAGGCTCGGTCATTGGCCCTCTAGGTTATTCAGTATATACGCTTCCGGTGGGTGACATAGCGAGACACCATAATATTAGTTATCACCTTTACGCAGATGATACTCAGTGATATTATCTTTCGACCCGAAAACTGCAGGAGACCTTGAAAAAGCCCTTGATAAACTGCAGAGATGCATATTTGACATCAAACAGTGGATGACGGTAAACAAATTAAAGCTCAACGATTCAAAAACTGAATTTTTCATAGCTACCTCCACGCACAATTTGAAGAAATTGCCTGATTTTCAGCTTAAAATTGGTGACCTCAATATCAGTCCCTCAGTAAAAGTTAAGAACTTAGGTGCATATTTTGATAAACATATGACTATGCATGATCATATTTCTTCTGTTTGTTGTACTGTTACATATCATTTGAGGAACATAACTAGAATTCGTAGGTTTATTGATCAGTCAACCACAAACCATGCCATACGCTCCCTTATCCTTTCTCGTCTTGATTTCTGTAATGGTCTTCTTTCTTCAGTGGCCCAATTAACTCGTATTCAGCGCCTCCAGAATTGGGCCGCCCGTCTTGTTTTTGAAATCCGCCGTGACACACCTACTGAACCCCTGTTACATAATTTACACTGGCTCCCTATTAGACAACGAATCATTTTCAAGTTACTTCTTTTGGTATACAAATCACTTCATAATCTAGCCCCAAAATATTTGTCTGATTGTTAAGAAATTTATGTTCCAGGTAAAAGAACTAGATCTTCGAAAGACCCACTTAAGTTGACGTACTTAACTAAACGAAAACTGACCGGAGATAGAACTGTCACTGTTGCATCCTCAAAGGAATGGAACAAACTCCCTCTCACATTAAGACAATCCCCAACAGTTGAATCGTTCAAGAAGTCCCTGAAGACTTTTTTGTTTTAAGGAACTACGTTCATTTATATATGTGGTTCTTATTGTGTATTTCTTTTGTGTGAATATGTAAATTGAAATTGTGAGCGCTTTGGGCCATTTGGGAAAGGCGCGATATAAATATTGGGTATTATTATTATTATTATTATTATTAAAGGAGAATGAAACCCTAGGATTCAGTTGAATTGTATGAAACAAAAAAAAAAATCAAAGAAACAGATTAAAAAGAGTTTGAGAACAATTGAATAAATAATAAGAAAGTTATGTGCATTTGAATGTTGTGATCACTAACGCTATGGAGATCCTCACACTGGCAACAGGCCCAAGATGTGTGATGTCACACATGAACAACTCTCCCATGTGACATACAAAAAAATACCCAAAATTCTTCTTTTTCCTCATTCTAATGGTAGCACAGACTCTTCACACATGATTATATTCAGTGAACTTGTAATACATGTCCTCCTATGAAAAGAATCTCAGATCTTTTAACGGAATTAATAAAAAAAAAGACAATTTGAGTGAAATATGTACAAAAGTAATGGGGAAGTTGTTCATGTATGACATCACACATCTTGGGCCCGTTGCTAATGTGAGGATCCCCATAGCAGTAGTGATCACAACATTCAAATGCTCATAACTTTCTAATTATTCATAAATTTTTTCTCAAATTTTCATTGATCAGCTTCTTTGATTTTCCTGTTTTTGTACAATTTAATGAATTCTTAGGGTTTCCTTCCCCTTTAAAGAGTCGAGCCTGTAACCATTAAACTAGATTTAACTTAAAGAAAAATAACAACTCTACACCTCAGACGTGTTTCCTTGGGGTAGGACTGAGGGGACCTTGGTGGGTCGCGTAAACAAAAAGGGGCCCCAAAAATAAGAAAACATGACAAAAATGGCCATCGTGGAGTTTGACAAACTTATTGGAAGAAAAATTCGTGGGAAGAGATAAGGGAGCGCCCAGATATAGCCAGGAGCCCTGAAAGTGAAATCATTCACTAACACATTCAAGAAATTAAAGCCGGAGCAACATAATGTACCTGGAGCCAGAAAAAAATTTCCACCTTTATGACGAACAGTGTATGTATTATACCAATCGGAAATTGGACCAAATTACTAGTAGACCAAATAGGAAATTAGACCAAATTACTTGTAGACCAAATAGTTTATCCTATGTGGCATTAGACAATCAGAGAAATAGACCAACTGATGTTAGACAAAGTGAATAGAAATCAGTAAGCCTGTTCTGCCTACTATGTTCAGTTCACATCTACTGTAGATTAAGGGCACTGTGACATCACTATGCATTAACCTCCCTGTATACTGCATTGTGTGTACGTGAGGGTATGTGCGTGCGTGTGAGGATGTGTGTGGGTGTGTGTGTAAGTGTGTGGTGTTGGTGTGCGTGCCTGAGGGTTTGGTGTGTGTGTGCGTGTGTGTGTGCGTGTGCGTGAGGATTTTGGTGTGTGCGTGTGCGTGTGAGGATATGTGTGTATGTGTGGATTCGTTTGTGTATGTGGGTGTGTGTGTGAGGGTGTATGAGTGGATGTTGGTGTGTGTATCGCATTAAGGGTGTGTGTACACACTGGCACTTTTTTCATTCATTTAATAATAGAATCGGGAAAGAGAACTTGGGATGAAATTTGGGAGGGGGCTTCAAAAATAAATTATGAGTACACAAGTCATGTCAAGCGGATCTAAATTGTTATTTTGCTCATATTTCCGTAGATGATTTGTTGTCAATGTGAAATATTTGAAAAATAAGAATAAATCTAACTTAACTTTGAAATAATTTTATATGGATGGATATAGATTGATCATAAATTCATAACTAGCCAATGAAAAATTATTTGATATGTCTCTAACATTTACCATCAAAAATCCACAAGGTATGCCTTCTATTGCTCCGAAATCAGTAGGCCTAAGATATGATTTTATATGTGTAAAAATTAGGATATTCCCTGAAAATATTTCATGTTTACGAATAAAATCTGCCATAAAAGAATGATTCCAACTCATATGAAGGTCAATAGAAAGCAAAGTGTAAATAATAGAAATAAATTCTTGCAAGAACCTTTTCCCTTTTCTTTTTGCTCTCTCTCTAAAGAAAAATTATAGATCAGAAAATCTTCTCAGAGGAAGGTTGAAATTAAACGTCGACCTTTTTTCACACGACATTCTGAATTATACAAACATTTACTATATGTATCAAACGGATATTTTGTGCTTTTTCTCTTCAAAAAAAAAAATATATATATATGAAAAATAATTCAAAGGTATAACACCTGTCTAGCGCACATCCATTCATTTCGCCCTACATTTCTTGCCTGAACGGTGACAAAGACGACCTGCCGACCTCGAAGCATTTAAATTCTTTCTCATCTTTCATCAATCAATAAATGACGACACGAGCATGGTTACTGATATAGAAATAACCACTTCAGACCTATGATAAATATTTCACCCATTCACTAGAATTGAAATATGGAAACTCATTTCAATTTTTAAATATGGTTAAGGCGAAATGAGGGAATCAGTCATTTACTGCCATGATATTTTATATATCTCGTATATCATATTGAAATGAAATAATTATGTATAGGCTATATTGTATTCAAGGTGTGAGTGTTGATGATAGTGACATGATAGTCATTTGGCATAATACGAACACAAAAGTACCAATTATCCTTTCATTATTGCATTTATTCAGGTCACTTCCATACATCATGCAAGTTTACAATATGACGTTACACTCTTCAAACACCATCCCTTTTTTTCCCCCCCCCCCCCATTATTCATCATTTATGCCACTAGACTGAATTTCATCATATTTTATTCGGGTAAAAATTTCCCCCATTAAGCACACAATCGAACTATCCATAGAATCTATCAATCAAGCTCTATTTTCATTGAGCTCACTTTCTGTCATCACATCTATCGCTTATTACCCTGTCTCGGTCTAGTTGTTTGATTTCGCTGAAAATCTAAGCTCAAGGCGAAAGGCTGCATAGTCCGTTAATATCTATCTGCAGTTGCTCCAGTTATCTAATTGTCTAAAGCCATATTGGCTAAATCCATTTGGGTCTACTTACAATTTGGTCTAATTTCCCTTAATATCTACTTGGTATATAATGACGAATTGGTCCAATTGCCAATTCGTCTAATATCCAAATTATCTAATTGCATTTACGTCTAATTCCCAAATGAATATTTGGTCTATTAGCATGACTAGTGTGATACTGGTGTTCTACCAAGTGGAAATTAGACAAGATGGATATTATATGAATTGGGAAGTAAACAAAATGGTAAATTAGCCCAAAGTGGCAAAGTGGCAATTAGCCCAAAATGTAATTAGACGAACTGTTTGCAAACGAAATTGAAAAAAAACCATGTTGAATGAGACCAAAAGGGCATTATTTAAAGTGAGTTTAGACCAAGTGGCAATATCCCGAGCACGCACTTGCCAAATAACACACACTCCAGATTATTGTGTCCGTCGCTTTATTTGAGTCAATTCATTCGGAAGCCTGACAATTTTGAACGATTTATCTTTATAGGCATACCCGCGCATAGGGTAGGGTTAATAACTAAATTCCCATACCAATAATCTCACAAATCTGGCAATCACCCGATATATTACGGTGATTTAGTACGGTTTATGTATAGAATATTTGATTTAATTGTTGATGTCTACGTGGAATAACTATATAATTATACATGATATTTTTTCCCCACGCGGTCTGTGGTCAAAATGATTGTTTTTATATAATATAGCTTGCTGAACAGATTTTTGACATTATAATGTAAAAAACATTTATATATGGGTTGCTAAGCAAGATTTGTAAACCCTTATTAACATCGATTTCCAGGTCGAGCCACAGCTTCGTCTTCATACCCAGGTGATCAACGACGTCGATGGTTATCAGCAAACTAAAGCTGACATCTTCTTGCTTAAAGACGATAAATATGTAAGAAGTTGATTCATATTATTATTAAGGCTAATCTTCAGATCTACATGTATTAACTCACAATCATATTGAGCAAACGAGTTACCAAAATACAAGCCATATACTGTTCGCTTTCTAAGAAGTAATAGCCCTCTTAAATTGAAATTAAGTCACATAATCAATGGTTATTACTTTGTAATGTAATCGCTCTTTTTGTGCTCTCAAACGGGCATTTTCCTTTTTTGGCTAGTTACTCTAACATCGTTCGTTTTTACGTTTGTTTCTTCACATAGAATGATATTATGCCAAAAAGTGGTGTGAATACGACACTGTGTATTTGATTATGTATAACGATTCATAATAAATATCTTGTTATTATAAAACGATTTATTTATGTTGTATCGTGAGGACAACATAGTCCCCCTCCCTCTCGCCCCTTGATTTAGTCTATATGCATGTTACTATAGGTTTTCCCGGTCAATTTTAAAATCTTTGTAATTGAATTCGTTAATGGTCATTCAATTTAAACGATACATCATGGAGCGGAGCTATCGGTCAATTGAATTAACGTTTAGAATTCTAATCGCGATCATATTTCGGACGAAAGTGCTTGTAAGAAATGTCAAATTGATCGGAGATAGTTTATACTTGACCTATATTAACTAAAACCTATATTATCTAATGACTTGTATATTTTAGATATCAAAAGATTATTTTCAATGGGCCTCATTTGTGCATTTTATAATCCCGTGACAGTTTTTTTAAGATGACAAAAATGTTTGAAATGTGTTTGATAGGGTGAAAATAATTACTTAAATTGAATATTGATTATATCAATGATGTTTGATAAGAATAATAGATAACAGTAAATGTATTACCCGGTAAAAACTTTGTCGCCACATTGTTTTTTTTTTTGTTTTTTTTTCCTCAAAATTTCGACGAAAACAACCTCCGTCTTTGTCTTTGAGTTACAATGTATAGATATACAGTGATGATGTTTGGTCAATATAATTTTGTTGTGTTGGCTCAGTGGATAGAGCGTCCGCCTCTTAATCGGGAGGTGTGGGTTCGATCCCCGGTCGCGTTATACCAAAAGACGTTAAAAAATGGTAGTTGCTGCTTCCCTGTTTGGCGTTCAACAAGAGGGGGATAGAGCAATGTCCATCTGGAGCTGCTCAGCGGCTGCCGGGCCCACGAGAAAAGGGGCAAAACGAATATCCGGTCACCTTTGTTTCGGACAATAAAATTTGGACTTTTATTTTTAATATTACACCCAGGTTCGTGTATCATCAGTGATCTTAGCAGTAGGTGATTGTGAGTCTATAGGTGTCATCCAAGCTATTCAGATCATACAAGCAGATGAAGTATGTGAATGAGAATGTCACCAGTGATACATGGCCGACCTACAGCGATTGGGAGATGGACATAAGTGGGACACTATCTATCCTGAAGCACTGGGTAAGAAATATATATCAGTGGCGTATCCATGGGGGGGGGGGTCTGAAGCACTGGGTAAGAAATATATATCAGTGGCGTATCCATGGGGGGGTGTCTGAAGCACTGGTAAGAAATATATATCAATGGCGTATCCATGGGGGGGGGGTCTGATGAAGCATGTGATGAGAATGTACCAGTGAAACATGGCCGACCTACAGCGATTGGGAGATGGACACGAGTGGAAACACTATATATCCTGAAGCACTGGTAAGAAATATATCAGTGGGTGTAACTATGGGGGGGGGGTCTGAAGCATTGGGTAAGAAATATATCGCAGTGGCGTATCCATGGGGGGGGGGTCTGATGAAGTATGTGATGGAATATAACCAGTGATACCTGGCCGACCTACAGCGACTGGGAGATGGACACGAGTGGAAACACTATCTACCCTGAAGCACTGGGTAAGAAATATATCAGTGGCGTATCCATGGGGGGGGGGGGGTCTGAAGCACTGGGTAAGAATAATATAAGTGGCGTAATCCATGGGGGGGGGCAGCCTGCATCAGCTCTGACAAAGGATTTTATCAGCCCAATTGCCTGGGAATATAGCGGCCTTGTAATGCTTTGGCGTTTCCCGATAGGTACGCATCCCCCCTTTTTTTAACCACGCAGTAAATAATATGCAAGTAAATATTAGAATTTCCCGGCTGCCGCCCATACTATTTTTTTTTTCGAATTTTGCCTGATCATGCTAGTATACGATTTAAACTTAATATCATTCCAAACATAAAAAATTACATTCCTTATATGTTAACTCGTGGATAGTCATTCTCTATGACAATGATCAACAGACCTTTCTCATCGACAGCTCTGGCAAACTTTCCTGTGAAAAAAAAAATCCCGATAAAAATTTATTCAAAATTGGAAAGGTGGGACCGCACATTGGTAAACAAAGGCACCCTAATTCATGCAATATCGTCATTCATTGATGGCTGATATATTTGTTCATACTGATTTGTGTAAATGAAATTAAAATGAGAGCTGATTGATTGACTGACCCTTAGGGACGTTGCTCAACTTCCCTGTTCAATTTCTTTTTTTTTTTTAATCTGTTTGTAATTTCGTTTGTTATCCACTTTAGATATTTCCAGCGTCGTAAAAATTTCCCATAAATATTTCAAATGCACCGTTAGTTGATTTTAGCAATAATTGCAATCAAAAGAGAGGTAGCCTTATATTTATGCAAATGGAAATTGTAATTAAATATTAAGTGTTAGTTCAACGTTTAGATAACCGTACAGATATATGCCAAATTTTTCTTCTATAAGGGATTAGTCTTGGTAATAGTAAAATAAATGAATGTATATATAAATATGAAAGAAAACCTATTTTAAGTGACAAACATATTTTAAGTAAAATCAATTTCTTATTTTGTCTTCGATTCATGGAAATCTGAAAATGTAGGAGTTTAGTTTAATTTCACCATAGTCTATGCCAAATACTAAATATTTTATGTAGCAAATGCAAAAATGGCACATTATCATTAAATTCTCGAAAGCATTATTTATATAATAACGGTGATTTGAAAGAAAACTATAGCAGAAAAAAATATAATAAAAAGAGCAAACAAACCGGACAAGCGTCTTATTGCGACAACTGTACCTCTTAATATTATTCATTGATTTTATATACTAGTATTAATAACTTTATCGTAATATTAACTCGACATAATGTGCTTGATGAATGCGAATTACTGTCAATTTATTTCCTCATACTGGCTATTACCTGCATGCCTATTTCGTAAGTTTGTGTAATAAAATATGTCCTCCCAATGAGGCACATCAAAGTGCAGTGATCAAATTCACCTCATGATCAATTACTCTCCATACATGAACATGATCACACCATCACGCACAAAACCAATTATAGTTACATTACCATACCGACGGGCTCACATCCATTTCTCAGCTACAGTAGCACTGGTGGTATTTCAGTTGCCATGAGACGGGTTTGAGAAGGGTTAGAGGCTAGTTTGCAACTCCTTGTTGGAGACGTCTCCGAGACTTGTGACATCTCATGAATCGTTGGGAAAATCAAACATCTATGGGATTTTCCTAGTCATCTCAGAGACTGATGCGACTGAACCGTCGCGGAAATCTCGGAGACGCCTCCTTAAGAGACAGATACTACTTTAAAGCAACTCAAAACCATTATTTTCTCTGATTCTTATCTAATTTCGGATCTACGCGGGGAGGGGGGATGTGCCTACGTATCCTATTTATATTGTTTTGACCCTCATAATTAGCTCTGATACATGTATATACCCTTTTTTTTTTTTTTTTTTTTTTTTTTTTTTTTTTTTTAGAAGTAGCATCATATACATAACTGTAACCATATATGTGTCACTCTGATCACATGGAATGAACGGTAAGCTTTGAGGGATACATAAGGACAAGGACCTGGAATAGACTCGGTGACAATTAACCAAATAAACAAATAATTAAACAAATAACCAATCCCCTAAAAATAGAAATAGAAAAAATAAAACAAAAAACAAAAAATAGATAAAAAACAGTGGGACCGAGGTCGCGTTTAATTTGTTTTCTATTTGTAGTGACCTTTTTGTACCTCTATTTTCAAATATTCATTTTCCCATTTATTTTTAAATCTCGGAAATTCCGCTATCCTGTGTTAGGTATAGGTAGTAAATGTTTAGTGTGAGGTTTTTATTTCTGATTCATCTCATTGCAGCAGAGGCTGAGAGCGGGAGTTGCTATGGCGACACAACATGGAGTTGCAGTGATGGGCTTTGTGCTTACACATCGGCAGACGACCACATCGTTCATTTCAATCCATCAGGTGATTGCAATCATTGTTCCATTATTAAATATTCATGACTGTCATTTACAAGAAGATCCATTTCGGATTTATCAGCAGGACTCGTTCGCCTCGATTAAGGCGGTAATAGATAAATGAATTATTCAAAGTGATATACAGGTTTTGATTGACTCAGGCTTCGCTGTGGAGAGATAAAGGGCTCACACGATTTGACATCCATTCACTCATGTTTTGAATGAACGCTCAACCCCGAAACGAAACAAACAAAAAGACAAATAAAAAATGGTAAAAACAAAACAAAACGCAAAAACAAAAATAATTTTAGGGATGCGGTCACAACTCGTCGTAGGCTACGGGGCACGTGCTGTCATAGCCTGCGTTGCATGCACAATGCTTGCACAGGTCGTTGGTCAATTTCTACGATTCATGCGTTTCTGTAGTAAGGGTATTGGAAAAACTCCCACGTCGTACATTCAACGTGCCTGCAAGGTACCTGCGCTGCGCAAATTTTCTACGAAAACGATCGTAGGAAGTTGCACGTCTAATGTACGGCGAGTTGTGACCGCCGCATAAGCCGACTATAATTTTTTGTCAAATACACCAAATTTTCCGAGATTCGATAAAGATGTAAAATATGAAAGAGTATATGACTTACGATTTATCCTTCAATAGCCGTTAATCATTTCAATGTCATAGTTTTATATAAATATTTCAAATTAATCGTTATTGTATTATCTTTAGGATCTGCCGGCGCGGCGTGACGAAAAAAGAAATGTAGTCTACAAAAATCTGAAATTCCTATTTTGGTCCCCCCCCCTTCATAAAAATCCTGGATCAATTCCTGCTCTTTAATCTGCCGTCCTAGAAAACATATTTAAATAAATAATCAGCTCTGGTTGGGTGCTATCTCTTCTTATCAATAACACTCTTGGAGCTGCAATGTGATGAACGCTAAACCGACTAAGTACATATCTACTAGAGATTTCATAATTAAAAGTAGTGGACATTTCCCTCCGCTAATTAGCGCGCGGACATGCGTGCGCTCCTATAACACGTAAATTTGGTTATGAAATTATGACACTTTAGTACATGAGCTAAGTATTTGTGCATAGTTTTCCATGGGGCGCGTATCATTAGAAACCTAAAACTTCAAGGTTTTGTATAATGACAATATAAATACTACAAAAATTATAAAATCACTGCACTTTTTGTTGAAAAATAGTTACGCATTGATGTTTTTGCTCAGTTGTCTACGGAAATACACTAAAATGGCCCTTAATATTGAAGGACATCGTGACCTTCTGTGGGATCTAACTTGAGAACAAATAGACGTTATGCCTTCCTTGCGAAAGGTTTCTATAGTAGGGATTATACATAATAATATGAAATAAAACTCGATTTGATTGGATGTTTAACCTCGCTGCAAAAAAGTTTGTATTAATTGGCGAAAGGCGACCAAAAGCGATCGGAAATGTCAAATAGATAAATAGAAAGAACCTTTTTGCACTCCATCAAGCAGCGAGACCATTCGCCTGGGATCACTATGTAAACAGAACCCATGAACGGTGAGAGTGAACGGACGCACGCAGAGGCAAATGTCAAAAATAGGCCAAACGTTTACATAATATGAAACAAGAGGTGTTTCCATCTAAAAATAAGATTTATTTGTCTAAATGCGATTCATTTCCAGATCATTTTGACTGGTGCAGTGCAACTGAATGGGCTGGTTGTTCTATCTCATCATCTTCAAACCTTACAGAGAGCTACGGGGCTGAGTACGGCAAACTTAATTTCAGTGCACCGGGCTTAGACGGAGGATGGGCGCCTGATCTTTATGACACTCAACCATTTATCCAGGTAATTGAACGGGGTTTGGGTGAAAAGGTGAAACCAAAATGCAGGAATACAAACGGAAAGTTATGTTCTAAACACTTAAAACTTGATTTTGGTGCATCATTCTTTTGTTGTTGTTGTTGTTGTTGTTTTTTTTTAAATATGCAGGTAGAACTGCTACACATCAATAACCTAATGGTTATTGTACCTTCAAAATTGGTCGGATTAGTCTTTAGACGACTCCCGCCTTACGTGTTCACCCACACCCACACCCACCCACACCAACTCAACGCATTATTGTACATGGCAGCCGCGTTATTTTGCGTAATTCTCTCTCTTTCTGTTGTCATGGTTGTTTCTTTCTTTCCCTGATGGCTCTCTCTCTCTCTCTATCTACCTTTCTTTTTTTACGATCACTATTCTATTCTGTAACCGTAACGCGATTGAATTATTCATGTATGATTAATAATGAAATATAAACCTTCCTCTCTCCGTAAAAACCTTGAGCACCTTAAGTTATGCCTCAAACCTCATCAATTTCAGTCGATGTAGGCATTAACTTAATTGGAGGAGCCTGTGCCCTTTGAAATATGGCGCTTTATAGATAATGATCATCATCGTTATGCAACGTGGGAACTCGTAATTCAGACCACTCTGGATAAGTGTAAAGTAAAGGTTTCCATTAGTTATCAGTTATTTAACTATCAGTACAAATATAAGATACAAGATTTTTTTTAAAATCATTCCCGGGAGCGGCGGACTATGGCATATATAACAAAGAATTACCTTAGAATATATAACCCAATTCCAATAGAAACAATAGAATCTTTAAAAAAAATCCTTTATTATTGCTATTCAGATGCATTGTTATGATTATATCTTAAGCCAAAAATATGGTTATTATCAAGAGTGAAGTTGATAATCTTATGGGCATTCCTACGACCATTGAATGTGACATAAATATTAAGGACTTGTTTCCATCATCTAAAATTGAAAAATATTAGCCGCTTAAACGATTACTAAAAGCTTTTACTCATTTCTCAAATTCGAAATGGAGGAGTCACTGGAAATTTTATGTCCCCGTATAATATACATGAAACAACCGTACACTATCAAGACAAAGAGTATAATGTTAGAACGCTGTTTTAAAATATCGCTGTTAAAAAAAAAAATTATTTAAAGATATAAAATTAAAAAAAATATATTTACACATTGTTGTTTAAAGCCGGGAAACCGAGGTTTGATAACCTGAAACAGAATCTGTTTAGAGATGAAATTAAACAAGTGTTGTTTAGAAAGGCCGAGGCGAATGTCTCTTGATAGTCATGAGCCAATGAGCAGAGACATCACTCGTACGATTCCCACGCGCTGTTTAACATAACCCTTCAAAAATTGTTGTTCAAAACTTAAACATAAATGTTAATATTTTAAACAACTTGCTTTGAACAACTATGATGTTTGAATACCATTAAACAACTGCATGTTTAAAGTTTTAAACAACAAGAATGTTAAAGTTTTAAACAACTACAGGTTGTTTCATCTTTAAACAACGCTGTGCGATTCACCAGTTAACACGCAGTTGTTTAAGAATTTAAACAACTTGTTTAATTTTTTCTAACAGTGTAAGGCATTTATATTGACAATAAAATCTTGTATAACGACATTTGAATAATAATTATATATCTGTTTCGTAGATACGGTTCAGTGAACTGAGGACGGTTACAGGTGTCGTGACCCAGGGAATGGCCGCTAACTTCAACCGAAGGATTGATGCTTTTCAAATAGCTTACATTAAAGATGGAGAAGAATTCTTTATCATGAAGGAAGAGGAACCGAAGGTATAACATGATTTATATAATTTTTATGAATATAATTATATATTTTATATTAGGTGACAGAGACTAAACCAAAACATGACACAAAAAATCGGCTTAAGTTTTTGAGCTTTCGTCTATTCAGACTTCGTCAGATCCGTCATAAGACGATCTAGGGGCCTATCTGCCAAAGTATGGCAAATAATGACAAAGTAATATGCATTTAATGATTTACAAAATTAAATAAGTTAAAGTGTCGAAAAAAATATATAATAGTAGGTGGATATCATTATGTCAAAAGATATGCATTAAAAATAAATGAGTGAAAAAGTTTTTAAAATGATATGAAATATATAAAATAATCAAATAAATGAAGAACACATACCTGTAATAAAAATGACATTGAACAGTACATATTGTAAAAAATGAATTCATGTTGCAAATGAATACTCTGAAAATATTCACATTATGTTTATCATGTTTATTCGAATTATTATTATTAAATCGAAAGCGTGTAGTACAAGAGAATTCTTTAACACGCTATAATATTATTTCATCGGTCATGTTAATGGTAATAACCTTTTTTTTTTTTTTTTGTTGTTGTTGTTTGGAACAGTAGACCTATACGAAAGTCTGACACATTGTAAAATAAAATAAAGCACTGGTTGATGAGAAAGCTGTTTCCACATTGAACGTTATTCAAGAGCCTGTGCTTGAATTCGTTTTTACTTGTTTGTTTAATCTAGGTCTTCAATTCCAGTGTACGCTTCAGTAGCAAGACAGTCTCTTTGTTCGAACCAATAGTAACGACTGTTATAAAGCTTGTTGTAACTGAGCCTGAGAGCTTATATTTGATTGGTGGAAGGTTTTCCGTCATAGAGGCTTCTTCTTCAGTGGAAAAGAACCAGGACCTCTGGAATACACTCCAATCAGATTCAGTAAGTGATTTTAAAAGGAAAAAAGGAGAAAGAAACAGAGAGAGGGAAGGAGGGAGAGAGAGAGAGAGAGAGAGAGAGAGAAAAGAAAAGAGAAGAATATAATATGTTAAAGGAATCTGTAATTTTGTGGAGGCTTGCAAAAATCTGATTAGTGGGGCCATATATATTGTCAGTGCATGTAATATTGTATCAAAATGAAACCCTGAAGAATTCATTTCCTAAGCATCATTACATTCTACACAATGAGTAATTATGTTCCTTCCGTAGACTGTGTGTTAATTGAGTGTTAAAGTGTATAATGTACCCAGGTACGGTTTTGTAAAATGACTTTATTCATTCGTGAATATCTTCCTGATAACATCATATTTTGGAAATACTTTAGGATTTATTTTTGGCTGTCTATTCATCATTCTGAACAAATTGACAATTTATCAAATCATGAATCCACAAAGTTATCGTGTTTTTTTTTTCTTTATACCTTTAGCCTACATGGTCTGATGCAGCGAATGAACTCCTCTCACTGGTGACTAATGGCAAATCAAATAATTGGACATTATCTGAACAGGTATAAGCAGAGAGAAGATTGTTATTTGTTTTATTAAATGTCATTAATATGTATACATGTATATAATTTGAAAATGGAATGATTAAACTCTGATGAAATAAGATCAACGTGTCTTACTAATGGTCCAATTTGTCATGTGCCTAACTGGCAAAGTCGAGTTTTTTTTTAAAGACAGTGAATATGTGAACACGCTGTTCTTTTCAGCAATGTAGAGACATGGTATTTTGTAATTTTAGCAATATTTTTTTTGTCCAACATTATGGATTATTAGCGTATAGTGGTATCTTCTAAAGATTTTTTTTCAAAATATCTCAATGAAAGATTTTTAGCCGACCTTAATGAAAGATGAAAGTGGAAACTAACATGATTTTTTTTTTATAGAACGGATTCGAACCACTTGACATCACTGTTCTGATCGAGAACCGAGTACTAGACCTTGCTGAATCTCTTGATCCTGGCGAAAACACCACCATTACTGAAGATAATTTTGGTAAGTCTAGTCTAGAGTTTTGGAATGGGTGAAAAATAACTGAGTGCACCAAAAATATATACCCATCCTGATAATTATGTGGCGTTGAGAACATTTTGCTGGGAAGTGAAAGCTACTACCGCCCCTACCCACTTGCCCCCACATCCACCCTTAGTTTATTCAGGCGTCTGTGGAGGTTTATTTTTTTTAAAAGGTATGTCAGGTTAAATGATAACTGCATCTTCATAACACATTTGAAAGAGTTATATAATACAAGACTCTATAACTAAAAAAAAAAAAAAAAATGGTAGCCAATCGGGGGAAAATAATTTAGGTATGAAATCTTCTCAAATGATGTGTGTGTGTGTGTGTCGTACCAAATTGAAGCCCAAAGTTTTTTCTTGTTTACTTTATTTTGTATAATTTTTCTTTTGTAAAAACAAAAGTTAGGCTAAATTTTGTGCGATGAGGAGAGAATCCCAATTACACAACTCCTCTGTTCGGAGGGCTGAGGTGATGTCTTATTTTGTGCGAAACCTTCGCAAATTATCCATAGACGTGGATTTTCTTGATTGTTGAAAGCTAATCATATATCAAGATCTACAACGTGAAATGAGATGAAAAAAAATGCAGAAGAAAATCCAGTTTTCCTGCTTTAAGAAGTACCAAACACTACCAGATTGTGATTGATTTTAAAATGTTTCCCCTTATACTATTTTATTTGATACCGACTGTATTTTCCGTTATTACAAGATTGAAATCTTTTTATTGTCACGTTTCTTCTTTCTTACAATGTTTCTCCGTACAGTCCTGACTATTGGGCGATCGACTACTGATGATCTATGTAACCGTGACTGGTCAGTATCTGTGCAGAAGAACCAATACTCTATACCAAGGCAGTTCTTCTGTAACCAGCAGCAATCAAATCAAGGTATTGTTTATTCCTACTTCTTTCACACCGACTTATATATACCTTTACATGTTAATTGCAAAAGAAAAAAGATCCTCCAGAGTAGTTGCAACACCCGAAGTGTGCACCAGCGAGAAAAGATATATCGGCGACGAACGATCTTGCAGTATATGACAAATAATGTCAATTTTAAGTTAAACATTCAAACAAACCGATTGCAATCACATGACAAAAATAAATGTAACATTATACGATAGGGACCCCAAAGAAGAAGAGTTTTCGAAAGGGGCCCCTTAATGAAAGGAACCGAAACAAACGAGAGAAACATAATACAAGTATTTATAACAATAACAGTCGATAAAAACATAGAAATAAATTGTTAGGGCAGTGCTATCTCCTTCTCTTCGAGATAGAGAATAAAGACTGGTTTATCAACCACAATGGATGCCTCGGATTGTTATGATATCACAAAGTTATCTCTATTACCATTTTATGGTAATTAACTTTCAATTATTTGAGCCCCTACTACTTAAATTCTGATTTCTACTCCCTGTTAGGTGGATATAACCGCAATGTGACGATTGGAGTGACGACATTTAAAACCCTGTCTGAGATCATCAACCAAGTCGAAGCTACCTCTTCTGACAGCGTGATCGTTGATGTCGAGCAATTGGTGGTTGCTAGTGATATCATATCCGTTGTCGTTTATTCCGACGACACTCAAGAATCGGTTCCCGTTCGGTTCACGCTGAATCATACTATAGTATGTATCTTTTACTCGGTTCATACTTAAGAACCGGAAGAAAATTATTGGAAAGACAAAAATTAACATTAAAGTTGCACATCTTTTTAAGCATACATGTATTATCGGTTATAAAAAGAAACACCAACACACTTAAATATATACTCACG
>CALNVZ010003432.1:34175225-34212752 GCA_940671915.1 Paracentrotus lividus
CCTTATTGTCTAACAAAATCTTTTGAATGTCAATGTCCATGGGAAGTATCTTAAAAGCCGAATTAAGAGGGATTTTAATAAAACAAAAACTGAATTGATCACATCCTTGAGGTAAGCATATGCTTAACCGATTTCTTAAAGGAATGTATGGTTACAAGGTTACGAGTATCAATTGGTAATGAATTCCAAACATCTGGACCATTGTGCCTAACTGATTTATGAGCCAATGCAGTCCTTGGATTGCATAGATGTATATTGGTTGCCTGTCTAGTAGGATATGTATGAATATCATTATTTCGATGAAACATAGATGAGAAAGAAATTGGCAGAAGATTAAGATTTTGACGGTACATAAACAGGGAGGTTTGCAGAAAATTTATGTCACTAACTGTCAGTGTCTTGAGTTTAACAAATAGAGGCTGTGTATGATCAAGGAAACCAGCTCCAGCACATATACGTATTGCTTTCTTTTGCAACAAAAGAATCGGGTCTGTAACACTTTTAGTGGTTGCCCAGAGAACATTGCAATAGGAGATGTAGGGTAGAATCAAGGTATTATATATCATAAGTAATATTTTATCAGGTAAAAAATGTTTCACTCTATATAATATGCCTATGTTTCGAGAAATGGGCATCCTAATGTGTTTCAGATGGTCATTCCAGTTAAGGTGTTCATTAATGTGAACCCCAAGAAACTTAGTATTATCAAGATCATCATCATTATCATTATCATTTTTACCATCATCATTATCATCATCATCATCATCATTATCACCATCATCACCTTCATCAACGTCATCATCGTTATCATCCTCAACAACGTCATCATCATCATCATCACCTTCATCATCATCATCATCATCATCATCGTCACCATCATCAACGTCATCATCGTTATCATCCTCAACAACAACATCATCACCATCATCATCATCATCATCGACATCATCATCATCATCATCATCATCTCCATCATCATCATCACCATCGTCAACATCAGCACCATCATCGTCACAATCATCAACGTCATCATCGTTATCATCCTCAACAACAACATCATCATCATCATCATCACCATCAACATCATCATCATCATCACCATCACCATCATTATCATCACATCATCATCATTATGAGTTTCGTTATTCAATCAAATTGTGTTTTCTTTAAATTTATCGATTTTAATTAATGTAAAATATAAATTTTGTCATTGAAAAGACAGTTGTTAAAAAATTCTCTGAGACTGTTCCTTTTGATAAAATTTTTGTTTCTGTAGACGTTCCATGACCGCTGATCGTGTGATTGTCCACGTCAACTTGATGATCGCCATTCTACTTGCTGATATCACTTTCATAGCGGGCATAGAGCGAGCAGATAACCCGGTAGGTTCAACAACTTCATTAGATTCCCAAATAATATTTCATACATGTCATATGCATCAAAAAGAAATTTTCAACAACAACACAAAAAAAATTGCTGTACTATTCTGTGGCACGCCATCATAGTCATCTTTTTATAATAATGTTTAAATCATTTGGGGAAAAAACTCCAAATAACAAAAATGATTTCTTAAGAATCTGGAAGTTTGTAATATTCTTTTATTCCATTTTCAGCCACTTTGCAAAGCTGCGGCGTTCCTGTTGCATTTCTTCTACGAAGCCGTGATATGCTGGATGCTCGTAGAGGGCGTACATCTATACCGTCAGATCATTCGAGTCTTTGAATCCGAAAGACCAAGAACTTGGATCTATTATCTCGTTGGATGGGGTAAGGCAAAAAACAAAACAAAAACAAAACCGAAAAAAAAGCAAGAACAAACAAACAGACGTGGTTTTGTGGTCTCGTCCTCTGTCGTAGTAGAGTCGGATCCCTTCCTCTTCTCTAATTTAACTTTTTACAACCCCATTAATTTGTAGCCCAATTTTAAAGCCAATTTCTCTTTGAACTTTTGCAATAATATTAAAAAAAAAGTCTTATGAATCCTCGAGAATACTTTACAGACACGATACAAGCAGTTCTGTTGTTCTTGAATGCACGGGCATTGGATTGTTTTCATTGTACAGTTATGATCACTACAATAATTACAATAAGATTCTAAGTTTTTGGGTCGACATGCAAAGGGGTTTTCAAATTTGTATCATGTCTATTAGTCTTAGCATTAAAAAAAATAATGGCAAAACAAAATCTTTATAGTGCTTTTCTCTTTTCTTGATTTAAATGCAGTAATACAATAAATGACATTAAAAAAAAACTAATTCAATGTAAATTACTTCGAATCTTAATTTGATCTTATTTTGCAGGTGTGCCAGCAATCATTGTTGCAATAGCTGGCGGTGTGAAGCACGACAGCTACGGCAGCGAATATAGGTACAATACTTTGATAATAAATTTAAGGATTAATATTTGGTTGAATTTCCTTTTCCTATCTTGTTCGTATCATTCGCAAATGGTTTCTTTTTTCATTTATCGTATGTTTCCATGTTTGTGTTATCAATTGGCAAGGCTAGCGCTTGTATTGACATGTTTTATGTCTAAAGAATTTACATCAATAAGCTTAATTACTGAAAGAACGCACGGAAAAAAAATCCCAGTAAGTAAGAAAAATGTGTCTTTATCTTTCATGTCTGCATTAATATTTAAATAAATATTTTCATAACAGTCTCTTCCATACTGTTTATTTTTTTATTTGTAATGTAACAATGATACATATACATTGCAATCGTAGACATTTATCATCTAATTGGTATAATACTTCATGTAATCTTTATATGTAAACGTGACATGGTGATCTTTCCATTTATCCTTAGTTGCTGGTTATCTGTAGCCGATGGTACCATCTGGGCATTCATCGGGCCTGCAATTCCTATTATGTTGGTAGGTGCTTCCATATCAACTATTTCTTACCACTACTTTACAAAACGTATCTGTAGCATAATCAGTCCAATTTGTTCTGGATAGAAAACGATAACTATGCAAATAACACATTCTTCAAAAGTTAAGGTTCTATGCTATGATCTAAGTAATTATTTAAATGTCTCTAGTGCATGGAATGAAGAAAATGAAGAAAAATAATATTAGAATGTGTAAATATAATCAGATATATAGCCAATTAAAATATTGTTTTCATTTTCTTTTCAGACGAATCTCATCATCCTTCTACTCGTGGTCAAGACAGTTATTTCAGCCTCAAAGAAACAGAAGGAAGTCGGTCAGATTGACCTCATCAAGTAAGATAATGGTTTCAGTTATCTTGTTTTACTTATTGGTTGGCCGTTAGGAGCAAGCCAAAATCTTTCACACTTGCTTCACGAAACACCTCAGTTTGGTTTTAACAAACAAACAAATATATTGGTGATGAAAAGGATTACATTAGCAAAATCAACATGTTTGAAAGGGACATACTTAGAGAAAATACTTTTAGACGCACAGACATTGACCTACAGATAAAAGATAACCAAATAAATGAGAGTATTATTGGAGTAAATTGGAGAAAGAATAAACATCGAAGAGGGGAAAAAGGGACAGGAAGGAAGGTAAGGAGAGGAGGAAGACCAATCATAAGAAGATACCATAGGAAAAATAAAATTAAGAAAGGAATAATAAAGAAATGACGTAACAATATTTTTCATCTTTTCAGGGCTGGAGTACGTAGTTCTATCCTGCTCCTACCATTGCTTGGCATCCCATGGCTGCTCGGTCCATTTGTTCACTTCCATCAAGCCTTGACATACATCTTCGACTTCCTTAACACGCTCCAGGTAAGTGTACCTCCCTAATGATCACCCGCTCCCTTTGAATAATTTAATTTTTAATTTATTCAATTTTCTTAAACTTTCAGTGTTTTTCCTTGATTTGTCTGTTCTATACAATTGAACCAGTTCCCAGCTGGCAGAGATTGAAGTTAATTATTACAGATGTATAAACTCAGATATATTTTGTAGTCCATAAATGTTAATTGACATTTTCATAGATATGAATATTTTCAATAACCGCTGAAATTTGAATATGTAAAGTTCGTACATGAACCCGAAGTATATTTTCGAACGGAGGCAAATTTTGTGTAGATAGTGGAAACTCGTTAAAACGAGATTTGAAATAACGAGGTTACTGATATAACGAGATAACTTTGCTTGTCCCAGCTCTTTGTATTCCTTTTTTTTTTGTTTGATTGTTTTTTTTTACACTGATATTACGAGATTTCCGATATAACAAGTTACTTCTATGGTCCCGATGACCTCGTTATAACGAATCTTCACTGTATTAATATCCCTGACCATCATGAAAATCTAAAATCTGATTGATAATAATAATAATAATAATCAGGATAATAATAATATCGTTTTATTTACCCAGGGTAGCCACTTCAGTTCTGACAACTGTTCTCCCAGCGGGCCCTGCATGATGTTATTATTACCCCTCAGCTCCTTGCTAAAAGGCAACTTTAGGTACCATTTTTGTAAGTCTTCGGTATGACTCTGCCGGGTTTCGAACTTACGACCTCCCGTTCATGAAAGCAAGAAAGGCTACCTTTTTACGGGCGCTCTAACCGATTGCGCTATCATGTCTGATTGACTGATGAAAAAAAAATCTATTGATTGTGCTCTAATTCTCTTCATTTCTCCCTTCCGATTACCATTTAATTAAAGTTTGTGCCTCAGTTATGACTAAAAAATACGTAAAAAGTACTAAAATTATAATATAATATTTTTTCTTCTTTTTTAGGGATTCTTCATTGCTCTGTTCTACTGCTTTCTCAATTCAGAGGTATATTGTGTTCTTCATTGTTCTCGTTTATAATGGTCTAAGTAAGAAATAATGTAATACAAAAATTTAAAAACACTGTGTGTATTTTTTTAATGCTTAAGATTAAATGTAAAATACAATTGTTTATACATATTTTGTTATACATCATAAATTCATTATTATATGATGTGCCCCTTTCAAAATACCAAATTGTTTAGTTTGTATTTCAAATTAATTGTTTTCAGCAATTTTACGTTCGCCAGAAAGTAGGCAAGGCCTTCAAATCATAATTTTCTTTTGTGTTTGTGTGTGTATATTTATTTTGGTGAAAATAACAAGAAATGTATAAGACTAATTTAATTTCAATTAGCAAGTGTTCAATAAAGAAAATAAAGAACATAATCAAGCAGCAAAATATCTTGATACCCAAAATAAACTAAATTTTCATGTATTTTAAAATTACTAGTTAACGAATAATAAACTTTTAATTGTCAGGTACGAGGCACAATTCAACAGAGCATGCGCAAGACACGTGAAAGCCAGAACGCCTCCTTCTCAAACTCCTCAGATGTAAGTCAGACATTCACGCACACCCACACATTCACGCACACCCACAGCCCAAAACTATACACCTACACGCACATCCTCAACCATACTCCTTTACTCACACTCAAAACCAGACATCTTCTCGCACACCCACAGATCTAAGTCACACCTTCACGCACACGCGCAAATATACACCTTACACACCTACAACCAAACACCTTCACCCACACCCACATCCATACACATTTACGCACACCCAATCCATACACCTTTACGCACACTCAAATCCATACACCTTCACGCACACCCACAACCATACACCTTTACACACACCCGAAGTTAAACACCTTCATACACGCACACACACGCACACTCACAACCGAACAACTTCACCCATACCCACAACCATACACCTTTACCCACACCCACAATCATGCATCTATAAGCACACCCACAACCAAACACCTTTACACACACCCACAACTATACAGCTTCACGCACACCCACAAGAATACAACCTAACTTTCATGCACACCCACAACCATACTCCTTCACGCCCAACCACAACCATATACCTTCATGCACGCCAACAACCATACACCTTCACACACACCTACAATCATACACCTTCATCCACACCAACAACCATACACATTTAAGCACATCCATATCAAACACCTATACCTTCATGCACATCCACAATCGTACACCTTTACAATAATAGGAGGTAAAGTAAAATAATCTAAAGAAACTTCCTTTCAATATCCTCTCATGCATGTCTATTAACGTTCGACATCCTTGATAGTTTTTATTCTCATTTATTTTTTTCTATCACAATCTGTAGTACCGTGGATAACATTAACATCGCCTTTTTCAGCGGTGTGTCTTTGACTGAGGAAAAAGTTGTACAGTAAATCCATTCATCAAGTTGATTTGGTATTAATCCCATATTCTTTATTTTCGTTTCAATATGTTTACTCTCTTTAGGAAAAGAAAACCCGTTCATCTGCTGCTACGATGCGTAAGGTACGTGTAAGCCCAGCCCCACCCGATTGTGATCCTCCTCTCGACAAGAAGTAGGAAGCACATTTTGAAGGAATGGCTAAAAAGTGTCTAAAGAGCTTTTTAAATTGTCAAAACTTCTAAATGAAATGTAGTTGAAGCCAGAAGTTTACACACACCCAGGAAATTCAACGAGAATTCTTCACTTGCCAAGCATAAGAAAATTTACTTTATCTTCATAAATATAGTACTAAAAGAGCCTATCAAGCTCTTTCACGTGTATGGGATGCCGATTTGACTAAAGTATATTTTAAGTTGAATTTTTCTCTGTAGAAATATTTTTAAATATTCGTCAGCTCCTGATGACATGCTAGACATGAAAGAGCATGATATACTCATTTGTTTGATACCAAATTTGTCAATATAGCACAGATATTCTTAAGTAAATTTCATGATATTTTGCAAGTGTGCAATATTCATTAAATTTTGTTGGTGTATGTTAACTTCTGGCCTGAACTATATATTGACAGTGATTTATTTTAGATTATGTAGTATTTACAATATTTAGCATAAACTAAAAATGTTTTCAAAGGAGGGGAATAGTTAAAATATCAATATCGATCGTATGATTGTATGTGCGATTGTAAAAATCTACTTGTACTATTCCGTTCATTATCTTTCGAATAAGATCAAACAAGCTAATATTCCATGTATAATTTTTTTTTTGTAGCGTACAATTTTCATACTGACATATTTTCTTTCAGAATTAACCGCAGTACTTTCAGTAAAAAAAAATGAATATGTAAAATATTTAACTGTAGGTAGATTTAATGCCCTGTGCAGATGTATTCATTGTCTAAAATTTTATTCCTTCTGTTTTGTATTTATATCTAAAGATTCTATTTTAGTAATATTAGACAATTAATAGAGACCACTATGGCAAATGTAAAAACATCGACCAAAATTGTTCATGGAAAGAGGACTTCCATTCTCACGGTTTATTTGGAAAGAATAATCTCTATTTAAAATAAATAAAAAGTGGGGAAAATTCATTTAGGTATCAAATTATTCCAAGCGATCTTTATCTGTAGTTATTGTTGTTTTTATGTTGACACACTTTCTTCCGAAAATTTTATTTTCGGAAATAGGCTCATTTATTAGCGATGAGGGAATACCAAACACTAACAGGCTGAGAATTCTCTTCAAACTATACATTAAAAAAAATTGTATTTCGCTTGTACCATTTGTATTTAAACTGACTGTTTAAGTATAACCATGATATTATTTGTCCCTATTTGGATGTAGTCACGTGTGATTGGACAATGTTTGCAACGACATTAAACGTGTAATAGATATATATCTTTCACTATAGATTAGATTTAATATGTTAGGAGACCTTCCCCATAATTTGATATATTTTTGGTGTGTGTCATTTTGGTTTGATGTAATATAGTTTAAATACCACTTATGGTGCTTTCATTCACGTGTCGCTTCTTAACATTTTTACTTGATTATCAAAATTATATTATCTTGAGTATGTATATATAAGTCTGATTACGAAATGAGTGAGAAATAGTTTATCTTTGTAATTTATTTGTATTATAAATGTGTAATTAAAAATGGACTGTTTCGTTGTTCAGTCTGTATACAATATAACCCCAACGGCTAATATTGTTTGCAATCGAACGAGATCTTATTCTTTAATTTGTTTTTTTTAATTAATTTTTTTTTACTGATTGCAAATTCAAGGCAATATTATGAATATACACTTATTTAGATGAGGTCAAGAAGTTTGGTAAAAAGAAATAATAAAAATCGAAATCTATTTCTAATTAGGAAAATGTGTCATTATGGATTTAGATATGTTACTATTGCATTTCATGTAAAAGTCCATTTTGATTTGTTTTGATCATCACACATCACTGTTGCCATGCATGCGATGTATCACCTTGATTATTGCCCCTATTTATAAAAATAATTCTTTTATAGGACTATGATGCTTGACGTTTTTAAGAGACAGTTAATACCTTGCGTGTAAATGAAGAAGCAATTTAATTCTGTATTCATTTTGATTGTATATTTTTATTTATCTTTGGAGTTATGTATTATGAATATTTATCCCACCATACGTGTTTTAGAGATTATGATTTTTCTGTAAGTCACAATTTTACCGCTTATGATTTATTAATGTGGTAATTTGCTTTATCAATAAAGTTTTAGTTCGAGTTACATGTTTCCTCTTTGAATAATTATTCTGTTCTGAAAGATGGAAGGACGACGAAAATATGGATGTTCTAAAGACACATTAACTTACTGCTTCATGCTACTGATTTGTGGAAGCATAAACATTCATTGCTTGTAAATGGGAACAAAAAACAATCCAATAAAATGAATGAAATCAATGAATAAAAAAAAATACAGAAACGTTGATAGCACGCACATACCTTCATACATACATTTTAAAGATTAGTTTATCCACGATATTTGTTATTTGATTTGATTTATTTACAACAACATAAGTACATGTGACTTTTCATATACATTCTGCAAAAGAAATAGTTTATTTCGGCAACTTTCATATTGTTAATATCAATGTCATACCGGGAGCAAATAAAAAAAAATACTACTTGAACGTTACAAATTAAGGTACGTGCTCCCAACTGTAAGTTTATACTAGATGAGCTCATTATGTAACAGCATTTATTGTTACAAGGCTGAACATTTTTTCTTAGAGTGTAGATATTTTGAAATAAAAGATAATTATACATAACAAGAAAAAGCATAAATTCCTTTATTTTTCGTTAGCCAACCGTATGAGATTGTGTAAAAAGCGTTACTGTTTTGCTCTGTCTGATAATATCGAAACAGCATAGCAATTGGCCCCATTAGGTCTATATATTTACAAAGTCCAAGTATCATTATCGGCATTGAATATAACCCAATATTTCTCTTGAGCAAAGGGATATTACATACCATCCCTTGCTGGCGATATTATTTGCAGATTAATCGATAATTGGATTTTGTAAATATACAGACCTAATTAGGCTAATTGCTATGATGCTTCGATATTATCAGAATGAGCAAAACAGTAAAGTCTTTTGACAATTGCATTTATTACGACACATGGTTGGCTGCAGATTTATACCTTTAAAGAAGCTCTTTGTGTTACAGCATTTACTGTTACAAGCCTGAACATTTTTTTTTCTTAGAGAGTAGATATTTTGAAATAAAAGATAATTATACATTTTCAATTCAGCAATTAGCCTGATTAGGTCTGTACAAAGTCCAATTATCATTATTGGCATTATTGGCATTGAATATAACCATGTATAGCACAGCACCCCTTGCTGGTGAAATTATTTCCATTTGTCTTCAGTTTCCTTTAATATTCAACACCATGTTTCACCTAACACACTATTGATAATTCGATTAGTGCACAATTCTTTCAATATGCAGAAAATGAAATTATCACGTTTGAGAGTATAATAGTATTATTAAAAAGTCCGCAGGATGCCCCAATAAATTTATAGATTTCAACCGTGTGCATTGTTGCGGACGGTTCAAACAAATTATGAATTGATCTGTTTTAATTACTAACGCCTCAGTACATTAGTATCTAATAATGCCGAGTTGATTTGTGCATAATCATTGGTGACATATTGGCTGATCTTGTTTTTCACACAATGGTAGAAGGTTGAAGGAAAATGTGCTATATAGTGCGTCTCAGAAAAAATATACCCAACTTTTAGAATCTTGTTAAAAAAAATATTATTTGTACATATCAATTCTAGTTGTAAACTTAAGAGGAAGAGGGCGCTATCACTCTACGCAAAGCGAACGCAGCCATAGACTTTTTGTATTTTGCACAGTTTTTTCACTTTGTTTTCTTGATTATGGCGAGCAACTACCTTTTCAAAGAAATGATCAACTTGAATAAGTACGCTAAGAGTCCGTATTTTTCAAAAATAGGAATATCTTATTGCAAAGGGGAAAAAAAGTCCTGTCACTTGTGTCAATTCGAAATCCTAGTATGATCAAATTCCTGTACAATATGGCCAATTTTGCTCTCAAAATTGCTCATACGCTGCATAGCCATCTTCCTCGATTACGCATAATTATATTACACCTTAATGATCAAGCAGTTTTTAAAAGCTTGAATTCTCAGTTTCCCAAATATGGTACATTCATTTCGATTGGTTAAAAAAAAAATCCTGTCACTTTGAATTATCACAAACGAATCTTTACTCGATGGGTCAATATTTCCGCATATCACATGCATATCGAATGTGGACGGCGTCTTCGCAAGATGTGACAAGATCACTATTTATATCAATAATCGTTAGGAACATCAATCTATGTGAAATAAAGATTCTGATTACAACTTTAGCTCAATGGTGTTATAGGCTTGCCAAAATGTCTTTTTCCCCAATCTGGTCTGAAGTATCTACCTACGAATACTATGATAAAAGTTCAATTATTTATTTCATGTCCATGACTAATTTCCACGAACGGATCGACTGACGATACCATAATACCGACAGGGAAGTTTTCTTAGGCGAGTTTTAATGCACTAAGTAATAATTGCATGCATTTGTCAATCGGTCGCTTCCCGCCGTTAGCGCGGGTTTAGAGCCGTATAATTTTCTGCGCCGCGCTCAGCTGCATGTATTTCCACTAAACTCATGAATGTAATGTTGCGTTTCCCCTCCTCAAATAATGGACGCGTCTTTATGTTAAGATTTCATGTCATACGTTAGATTTACATTTCACGTGGAGTAGAATTGATATGTTTCCCGTTATCCTGTGTTAAACAAAACTTAGATATGTGCTGCCACGAATGACTGAGTACTTGAGCTTTTAAAAAAACGTTTTTTAATCATCTTATATAATTATGTGCCGAAGCAACCCATTGCTTCCTGATCACGTAATTCATTGCTTGAGGTATGCCCTCCTGAGTCCCTTAAAAAAGGACAAAAAATGGTCGCTTTTGCCCATATTTAATACAAGGCGATTTTGAAACTGATTTTTAGAGACCAATTAAACGCTCAGTCATCGATGACACGACAGAAATAAATCTGGTATCAAAGAGTTACTCTTTGACATGGAATAAAACTTAAGGCCACATCAGTTATATACATATATTTCTAATAAGAAGCTTTCAAATTTGGGTATCCTTATTTCTGAGACACACTGTAGTTATGAAGGGTCGATTAGAATTATATCTTCACGTGGAAGGGGAATTATAAAGCGATTTTCCTTCGACAATGTAGGACTGGATTCCTTCCAGACTCCACCAGAGCCTTGGAGAAGGGGTAATAGGTATGGGAAGGGCGGAAGAATATTTCCCGACATGCAGAGAAAAACAAAAAACGTGAAACACACATTCCTAACAGCCTATAAAATAATCTACTTTTCACTCGGAAAAAAAGTTGAGGTGCCACCCCCTCTAATGCCGTCTCAAACACCAACACACACACACACCCACACACACAAACAGACACACACACACACACACACACACACACACACACATACACACACACGTTCTAGCGTGCACCTTCTAAAGCAGCAGCGTCCGAATCTCCAGCAGGTTCCCTATTGGACGCTGGAGCTAATTCTGCATGGGTGGCTGTGTCGGTAACTTGCTTGATGGTCATCCTACTTTTCAAGAAGGATAATTTATTCCCATCTGGGGCAAATATCCAGAAGATGCCCTGACCTGTACCAGGGGACTCCCCCATCGATTGATAGACACCGTTGAGGTTAGTATAGGCTACATCATTCACCCACCAGCCACCTGTGATTTCAGACATCAGAGTCCCACTGGCTGAATTGTCATTGTCCGTCGTCGAGAATCGAAGGCCAGTGATTATAAAGGAAGGATCACCTGAACAAAAACATTACAAGTAGAAGACATTTGGGTAAACATATTTCGTAAATGAAACAAAATTTAGGACAATGTTATTGATGAAATCCTTTATAAATCCTCGATCACATACACTCTTAGAAAAAAAAACTTCTATTGAGCACATTTCAGAGTTCTCGATTGTGCCACAATAGCGACAACCTGTAAATCGGACTTCAAAGGTTGTTACACCAGCACCTCAAGGATTCTGAGGTGCTATTGAGCACCCCTTCATGTCAAAGGGGGTAATAATGGGCACCCTATATAGGGTGCCGCTTTTGTGCTTTTGTGGAAAAATAAAAGTGCTCATTGGAATTTTTTCCCTTTTTTGTCATCTATCATGTGTATCATTTCCGAACTTATTCTGAAAATGAGCCGTTTTGCTCATGTTCTTGCAACATGCACGGTACGGAAATGGGTAAGACGGCTGTTTGTTTGGTTGCCAAAGCGGGCCTCAGAGTGATTATGATCCAGGACTAAGCAAAAAACAAAAACAAAAACAAAAACAAAATGAAGCAACATAACGGAAGGAAATAAAGCAAAAACAGGAGCCTGTAAAGCGCACACACGTATCTCCCAAGTCAAAGTAGAAGGAACCTTTGTAAAGATGACTGGCACTGCACACATGAAAGAGTATAACTTTGGTATCCTAATAATAAATGTGAAAATGGCCTACTGATTACCTGCTGTTCCTTGTCCGGTTCCCAGAGTGAGTTGGTAGTTGGATGCTTCATCACCTACACTGAATTCCAGGAACGTCTCGTAGTACTCGTTACCACTGATATCAACCAACTCTACCAGGAGCCCACACTTGATCGTCGATGTCATCTTATAGATGTAGTCCAGACCGATCCATGACTCGGTTTCATCTGAGAAACCTTCAACGTATTCTTTCCATGAGCGTGCGAAGTCGAGACTTCCAGAACTGCGAGACTGCATTATCTGGAGATGATTCGCAAAAAAGTAACGTAAGTTCTCAGTCAACCTGGGTGGTGTTTCACCAAGTCGTTCTTAAGGTTACGAATGACTTTACGAATGACTTTACGAATGACTGGAACATGTTCCTGGGTGCTGTACATTTTCAATCATCAATCTCAATAGTAGGGGAGAGTGGGGTTAGTTGGAACACGGGGTTAGTTGAAACATTTTAATTTTCTTTAACTGCTATAAATATATTTATGCAAATCTACTCTCAGGTTGTTGCTATTAGGAACTGCCATCCACCACGTTTTAGACAGCACACGTGCTTCAAGCCTCGTGAAGTTAGAAAGCAATGTTTGTTTTTTTACCTTCTGAGTAAATGTTGTCACTTTTACAAATGTTTTATTATCTCAAAAAAGATCATAAATTAAGTTGGCCTGTTTTTGAGTATAACAAACAGTTATACCAGGCTACAAAACAAGGTTAAATGTATGGCATGTTGTTGTCCCTCTTTTGTGCTGTAAGCTTACAAATGTCAAATGGGCCTCTGGGGTTAGTTAGAACATTTTGAACGGGGTTAGTTGGAACATGTACTAAGTAAATAGGTTTCAGCTGAACAAAAAAATAAAAATCATATACTTCAGTGACGTGTTCCGAGATATTCGTATAAATGTATATTAGTGCAAATTGGGCAATTTTTATGCAGAATGCTACTTCACAGGACTTACAGGAGAATTGTCCCTTTGTAGATAGTTGGCTTACTGTGGATGCAGAAAAATCAAATAAGCACATTAGTGAAGATTTGGTGAAAATCGGATAAATGATAAGAGAGTTATGAGTATTTGAATATTGAGATCTCTAATGACATAGGAAATCTCCCATTGGCAACGAGGTCACCATTTGTGATGTCACAAAGGGAGAACTCCCCATATGGTGTGCACTAAAACTATTCAAAATGTCTCTTTATTTTCATTCTAATGATAGAACAGCTTTTCTTTTCATGATATATTATGACTTTCATATATTTACAAGTCATCCCATAAAAAGATTCTTTATTCTCCCTTTAGAATCAAGAAAAAAGAGGATTTTAGTACAATGTGTACAATAGACATGGGAAAGATCTCCCTGCATTACATCACACATCGTGGTCGTGTTGCCAATTGGAGGATCTCCATATCATAAGTGATCTCAAAATCTAAAAATTCATATCTCTCTCATTCATTGCCTGATCTTTCTGAAACTTTCCCAATATGTTTTGGGGATTTGTCTCCATTCACTGAAGCTAAATTTCTCTGAGGGGATAATTCCCCTTTAAGAATATCTGTATGTGAGTGGATGCTATCAAGTGTAATAAAACATGAGGTAACAAAAAAAATTGAACACCAATCTTAAATATTTTTATTGGAATCAATAAAGCAAGTTAGCTGAACCCATGCAATAATGTTGTAGATAGTTTAAATATAATTTTAAAGATACCATGCACAATGTTTCAACTTACCCCATGCCATGTTCCAACTCACCCCGTGTATGGGGTTAGTTGGAACACTTGACATGGTCTTGTTGAAGATGGATTTTTTCCGGAACCGTCACTAAGTTTAAGAATTTTATGGGGTACATTTGTAACATACATATATACACTCAAGCTGATCATTTATTGTTTCTTGAAATAAATCCGCTTTTGTTTTACGGCCATTTTTGTGAAAAATGTTCCATATAACCCCGCTCTCCCCTACTTAATTACGAACGATTTGGTGAAACACCACCCTGGTTTTGGTTACCCCGAAATACATCCGCCCAAAGATAAGTTGATTAAAAAATATAGAAAAATATGGGCCCTGTACAATGTTACGCTCGGCATTTTGCGCCTTGAGCTCGGTCCTTCGGACGGACCATAACCAGTTATTCTGATTGCGAATGGCCTGTCCTACGTTCAGTTACGTACAGACGACCGGGCAATATTAATAGATTAAAAGTAATAGTAATAGAATTTAAAAAAAAAAAAGAAAAAAAGGTATGAATATGATTTATCAAAAAAAAAAATATTTTGACAGTAGGTATATATCTCTGCTTGATGAAGTTGTTATGTCGTTTTTCACGTTTCAACCATGCTCCAAGTGCGTCCCAGAAAAAGCAAGAACTTAATTAGATATTTATATATATGCAATATTAAAATTTCATCTTTTCTATTTCTTACAATCTGAAAGAGCCATGCACATGTGAGCGAGTTTGAAATTTAGATGTCAAAATCAGATTACGCAGATCAGAGCAACGGGAACTGCACTGGATGTCTGCAGCAAGGGAACAACTCATGCTTGAGAGATTTGGTGAATGAAACCCAACAAAGGACATAAAAGAGATGTTCATCAGATTTGAGGCTGATGAACCACCCCTTGTTCGGCAAGGCAGTTGTGTCTTTGGAAACTTTGCTCACTTAAACTAAAAACAACAACAACAATCTTGCTCACATAGTCCATGCAATCTCATTTTTACAATTTAATTTAAAAAACTTCTTGTTCATGAATGCGTGGCTCTTCAGAATTGTCTCAAGTGCCATCAGAAAGCAGAGAGATTAAACTTTAAAATGGTGCATTTAATATTTCCTTATTTGTTGGCATATAAAAAGAAAACGATTGACGATTTGGGTTCCGCTTTATCTGAGACACCGTGCATAATCGCTACAACATCAAGATTGACAGAGATAATTCACACTGCACTTGTTTGTACCGTGTATTTTCATTAAGGCATACATACCACATCTGTTGGATATTCTGTAGCTTCAGTCAATGTAGCTAGTGTAGTTTTAACAGCTGTTGTAGTTTGTGTAGTTGTAACAGTTGTTGTAGGCTGCGTGGTTGTAACAGTTGTAGGTTGTGTAGTTGTAACAGTTGTCGTAGGTTGCGTAGTTGTAACAGTTGTCGTAGGTTGCGTAGTTGTAACTGTTGTCGTAGGTTGCGTAGTTGTAACTGTTGTCGTAGGTTGCGTAGTTGTAACTGTTGTTGTTGGTTGCGTTGTTGTAGTAGCAGCAGTTGTTGTCGGTTGTGTAGTTGTAACAGTTGTTGTTGGTTGCGTTGTTGTGGTAGGAACAGTTGTTGTAGGTTGTGTAGTTGTAACAGTTGTTGCAGGTTGTGTAGTTGTAAACAGTTGTCGTAGCTGTGTAGTTGTAACAGTTGTCGTAGGTTGCGTAGTTGTAACTGTTGTCGTATGTTGCGTAGTTGTAACTGGGTTGTTGGTTGCGTTGTTGTAGTAGCACAGTTGTTGTCGGTTGTGTAGTTGTAACAGTTGTTGTTGGTTGCGTTGTTGTGGTAGGAACAGTTGTTGTAGGTTGTGTAGTTGTAACAGCTGTTGTAGGTTGTGTAGTTATAGCAATTGTTGTTACAGGTTGCGTTGTTGTATCAATAGTTGAAAATTGTGTCGTAGTTGTTGTTGCGTCATCAGATGGAGACTGCAAGATTTGAACAGAACAGTCGTATATCAATATCAAATAAACATACCATATTTATACGTTTAGACGATTATTTCATTTCAGGAAGATTGCGAGAGGAATGAAATAATTTTGAAAGTATAACTCCTATAAAAGTAAAGACTTAAGAATACAAAGGACGGGAATTAGGAAAGAGTACCAAAAAAAAAGAAGAAAAAAAAAGAAAAGGAGGTAGCAATGGATAATCAACGTCTAAGTAGTATAAGTGTATATAATGTATATTCAACACGAGCGGTTTAAGAATCGAAGATGTTACATAACAAGATGCAGAAAAGAAATATTAAGAAGAGTATATGACTAAAAGAAAGAAGGTAAAAATAGAAGAATAAGGAGGAGAGGAAAATGAAGGAAACGTAGAAATAGGAGACGTAAATGAATGTAAGCATATTTACTTCATGCATATATCATGAAATAAGGCATATGAGAGATGTTATATAAATGTTTTATAAAATGAAAACATGTTATATTAAATCAAAACAAATATCAACTCACTTGTCTAAGTTTCAGCTTCCCATCGATCTCATAGAAATGATTGACATTCTCCCTCGAAACAAAATCAGCAGGAAAATCATTTGCCGTTGCAGAATTTATTTCACATTTTCTCTCTAATTTGTAATAGTTCAGAGAAAGACATTGTATATTGTCAGCGCATATGATGGCACATTTTAACATGGAAATGTTCGTTTGCTCTGCCACTGCATGGTTTATTAAAACCATGTTCGAATCTTTAAAAGCAAATTGATATGATCTTTTAAACGCTCCTGTCGTTAAACCAATAACGTATACGAAAACGAATAAACAAGCGTTGCAATTTCCAATCATTTTGAAGTCGTTTAATTTGTTCTCTTTTACTTTAAAAATCCATGAAGTCAGCTAAAAAATGCTTTATAAAAGTTAAATAAAATTCCTAAGTTCGAAGTAAAATAACCATATTAGGTTTCACGGTCTCAAAATTACAAATGTGTGGAAACAGTTAATATCGTCGTCCGTCTGCTTGATCCTCGCACTTGTGATAGACATTAAATCATATGAAATCATACCTTCAAACACGAAAATACATTTTTACAAATAGTATTTGTGATCCTGCAACGACTGCAGTGCTATGACGCGGACAGCGTTGGTCACTTCGTGAAGGTATGTCCGGTATAAACCAATTATTTCCATGACAACGAGCTCTTTGGAGACGCATATAACACTTTTCCGTGAAAACTGGACCTCAGCTTTTGACAATCAGGTGAAAAATCAAGATTTGATGTGGAAGGGACAGATTTGAACTATTAGAATTTTTCCCTCATAAATACACAAAAAGAAAAATCACAACCGTAAAATAACAACTTTCCCTCAAAGAGATGGTACTTGTACAAGCTATGTAACAGCAGTAACGTCAAATACCGATATTTTTAACAAACGAAAGAATATGTCATATTCTTGAACAATAATTAGTCTCTCGTTGCGTGAATGGGTCGATATAACTCCCAATAAATGGGCTAATACCACAGTCTGACCGGTGAAAAGAGTCTTGCACTGTAAATGTCATGATAGTGGTTGATTTAGAGTAAATTCTCTTTGTGTGACTGGTTCATTAAAATTTATTAGAATGCGTGAAACGCACTCATGAAGCAATTAATCCGTTTATACGATGGCCTTTCCACAACAATAATCATAACGATTATTTCTCTCATATGTGAACAATGTATGTCAAGGATAGGCAAGTTTCGGATCAACATGCATGGTCATGATGGTTTAATTATTACTGACGTGTACACCTGCATGCCCAAAACACCACGTACAGAATGGGATACGTCATAATATTTCGTTTTGTTCCTGACCAATTCGATAATGAATATAGTAAAGCTTGGAGGTGGAGGTCATAGAATCCATCTCGTAATCGATCGAGAAGTCAAGACCAGGAGCATGATGTCGCCTTGTTATTCTCGCTTTGTAAACATTGTAGAATCATCTTTCCACTGTAAGTCATATCAGTGGCGGTTCCAGGATTTGAAAATTGGGGCGGGGGGAATGGCACGCCAAAAATTTCAGAGTTTATTATGTCAATAAGTGGTTTTCAAACCATAGGGGTCCCGGATCCGCAACTGGAGTTGTTGATATACACATACACACACTCACACACACAAACACCCACCCACACACACACACACACACACACACACACACACACACACACGCAACCCACACACGCACACAGCATCAGAGGCGGATTCAGGATATCATTAACAGGTTGGCGTGAGGGTAGGCAGTTCACCAATTTTTTAAATTTTCACACCCCCAAAATTTAGGTTTTACTAACACATGCAAAAAAAATCATTGTCTCTGGCGGGGAGGGGGAGGGGAGGGAACATGCCCCTATGCTCTTGAATCTGCCTGGCTTACTTATTAATATTCATGAACAAGGGCGGCGATTTCATGTAACGACTGGGGGAGGGGGTCGGAAACACCGGAAGGGGAATTAATAATACTCTAGAATAATGCGCCCCAAAGATGATTAATTATATCCAAATTCGAAATAGAATGACCTACTTCGCACATTATGCAGAAACTAATGTCAATTTAAAGAAAAAGGAGTCGGGACAAAATATAAAACATATTCCATGAATACATAATTATAACGACCTATGAGGAAAGAGCATTTCATTAATTGTCTTGTGTTTTGTTTGCGAATGCGAAGCGCGAGCAGACAATTTTGCCTTATAATAACATTTAGCGTTGTATTTGACATATATATTTTGCCTCTTCACTAGCTTCACTAACTAATAAATAAATTTTTAAAATGTAAAGCTTTAAAAATTGTGGGGGACGACCCCCCCCCCCTGCCCGACAGAAAAAAAAAATCGAGGGGGGACACGTCCCCCTCCCCGTCCCACCGGAATCGCCGCCAATGTGCATGACCATGAGTTGACCGAGACTATTAGCTGTTTAATTACTAGTAATCATAGTAATATGGATGTTATTGATGGCAAACATTAATAGTCCATTAGCATGACAATTCAAGATGAGCACTTAAAAAACATATATAGTTCCCTTTAGGGATTTTATTTTCCCAGAAGGAATGGCCTATAAAAAAAAAATTATAAGTCACATAATGGGTATTATTCTCCTCGCGCTTCGTGCATGTTCGGATAAAAATACTGGAGGGAATATCATTAGCTTCAGAGGGAATTTAAAAAACAAAACAGAAAATAAAAGTAAAATTCCAGTTTATGTAAAGCAAGACCACAAGGTTCACTCCCTTAAAAGGTCCTGTCTTTATACAATTTCGAACCCCGTAAAAATCTTAGAGTCGGGCCTGTATTTCGAGTTTAAATCTGTTACTCCAAATTGAGGATCGAATGGTAAAATATTCACGTTTGAGTATATAATAATTGATTCTAAACGACGACGCAACGCCAACCACCTAATTTTCGCCCACTCATAGTAATTTTAAAAGCGAGAACTGTATTGCATCCTTATTTTGTCCACTGACGAATACAAATAGTTAACATTGATATCGACTTTATTGATAAATCGAGAGAAACAGAATAATCGATTAAAAAAAAAAAGAAAAAAAAAAAGGGCTAAGCATGTTATGGTGGTATCTCACTTTGCGGAGACGGATTTGGGATTATACTTTGAGACGGTTGTGAGACGGTTTTGAAACTTGTCGCGGAAACGTCGCGGAAACGTTTTTCGATACTTTTTTTCCGTCGCGGAGACGTCTCCGATATTTTTTTTATCTGTCTGAGACTTTTCTTTTCCGTCGTGGAGACGTCTCCAATACTTTTTTTCCCTTCTCAAAATAGTCCCAAATCCGTCTCCGCGAAGTGAGATACAACCATTAGGACAGACTTTGCAGTGGATTGTTCACAGTCAACTGGCCAGATATATATATATTTTTTTTACTAGAAGACTTCGTGATGCCCATGGCCCCCATTATATCCATTGTAGGCCCAATGTCCAAAACGACTCGACATCAGATTCTTGAAGCGTCTTTACTCTAAGTTTTAGGTTATAATAACAAAGAAAAAATGCTCAAGAAACTGTCAACCATTGTAGAATTTGGCCAAAAAGACATTACAGAGTTTATAGTTTTCTGTAAGGTATTTGCCAAAACATATTGCTTGAAATTTGACCTTTATTTTGATCTACTTCTATTATATTTACTAGCGTTATGATATTGGCAACCAACATGAATAATTTGGATGCCATCTATTTGCGTGTCTCCATTTTAAAGTGTTGATATGGGTGCAGTATTAATATGACCTTGAACCAAGAATAGTTCAGAGAAAATTAGGTTTTTTGCTAACATTATGCTATTTCTCGGGATTTAGTAACTTTCAAAAACAAGAGCAATTATATCAAGATTAATAAAATTATATTGCTCCAACAGTAAAAACAAACTACTGAAAGTTTCAGATCAAATGGAAGTCATTTACTACTTTTAAACAGTGTAACAAACAATGCCAAGCATACAGCCAAACACCAGTACCCTCTGCTGATAGCTCACCAGGCCGCTAGGGACGGGGGACTATACAACAGGAAATGGGTGTGTGGAAAAGCACATGGTTTTATAAACCATCCGGTGTTGGTTTATAAAATTTGAGTATGAAATTATTGATATCTCGAAGGTAAAGCAAGCAATTAGCTTGCAATTTTGAAGAGATACCAGACTGACCTAAGTGTTTATAATTATGTTGGCAAAGTAAGCTAAATCGAATAAATGTAATTTGAATATCATTCAATGTTACTGCATCCCTTTAATCTGTTAATATCTCAAACGTCACCAGAATATGGCAACACAATTAGGCTATAGTGTCATTAATATAATTGCGTATGATGTGTCTGATCGTCGTTAAGCGTGACTGTTAGTAGACCTATATTAATTATGCATAGACGGAAAATGATAATTATTATGAGTCATAAAATTGCCTTTAAATTTGATACCAAATTAGATACAATTCGAACAAAATATTATGATCATGCTAGTAAAACTTGTCCTTGGACCAAATTGGTGACATATATTTTCTTTTCTTGGGATCAAGTAGAACATATTTATAGATGTTTCTAATTCTAAGCATTTTGAACTGACTTGCACATGCACAAAGCCCATATTTTGAACATAGCATCACCCCTCCCTTAATTAGCAAACATATCCAACCAGAGTTTACTACGCAATTATGCATTTATTTCTTCAATTTGAGGTCGAAAACTTCAAGTAGCTGGAATGGCTCACACATGGGCTGACAGCGACTAGTCTGCAAGCACAGACTCAATTTGACACTTAAACAAATTTCAGTCTAGAGTGGAGACTAGCCTCCAAACTCACTGTCTGTGTCAAATAATGTTGAGATGAGCTACAGCTACACGGGTAAATCTAGTTCTTTACTTCAGACCCTAGTAAGCGAACAACATGGCCCGAATATTCTGGAGGATTCTGCAAAACCCACGGATCCGTGGATCTGAGGGTTTTTCAATCGACGGCTCCACAGATCCACCAGTTTATGATTCACCAACAGTTGACCCAAATTATGACGTATTATGACGCTGTGGATCTGTGGATTCAGTCAAGTCCACCTTTGTGGATACCAAATTGAAAATCCTAGGTCCGACCATAGGTTAAACCCAGGGTTGAAACCATGGATTTTGCAGAATCCACCTTTGTGAATTCAGGCCCATGGGTTTGTGCCTGCAAACTAGACAGCGACCATCATAAATTTATGCTGTGCCTATGCCATAGGTGCCTCTCTGGACGTCCGTCCGTGGATGCTGCATCCATCCTATTTTCTGTCCCATTACCTGTCTTTGTTTATTATACAAGCTCGACCGCCACAAAACTCATCATAGAAAAACTCGAACCTGACATTTTAATTGCATCGTTAATTTTGCCCCTCCCCGCAAAAAAAAGCATCCTAAGTGTGTTTTTACTGCAAATGTTATTCGAGTATACAAATTGCTGTCTTAAATCTTTAAACAGTCTAATTAATAGTATTATCTCATCTTAAAATACATGTAGATTTTATATTCATAATGATTATGATCGAATTTGAGACAATGTTAGGGCGAGTCGTGCAATGGTTGAGGTTTATTTGCGATCGCCTAATGAGATTGCTCTCCCGGGTAAACAAAAGGATAAAAGGCTTCCTTCTAACGTTAGTTCTACTTAATCTGAACGTAATGAGATGGCTGTTGTTGCTCTCCCCAATTAATGGACCCTGGATCTGGATGCCCGGACCCCTTTTAGGGCACATTTTAGAATACTAATTGTGAGTATAAATCTAGATTAGTTATGAAAAAATTGTGGCAGCTTGGTCCTGATCACACGCACACTCTTGAATCTAACGTTAGATCGACCAGACCCCGCCAGCGACGGGGGCTTATCGTCCAGCATTATACTGCGGACCTGGTGTATTCGAAGGAAGTGCCTTGACTTTGTCTGCGCACCTAAAATTCGAACTCGATTTTATTACAAAGTAAAATATCAATTTGAGAATCATCAGTGTTATTTCGTTCTTCATATTCTAATGATCAATGAAAGTACTGAAACAAAAATTTCATGAAATTATTCACAAGAACAATGTTTTTTAACTATTTTCAGATGGGCTTGTCATTTTGTGTAGCAAAACTGAATATACCAACTCAACCCATTTGTAATCGGGTTGGATGTCCGGACACTAAAATTTAACCAGTCATTTGAAAAGGTTTAAAAGCAATGTCTTTGAAGTTTTTTAGCACAGAATGTCAGAAAATATTCTGGAGAACAAATATTGATGATGATGAGAAGTCTTCAACATATATTTTTGGCTTAATCCTTCGATGAAAAACCAGGCTTCAGTTCTGTTAAGTGTCCGAACAACCAACCCCCCATCCTACTATGAAGTAGAGCCCATGTTTGCGCACTGACTCATTTTGCATGCAATTCAAGCGCAGTGAAGTTTTGGACTTTTCTTTTTTGACAATGGTTGAAATTTTCAGGGTAGCAAATGAAACTTGTTGAAACTCATTTTTAATGAATTATTTTCGCATTTTTTGGTTTCAAAATGGATTGTTGAGGTTATTTTAAGATTGAAAATTGGTGTCATTTTGATGTTTTGTTCTATGAAAATCGCGCATTTACGTGGGTGCGCAGACATAGGCACTGCGCCATTTACACTTTATGCATGGTCAATTCATAATTGACCTTGCACTGGGAAGTACCTTACTGCAGCAGTTTTCTTCCAATGGAAAGTCAATGCAGAAAAGTGTCTTGAGCAACTCAACTTTCTCAAGCCAAGTCAAGGTGGCATATCCAAAAAAGGGTCTAAAACTTCTACTAAATTTTTTAAATTTCTAATGGAAGAATTATATTGCAATGAGACTATAGATTATCTTAATTTATTTTGAGGTAGGTTTTAAGCAAGTTTCGCTAATTATTATTGAGAAGTTTCCTCAGCTTTCCAAGAGGGCGACAGACAGCAATTTTTCAGTACTGGCTGATGTTGGTTTGCAGCTGTATGTGGCACTGCGCAGACTTGGGCACTCTTACCATACTACAGGTAGTAGGATGGGGGGTTGGGCGTCGACGTGTCCTAACAGAATTGAAGCCTCGCATCTCAGGTTTTTCACTCGGCGCGATCAAAACTCATAGGGAAACAACGCGCATTCGAATACCATTCCGCAAAACCGTTTACCGGGCGGAAAACATCTCCTTCTTCTATTGGTGATATTTTTAAAACCGTAATTAAATATTTAAAATAATTTTTATAGTCTTTTAGAGCAGGATTTTTTCGTTCTTCTGGTGGGTGGATTGTCAGATAAAGGAGGTTTTCATATTATCGCTGATTTCCCCTTAAGTGACCGAATACTGGGGGTCTTACCCTAAGTTGAATTGTGCTTATCATCATCAATATAAGTTGTTTTTCCACAATATTTTCTACCATTTTGTGCTTAAAACTACAAAGATTTTGCATGTTACGATAATAAATCTACAAATGACTGATTATGGAGTCTCCGGATACCCATCCCGTCCGGACACCCAATAACTGGGTATTCACTGTGTGGTAGATCAAGTCGGCGCTAGTGCAGTTTGGTATATCCCCTACACACCATCCTACCCTAACTGTGCGTGGGGGTCGCCGTCAATCCTATCCCTTCACATCGCAGCATATAGGCCTACCTTTATTCTAGCGGCTGGATACTAAACTGCACAAGCACCGATCAAGTCACTCACCACATTAAGTGCTACGCGTGCACGTCCACACAAAGCGTTGAAAAGGGTCTGTTTTCAGCCTTCTGGTACCGTCAACGTTTAGGGGTGTTTTCAACTCCAGTATACATTTTCATCAAAATAGGGGTGTTTTCAGCTCAATCGCTGTTTTGGGCACTAAATTTCACAGCCATAGAGTATGGTTTTTCCCAGTGTGATGTCGAAAAGGGGTGGAAATTTGACTTTGTACAATACAATGTTTAGGGTACATTTTCAGGATGTGTGGATGCACATTTTGTCTTTGAGTGACCCCCCCCCCCCACCTCTGGGGTGGAGTATTAATAACTTATTAATGACACTGAAATGTCATCTAGAATGCTTCAATTTATACTCAAACTATTTGTCACATTCTGACTTAGAATATTTGAGGCTTGTTTGAGGCAAATGTTCAGTTATGAAAATTAAAAGGGTTTCTAATTCTTCTCATAACATGCATGCAAGTTGAGCCCCTTTAGAAGAGGAAGAAAAAAAAGAAGAGTGATATGTATTCATTACCTGCAGAATTCCAGTGACTTCCAAATAATCTGTTTCTGAGAAATAAGGTTTTGAAAATTAAAACTTTAACATTTTTCAGCTCGGACAGTTAATGTTGTAAGCTTATCAATAAACAATTACTATTGCCTTTAAATGACATGTTTGTCAAAAATTATTCACTTCCTAAGCAGCTACTGGTAGTTCTTTAAGTGGTTATTACAGGAAGTACATGAAGATAATTGGTGTGAATGCATTTATTACGTAAAGAATTGGAGATCAATGAGTTTGATTTGCATCTTGTTAAAAGAAAAGCAAGGTGCTTTTTTGGTCAGGTCAATTTTTTTTTTTTCAACAGAATGTAGGCTGACTGGTAAATATTGTCATAAATCATCATAGTTTAATAGATCTTTAAAAATTTGTTTAAAGTTAGGGAGTGAACAAAGAGCCATGGATGGTTCATAAGTTAATTGAAACTGGTTATTTTTCAAAAACTTTTATTATTTTAATAGCTTTAGTTTTGACCTGCCTTGTTTTCATTGCAACAATAAAAATGCCCTCCAAGCTACATACATTACAGTTTGGAGTCTATATATAAAATTAAAGTATATTTTACTTCATAATTCTCGGAACGAGATTATATGAGATCCCGTTGCGCATGCGCACAGTCAATTCGTTCGCAGCGTGCGTTGAAGTGGAAAGCAATCTTTCCACAGCAGTCATTTTCACCGGAAAATTCTTCTTTTAATTCTGCTCGTTTGTGCAGCTTCACCTGTATTTGAATGTTCATCGTTTCTGGAACTTATGGACGTTTGATTTATTTGTGACTCTCGCCGAAAGTGTTTTTCTCGGAAGCTTTCTCCTCTCCAATTTTGCGTTTGCGACGCAACGATACGTGTCACTGTACGGAGATAGATACAAATAACTCCACTGTTTATAGACCGCATCATGAACCCAAGTGTTCCGCGGTCGGTTGTTCGGTTCACACATCGACATTGCTTTACCGCCATACATGGCCTAAGTGCCTGGCGGGAATAGCGAGAACAACCCACCTAAAGTTAACATAACTCCACTGTTTATAGACCGCATCATGAACCCAAGTGTTCCGCAGTCGGTTGTTCAGTTCATACATCGACATTGCTATACCGCCATACATGGCCTAAGTGCCTGGCGGGAATAGCGAGAACAACCCAACTAAAGTTGGGAAATAAGAAAATTCAGTTGTCGAACTCGAAGGCAGATTTAGTCATAGAACTAAAAGTTTTGACACGTCTTTTCGATCACTCGGCAGATTCTCTGCCCCCCCCCTCCCCTTTTTCGCTCATGTTATGTACGGTTTGCGTACTGAGCCTATTGTGCGACGCATAATTTTAGACGAGTTGCTAGATTCTTGACGGCAATTTTTTTGACAACATCAACATCGATGACGGATGTTATTGATTATGAGATCTTGGAGTCCGACTCAGCAGTGGCTTCTAGCCCAGATTCTCTGGTTCCCACCTCTAAAGGGAGCCTCTTGACTTATTGCTGTTAACTGATATTTCAATTCAATTCACTTGAAATTGAAAAGCGAACTCCACGATCGGGGAAAACCTGAACAGTTCACCCGCAGCAGGGATTTAAAAATCCAGCGGGTATAGCGCTAATTGCAGGGACAACACAGTCTAGTGTCAGTGGCAGTGAAGCCGACTGGAAGAAATAGCTACAATCATACCTCAAGAGGTCTGTAGCATGCCATCATATTCTCTTGTGAATATGAATTGAAAATCGAAATATGAATTGAAATTGAACTGAAACGTCAATGGTAGATTTCAATCTAACCTTACTGACATAGATCTAGACTTGGTCATAGATCTAAGTATAAACCCAGGGAGAGAATGATTCTCCAGTTGGGGGTCGACTGAGATTTTTTCACCAATTTTATATGGTGCCATTTACATCGATCAGTCCCTTTCTTGAATGCTTCTAGATCTAGTTTAATGAGGGTTATGAGATGAATTAATCGTCTCGGCCTCGTTGCCGCCTACATGTAGACCAACACAAGCAATATGAAAATGATTCTGACATCAATTTCAGGGAAATCGAGAACCTCTTTCGAAATACTTTTTAGTTAGGGTCTAGAACCCTGAGCAGTGTGCCCATGAGAAAGGGAAATTATTCCGAACTCACGAGGGCGAGGCCTATAAGAACGGAGGATTCCGCCTCATTCTGGACATATCAGGTTTTTAGCAAGAGCCTTAGTGAGATCACCTTTTATATGGGAAATTTTCACTATGTATCAGCCTTCGCCCACGCTCTGTCGGCTGCTAATTTTACAGAGGACCAGCAGGACGCCTTGGCGTTACTGTCACACTAACCTTGAGTTGAATTGTTTGCGTAAATAATTAAATAACTTAACAGATTACACGCAGATTCGACCCACTCAGGCCAGAAGAAAGGCAGGGTCAATGCCTATGATTTCAAGCTCCCATAATGGGCTTATGACTAAAATTCTGACCGGGTCATCTAGTCTTCACTCATACTTGTTTTTTATAAAATTGACCTCGTACAGGGCACTCTGCTGTACAGTGAGGTTTCCTACTATGGGAGAGTGCAGACAAAAAGATTAGATGTTCACACCCCAGCCCAAGGAGGCATGGTCCTAACAGGGTCTGAAAAAATCACTAAATCAAGATTTTAAACATCAATTCAAAGGATTGCTCAGCAACCAAGAGGGCAGCAAACAGCCATTTTTAGCACAGCCTGTCATACAGATGGTTATGTACTAGTATAAAATTGTCTACCGCGATGACACCATTTGTATCGGGTACACAAGAAATCTACTGCAGAATGCAGTGCAAGCAATTACTGACATTTAATTTGTCACGTTTTAGGTTTCAGCTTTATATCCACCCTGAAAAATCGGTGCTCACTCCCACACACGAGCTGTTCTTTCTCGGATTCCAGCTCAATACTTATGACATGTCTGTCAGGCTGCCAGAAATCAAAGTTCAAGAACTCATTCTCTTTTCAAGTTTGTGCTGACTTTTTTACTGCAGATGATATGCCATTGCACAGCTGACATTAGCCTTATTAAAGCAATAATCAGTTAATGCTTATTAACATTGTTGGTTGAATTATTAACCGAAATCAACTGCCTTATCTCATTTCATCACTTTTTCTCTTTCCCTTCTGTACAGCAGGGATCACTACACTGTAGTTTCTGGAAAGAAATTTTAAGATAAGGCACAAAAATTGAATAACGGTCGCTATGATCGGGGCATGTACATGTCTCGATAGGCAAGAAACAAACTCCTCTGGTGGAAGAATTGTACTACTTCGGCCTTCTCCCCTAGCTATAGAAGAAGACCAGACCTTGAACTATATAAGGGCAAGTTGGGGAGTTATCAACCTGTGCTCCCTTTCTGGAGACAAACGTGGAATGAAACTGAGTAAATGATGGTTATAAGGATAACTTTAACAAATTCATTTGTCTCACATTTGCGAGACAGGTATATATACTCTTAGCAGTTATCTAATGGCAGTGGCTTATCTAAATTGTTTTGTCGGATCATGTCATAGGACTACAACGTGTTAGCTAATGATATGTTATCTGGTCTTGGCATATCGATTATTGGATTACGATTACGCAGTTTTCAGGCAAACAGCATATTGAAGCTGTTTTTTCAATGACCGGATTGAGTAGATGCTCAACAAAGGGGTTTTTCGATAAAAACTTTATCTTGGTTCGGCAAACTGGAGATAGACCTGTTTGCGTACAGATTTAATACCCAGTTATAGACGGGTACATGTATGTCACCTGGCTTCTTGAGCCTGATGCGAATCAGTGGATGTTTTCACTTTAGACTGGGGCGAGCTCAATTTCTTGTCTTTTCCCCCTTCTGCCTCATCTCAAATCGTGTACAATTAATTTCATCAATAAAGTTGACGAGGTTCTAGGGATTCTGGTTATTCCTAGCTAACTGACCAACACAAACATGGTTCCCTTACGCTATGAAATGCTAGTCGTGGGACTTCTCGTCTTACGCAAGACTTTGAACTTAAACTAACACAATCGTTACCACTACACCCCACCATGATAAAATTGATCCTTATGTTGCAGTCTTTGCAGTGACTGTTCGTGAATTGTGGCTTGTAGCAATGGAACAGTAGGCATGACAGCTTTGTGGGGGGCGTCTACATCAAAACAGTACCACTATTACCAAAGGGGACCTTCGGTATAGAGTTATAATTTCAGCACGATGTGCTCTAGCTACGTTATTAACTCAAGATAATGGCGCTCACACTGTCGGATCACATTCCCTGGTCTTCATGTTCATGAAGGGGTATTCCGTCTTCGACCGACAAAACCGCGATATGGTACCAAGAATTCTGGAATGTACATGACTTGTACTTGTATGTTAGTGAAGTGTTCGCTTTTCTGTGTGAGCTATCCCTTGCCAAGTCACTCAGTCTGAAGCAGTTGGCCCGCGGGTATGCATGCTCTTGGCCTTGACATCGACACAGAGGATCCTATATCTTCGTCAGTTAATACTACAGCAACTTTGTCATCAATTTTAATTACGCCTACATGTACTTCTATTTGAAGAGGACTTGAAACAAAGTAGACCTTAATTGGTACTCAATTTTGCATTTAAAGTATTACCCTCCTGATAGGAGGATCTGTGTTTTTCCTCAAGCTGTCTATCTTTCGCACTAGTCCCTTTCGAGTTTAAGAGTCTTACTCGTTTATTAGTGAACTGCAAACTGCACAAGCAAGTGACATCACAAACTTTATATTCGGATGGGTACTAGTATAATGCTGTATGTTGCAAGCGGGTGCAACACAGACAATATCCACTCCTCGCGGGCAACTCGACAGCCTAGTACATGTAGGTCAGATCTGCCAATGCAATCTCTCGCAGGCAGGCGGGTCAAACAAGAATTCGTTCAGGAGATTCTGTCACAAGCCTCAGGAGGACTACATGTAGAGGTTCTTTACATGAGCAGTGTTGGATCAGGCACATTATGATATACATGTAGCTTTGTGTTTGGTTTTGGTTGGTTTTTTAGTATAGCCATTGGTTATACATGTATAGACTGGTTGCAAGGACACCAGTGTATGATATGAAACCGTCAAAAGAGCCGTTTTAGAGTAGGGTTGGGCAAATAATGACTTTTTTCTGAAAAATTATTTCAAACAAGTTGTTTCTATAGTCAAATTTGATGTAGAATCCAAAAATGACAATGATTTTTGTGTACGATGATGTCTGACGTCGCTAAAGTGCAAAAAACCAAAATAGTGTATTTTGCCCATTCATCACACACTTTATAGGTATAAACCGGTTTTATTTTGTTTCTTTATGGATTTTGATGGTTTAAATGCTCAAATCTGACAATTTTATCATGACCAAATGTACCTAGTTTGGTTATAGGTGTTAATTAGTGATTTTGATATGAGGTGATTTTTGCTCGTTATTGACTGAAACTACCAAACTACACTAACTACACTAACAGTCAACTTAGGTAGGATTAATCATGTTGGATTAATCATGTTGGGTTCCCTGACACCCAAAAGACATATAAAAACGCAATAAAAGTGGTTTATACATATAAAAAGTATGATAATTGGGCATAATACGCTATTTTGGCGGCCATTTTTTTTTTTTTGCACTTTAGCGACGTAAGACGTCATCGTATGCAAAAATAATTGTAATTTTCAGTTTCTACGTCAAATTTTACTATAGAAACAACTTGTTCGAAAAAAAAAGTTGAGATTCGCCCAACCCTATTTAGAGTGTATAAAAAAAAAAAGCGTCAGTGAGAACATGGCCTGGTTAACAAGTTACCAGAGCAAATGTGAACTCATTTCCAGGATAATGAGATATTCTTTACTTCTGTGTTTGTTTCCAGTTTTCAGCCGGATTTTGCTTAAGGTTTGTAACCTACGCAACACTTGGGTTTTGTCAACTATGGCTACTGAGCTTCGAAATCTCATATAATCTCGTTCCGAGAATTATGAAGTAAAATAGAAAGATTAAACGAGAACTTACCGTTTGAAGTTTGATCTTTATTTTATGAATAATACGAAGGGAGAGATTATGTGCCCTCCTCTCCCACCCGTTTCAACGGTAATTTAAGTTCTGTTGAATCTTTCTTCACAGTAGCCCAAAATTGAGCTTTGAATATTGACTGTGCGCATGCGCAATGGGATCTCACATAATCTCTCCCTTCGTATTATTCATAAAATAAAGATCAAACTTCAAACGGTAAGTTCTCGTTTAATCTTTCTATTTTGAATGACTGTTGTCTCTTTATTGGATTGTGTGTGTGTGTGTGTGTGTGGGGGGGGGGGGTACACACCATTGCACCCCTGGATCCCCTATTAAAATTAGGGTTGGGCGAATCTCAACTTTTTTTTTCAAACAAGTTGTTTCTATAGTAAAATTCGACGTAGAAACTGAAAATGGCAATTATTTTTGCATACGATGACGTCTTACGTCGCTAAAGTGCAAAAAACCAAAATGGCCGCCAAAATAGCGTATTATGCCCAATTATCACACTTTTTATACGTATAAACCACTTTTATTGCGTTTTTATATGGCTTTTGGGTGTCAGGGAACCCAACATGATTAATCCAACATTATTTATCCTACCTAAGTTGACTGTTAGTGTAGTTTGGTAGTTAGTTTCAGTCAATATCGAGCAAAAATCACCTCATATCAAAATCACTAATTAACACCTATAACCATACTAGGTACATTTGGTCATGATAAAATTGTCAGATTTGAGCTTTTAAACCATCAAAATCCATAAAGAAACAAAATAAAACCGGTTTATACCTATAAAGTGTGTGATGAATGGGCAAAATACACTATTTTGGTTTTTTGCATTTTAGCGACGTCAGACATCATGGTACACAAAAATCATTGTCATTTTTGGATTCTACCTCAAATTTGACCTTAGAAGTAACTTGTTTGAAATAACTTTTCAGAAAAAAGTCATTATTTGCCCAACCCTATTAAAATTCCTTTTTTGTACGGGGGAAGTCAAATTAGGAAGATTTTTCTCACATGGTCCCTGATCACAAATATTTTGGGACAAGAATGCAATGTTAGTTTGAATTCACAACATGCTTTTCTATGAAGAGTCAGTGAAGCATGAGTATAAAAATACAAATTCAGCCTGCGATCGTGTCGTAGGTTAAGATAGCAGACTGGATTTGTAAAAATGTTATGTAAAGAAATCTAAACTAGGGGTATGGGTGGTTATAACTGATATGGCTTTGCCAGTTTTTTGTCGGAGGTACATGTAGCTAATTTGTCACTTTTCTTGTTACCTTGAAGCTAAAATTTGTCCAAACTTTGCTAGAATCGAGTTGCATTTAAACATTATATAAAATTTTATTTGATCAATTGCATATCTGTCAACAAAACTGACAATATCCCAAGATTTACGAGTCAGCGCCATGAAGATCAAAATGAGAAACGGAACTGCTGCAAAAAAGCTGATGAGAAACTAAGTCCATAATTATTCAGGGAAGAACAATATCACTTGTGCTTTCCAGCTGAAAAATGTAGGCTCATTTTGACTACTGAAAGTATTGTAACGAAATAGGTTTTTATTTTGTTGTAGTTATAATTTTTTAAACGTAGATGGCGTTATTGCAGTTTTAATTACGGTGTTTCTGAGTTAATTCGTAGTGTAATCGATCATTCGATCTTGTAATCAAGTAGTCGATTTTGGTCACTTTTAATTAGAATTACTGGAATAACTAATTAATAAGTGAGATTGTTTTTTAGGTTTCTACAGAATATTGTTTATCTTAATAAGACAAGTTTTTCGATGTATCAATCGTCTAGATAGGGTAATGGGAAGTTATTAAATTATTGGTAACTTAATTGTGTAGAAAATCAGGAGAATTGTTAACTGGTACTGATTAATGTAATTAGTGCATAAGTAGGACATGTTTGTAAATTTCTTTGGATTCCGGCTGGGGTCTAAAGAAATACAGAGCCTACGGCTCATTGCACTGTAAAGTACTCGGACCAATAAAGTTGGGTGCTGAACCAAATGAAGTAGAACTGATGGTTCAAGCATCGTTGTTACTTGGTACCCCGTGTGACGGATTTCTCGTCTCAGGCCGTAGACCAAGAACAACTTCTCTTGAGGTCGTGTCTCCGGACGAACCTTTAAGTAGGTTCCGACCCACTAGGGTCGTTGTTCCAAGAGACGACGATACCAGTACCAGGGACCTGGTAGGAGACAACGTTTGGTAGTCTACTGGTAGGAGACAACGTTTGGTAGTCTACTGGTAGACGACGTTTGGTAGTTTACTGGTGGAGACAACGTTTGGTAGTCTACTGGTGGAGACGACATTTGGTAGTCTGCTACTGGTGACGACGATTGGTAGTGAGCTGGTTTGGTAGTGGAGTGGAGCTGATTTGGTAGTGGAGCTGGACGTCTGGTAGTGAGCTGGTTTGGTGGTAAGCTGAGTCTACCAATGGTGAACTGGCCTGGTGGTGGGCGGAGTCTACCAACGGTGAGCTGAATCCACACCACAGCACCAAGGAAGGGCAAGCAGTGCATACTGGTATCAACCATTTGGCAGTGTACAAGCAGGCAAGGAGGCGTCTGGAGGTGCATGTCAGGACGGAGGTTTCCGTTGTACGGAGGAAGGTGGTTATCTGAGCTGACGGAACAAAGGGCAGAGATTTCTTTGTTCTGAGGAGCAAGCAAGGTCAGATTGGAGCCGTCGTTGGTCGGGGCATCTGGTGGTGCGTGACAACGGTGGTAGACATCTGAAGGGCAAGCTGAGCAGAGGGGAAGAAATCGTCTGAAGGTGTTCAAGCAGCTAGGTGGCTGGTATCCAGAGGGAACACTGCAGGGTTTTGTAGAGAGCTTGTGTTGCAGTGCAAGGCAGATTGAAGTCGTCGTTGGTCTTGGCACATGCAGATCGGTGTATCTGATGTGCAAGACAACGGTGGTCATCTGAAGGTGCATGCAGGAGCAAGCTAGAGACAAGGCGCCTGGAGGTGTTTCCGCAGCTAGGTGGTTGGTCGTCTAGAGGGGTTTCTAGACGGTGTGGTCGTGTAGACCAAGGAGTAAAACTGTAAAAGGACTAAATTAGTAGTGTCTACGTCAATTGGGGGTAGTATACGGCTGCCCAAACGGATCCACGACGAAATCTTTTGAACCTGACTAAGAACGCTACCAGCAAGGGGCATCCTGACAAGATAATTGCTGGGGGAAAATCTTCTTAGTCACCGGTTTCGTCACAGTATTAATGTCACTCTATATTCTGGGCAAGCTAATGACTCCTTGTTTCCAATGGATTATCGCTTTATTCATGTACGTTCCATCGTTCTAGAATTGTGCAGAAGGACAACAAATGTACGTTTTTAGAGTTTGGTTTTGTGCAAAAGTTTTACAAAATCAGTTTGTATTTGTGCGGTTCTATCGTGCGATCTTATTGTTCAACTTCATTTCAGTCTTTGGTTCAGAATATGGGCCTATTGATTGGGATCTCTGAAATGTTATTTGAAAGGTAAAGAACCCTTCCTTTTCAGAGCTTCGAAGCCTATTTCCTTTTCAGAAATTCGAACCCTAGTTTATTTTCATACCAAGAAAACATATATTATTTTTGAACCAATGAACCTTTAGCCTATTCATTTTTCTGACAAACGAATCTTCCAAATATTGTACAGGGTTTAATTTTCAGGAAAACAAAACTTCAGACTATTGCATCTAATGTTTAGACAAACAAACCTTAGTTAATTTTCGGACAAATGAAAATTCAGGTATACAGAAGGAAATTTTTCGTGATCAATGAAACAAACATTTGGACCAACGAACGCTATTTCATTTTCAGAACTACATGTATAGACCTTCTGAGCAGCGAGTTGTAACCTCTAGACCAATAGGGGAATGAGGGGGTCACATTGCCTCTCTGTAGGCCTGTGCTATATTTTTTACTCACCATTTCTTTAATTAATCTTTGATTATTTGCAAACAATGTTCTTACTGGCATCCCAGATATTTAGAGAATACTTGAGTGGGATACACAGAAATTTTGTAGAAGCTGAAGAGAAATTTTGGACGAGTCGAATAGAGGAGTTCAATACTTTTCTTTAATCGAATTACAATATTTCAAGTATCCCATGAAAATAAATCATCCAATATAATTATTATAAATTTAGGAACCCCCACAAACACATTAATTGTGATTTCTTCATCCTTTTGTAGCAATACAGACTTTTCAAATAATGTTGATGTGAACGAGGGTCTAGAGACTGTTAAGAATAGACGCTTTTGATATTAAGTAATTATAGAAATAATGGTGACTTCTTCACACGTGATGCTCCTGCTCTCCCAGTTTCTGGTTCCAGTTGACAGGCTGAACTGAACTTCAAAATGCATTGTCTTGGCATTCTCAGTTCAGTCGGTCAACTGCAACAAGCACCTATATGTAGAGAGCTATCAGTGTCATGTCTGAAGAAGCCATCATTATCATTATAGTTATTTATCAAAAGTGTAGATTCTTCACCTCTAGAACCTTGTTCTTGTTCATGTAGACATTATTTGAAAACTCCCTACATGTATTCTTGTAAAGAGCACCACTTTACGGTAGCCGAAAATTGTAAAGAATTTGAAGTTTGCCATAATTTGTCCCAAGCATTTATGCAGTGCAGTTTCATTCTGGGATTGCATACATATACATGTAGCTGCATGCACATACAAGTATTACGCATTATGACTCATGGCATTATTCCGTTTTTTTTCTTTACTACCACTGCAGATACCAGGTCCATGGACACACATCTTCAGCATCTTCCTACAAGTGTAGCGCATGAGAATAGAGATGAGTGCGTTACGAGAAGTAGTGCAGCAGCTAGAGGACATCCTGAAGACCTCCAATCAGTATGGTCCCTTTGTCTGCCTGGATTCTCCTCAACCTTTTCTTCCAGTCAACACGAATGGTCCATCCTCCATTGACAATGGCGATGGAATCCAGACACAAAGAGAGGCATCACCGAAGTGTGACAGGGATGTATTATGTCCAGAGGACTTGGTCTTGTCCTCAAGGTGATAACGATGACAGGTGATATGCATTGAAAAGAGTGAGAAGATCGAGACTGTAGAGGGGTCAGTGAATGGTCCGGCCCCACAAAGAAGTGATGACATTGGCAATGGCGTGCTGAACCAAGGAGCACCTGCTTCTCAAGTGCAGGAAGGTGGGACAGGAACGGCACATAGCCCTGTACCTTCAATGTGTGAAGAGTAACTCCCCTTAGTGATACTTTATTACGGATGGTAAAAGCATTGTACCAAATCTTGAGAATGGGTTAGATGGAAAAGATGAAAAAGATAAAGAACATGAGAGGGTTGAAGTGAGAGCCCATGAGAAGGAGAAGAGGGAGACCTAGAAAACCCATTGATCCTAATCCTGTTCAAGTTGTTAAGAGACCAGTAGGAAGACCTAGAAAACCCATTGATCCTAATCCTGTTCAAAGCATTGTTAAGAGACAAAGAAAGACAAGAAATATACCTGCTACTGATGTTAAGATGGGCTCTGCATCATTTCCGAGTTATGAAATTGATCAGTTTTGCACCCTTCCAAAGGCAATCGAAAATCAAGATTTATCAGGAAAAGATTTGTTCAATAATCAGAGCAGGAAGACAAAAGTCTCTCTCCAGAGAACTATCAGAGCATCATTCCATGTGAGTATGCAGCTCTAGAAAAGAGTCCTGTAAATTCATCACCTTTAAATGTTGGAGAAGGGGACGGAATCCATCAACTTTCTAGATGTAGACCAAAAAACACCACTGCCAAAATAGTTAAACAGGTAAATAATTCAATGATCCAGAACGAACAGTGAGGGATGAAGATGCTATAGGCAATCTATCAGTACATGACCAAGAGCAATGCAAGAAAGTAACAGATAACAGCTACACACCTGAAGCACTTGGGTCAGAAGATGAAGTTCTTGAACTTTCTGGATGTAGACCAAAGGCACCACTTGACCAAACTGATGAACAGGAATTAGATCAAATGATCCAAAAAGAAACAACAGTATCTGAAGATCTAAATGATACTGGAAAGCAAATGAGTGATGAAGAAGCTGTGAGCAATCTGACACTATACGAACAAGAGCAGTGCAAGAATGCAATAGATATCAGCAACACACTTGAATCACTCACTGGAACACAGGCAAATGATCCAAGAAGAGAACCACTTAATGG
>CALNVZ010003432.1:34216112-34280966 GCA_940671915.1 Paracentrotus lividus
TGCTGTGATGCCAGAGAGCTCAGTTGGAAGGCCACTTGAAACTCACCCAGTTGCCCCAAAGAGCCTGTATGTGAGAAGGAATATGGAAAGACAAAGGTCAAGGCCAACCAGATTGGAGTACAAACCCAAAGAGCAAGAAAAACAGAGTCAGGAGATTAATGATTCATCACTTGCTTGCTTAGTTCCTAAATCTCTGATAAAGACCCTGACAAGAAAGAGAGGCCGTCCAAGGAAACATCCATGCGAGGAATCTCGTCCTACATATCCATCTGTACCGCTCCCTATTACAGATAATATATTTGGAGGATTTGGCTTCCAACCTTCAGCCTTTGATGCGTTTGCTGGGACTCCCTCTTGTGATTTTTCTCTGCCAATCGAAGAAGCTGTGCTTCCAGGAGAGACTGTAGCAGAAAAAGATGAGATGCCTATTCTTAAATCTGTCTTTGCACCAGGTAGACTAGATGGTGCAACAGAAGAGTCAATCATCGGTCAGCAGTTTCCAGGTGATCATTTGATGCAAGATGAGCTACAAACTGACCGAGAACTCCCTGAACTTTCTTGTTCTATTAGTGTGACCACACTGCCTGTAATGCCACTTCCCCCTTCGGTTGGCTTCGAGGTGGACACCACCTCAACAGTCGCTACCAGATCCTGCGAAAAACCAGTCCCTTGTTGAAGAAATTGATATTCCTGCCACAGATATTCTTTATTCACTTCTTAAGCCCACCTGAAGTGTGTTGACCTTCACACATGCTCAAGTTGAGATGAAAATGCAAAGTTAATCCCTTTTTCTATTTTGTTATATTTATATGTTATAATTGAATGGTGCCAACGTTACTGTAGCTTGCAATGTTTAATTGCCTGAAAGCCTTATGCAAAAAAAATAGTAACAGTAAATTCCCAGAAAAGTGCTATTTTTTTAAAGGTAAGAATGCAACCATGTGATATAGGTTTATTATTGTCTTATTTACATTGTTTTTCTACAGTTCTTTTGAAAACTGACAGTTAATGTCACTGCATTGACCTTCTTAATATATATGTATGTTATGTATCCCTATTCTTGATATTACCAGTCGAGTGTCGACAACATGTAGTGGACCAATAGTCCACTCCCATTATAGCAAGGTGCTCAAATCATGACTATTACCTATTTATGACAAACTCTTGAAAAATGTACATACTGTAGTAGCTATGAAAGTGACAATGTTACATAATGCCGTGACCAGTTTCTTTTAATACCAAATTAGTGTTTATGTGCAATGCAGGACAAAAGTTCACTATACATTTAGATATGTACCTTGTCATTTTTCTGTCAGAACTGTTGCAAAAAGCATTATGGTAGGAATATGATTAAGAAATCCTTGTTATGAAAACGAAAAGATGAAACATAAATATGCGTTGCCCTTTTAGATGCTGTATTTTATTTCAATATTTAATTAATACAGTCCACTCCCATTTTGATGAGATACTTTGGACCTATCGATACTTTAATACAATGCTCTGTTTGAAATGTGGACTACAGGGATGTGAGATTTAACCTCTAAATCAGATTTCAGCTTTGTCTTAGCTCTTCCTCTGTACAAAAGTATATGAACTCTGTCAATTTTATTTCCCAGCTCTTTTCAGCCTTTTTTCCATCTCTTTATTTTTGGTCACTCACACCCCTGGACAGGTAAAAATGCTTCAAATATAAAAAATAAAGTCATAAAGGCGTATCTATGCTAGTTATAATGGGGATGGACTGTATTGAAATAGAAGTGAAAGTATAAAAGTGAAATTTGTTATCGCTACAATTGATTTCTAGCAAATGTGGCTATGATGAATCCATACATATAAAGAATTTTAACTGAAATGTTTTTGATCTAAATGTTGGTTTCAAAAACAAAAACAAAAATCATCTTTCAAGGTCCTATTTGTTTCAGTTCAAGAAGAATCATATTATTGCTTTGTAATACTTCTTATTGATTCTTGATGTTGAATTGTTTTAGAGTTGTAGATTTTTTCCTCCTAACTTCACATAGATAATTTTCATTTTCAATGAATCTGCTATAAAGAATAGTCTCTGTTATGGTTTAGTTGTCACAGAAAATGTAAATGCTAAGTCATTGTCTATTTAAAGTCTATCTTTCACTCATTTCAGTTATCAAAGTTTGTTTGAATTATCTTGTTGACTATCAATGGATGTAAATTGTTGTTTAGATTGACCAAATAATTATTATGCCAAATTCAACATGAAAAATATTTTGTTCGCATTATTTTGTTGACTAAGCAATGAATGTCAATTGCTGTCCAATGCGACCAAATAATTGTAATTGACGACATATATGTGCCACCATTGAAAATTGTTTCCTTCCATTTTCCAGCATTTTTAATAGCAAAGTGTTAGTTTTGTGCAAGTTATGTTTTTAAAAATGTATTCATTTTATATTAATTTTTGTGCTTAATTGATTTGTATGCAAACCAAACTATGAGTAATGAAACGGCTTGTAAATAACGAAACATGAATGTAGTTTAGTCACTTTTGTTTGTAAGAAACATTTTAAAGCTAGTTTATTGCCTCACTACTTAAATGCTTTTTCTAGAGTAAGTAAGAGTAAGAGTAATTGATTGAGATCATTGCAATTTAATTTGTTGAAGTTCTTTAAGTTACTAGATTGAAAATTCAATACAGTCTACATCCAATTGATAAACTTCACTCATGACCATGCAATAATGCTTAACAGTATTTAATACTTAAGAGACAATACCATGAACCTGTTAGCTGCATGACATCTCAAACTGGACTGAATTATTAGTAGCAATAATAATTTTTCTTGCCAAACCAAAATATTTATTTGTTTCCTTTTATAAACAAATGCCTGTATCCATAGGTTGAATGTTTTTGCAACATGGTTTTTCTAGTGGGAAAAAAAAACGGCAACAAGAAAATTGAAAATGTCAGCTGTTGTTTTTTGCGAAACCATACTAGACGCTTTTCTCATCTACTTTTCTGAACCAGTTTCACTCAAACTGGCTCAGGAAACCTGTTTAGAAGATCGCTTTGCTAGAGTTCTCATTACAACTCCCTTAACCGGTTTCCAAATCCACATGTAAAGTTTAATTGTTCTTGTAAAGTGTTCTTTTTGCTATAGGAACACTCTCAGTGAGGTTAAATGTTGCTTTCGAAATTTGAAACCGTGGAGAGCTGCTTGCAATGTGTAGTGTACTAAACACAGCCCTGGCAATCTGCACACTCTGTGGTACTTCTGAATGAAGTTTTCTTGTGAAGTCCAGTTGTGTCCCATGTCCTCGTAAACTGGTTTAACAAGGCAAAGCAGTCTCAAAAACTACCGTATGAAGTGGTTTTCTGAACCGGACCACCGGACCACTTAAGATACCATCTAAGACCGCTTCGAGCATTCTCAATCATGCTAAACAATTTCCCACTAAATTGGTTTCTGTTAAACCAGGTCATGAAAGTAGATGAAGAAAGGGTCTCAGTCTATGGTACATGTACATGTAACATACTTTCCTGTAGCTCTATTTAATTTACTTATAGCTGTATAAAGTAGTCAGCATTCTGTATTTGTCAAATTGTTGTAGATCAGATATCTCATATATTTCATATTTTTCTAGAAAGAGAACTAGTGATTGTCATTTTGTATATCATTTCATTTTAGTTTCATATATTATTTATGCAAGATAGTATTGTCACATATTATATAGCTTTCTCATTATAGTGCTATATAGTTGTTGTCAGTTTGTATATTATTTCATTACAATTGTATACATTATTTGTGTAAGATATATCTCTCATATAATGTACTTTTGCAGAAAAAATACTAAGTGTAGTGATTGTCAGTTTGAATGGTGTTAACCTTTCATTTTAGTTTGTACATGTACATTTGGTCATATTCAAACGTGAGTGACACGACATTTGGACTGATAGAAGGGCGCATATCTTTGCATTTGTAGGTTATGAATGGATCATGACTACCCAATTATGTAAAATGTAGGAGTGGCATGTGTCATTACTAGTTGGATTTGAATTTTACAATTGGTCCTGGAAATTATGATTAAAAAACAGTGCGTGAGTGACACGACAGAAAAAAGACATGGGTTTCTGACCATCATTAGTTATGGTTGGATTTGCGCCCAAGTAGATCTCTAAGGGTACCATAAGTGCTGGTATATGTATATGAATAGTGTATCTCTCTGACATGTATTGTGTTTACCAATCATTCCCTCTCTGTTGAAAATGGGACACCTCTATGTGTCGTGAGTGACACGACATCTAAAATGTGAGTGACACGACCAGTGCCTTAAATTCAACATTTCAAGTAAATAACTAAATCCAAATCACCTGTATTTATATGCCATGTTAGAATAGTCCATGAAAATTACTTTAAGCAAAAAAAATCTGACAAAAGTGATTGGTATTAAGAAGAAGAGGCATTTAAAGCACCATAGTCCCATACGTGCAAATTCCTGTTTGCTCAATTATTCAACGTAAGAAAACTGGATCACATAATGTTTGAAATTAAATAATTGTTTGTATTGTAAAGAAGCCTTTGTGTTGATTTCAGATCCTAATTTGCATTTTCAAAGGCACAGCGCCATATACAAATTTCAGCTAAATGTCCCACTTAGTCTGAATATGACCATTTGTTATTATCATGTTGACTTTGATGACACTACAGTATATGAGATGAAATTCTGTATTTCAACAAATATTACATAATGCTGACAAAGTGATCGAATATGTTACCCACCATATGGACTGGTGCATAAAAGATTATCAAGGCTTACACTCTCAATACCCACATATTCAAGAAAAATGTAAATGGTGTGGATATTTGGTGACAATTATACTGCTATTTCACAAGCACATACATGTAGCCAGTGCTATATTTATCTATTTAAGTTTTTATTTCATCACAGTAGTCTCATTTCAAGTCCATTTCAGGATAGGCTCTTGTAGAGAGCCTTGCATTCATATACATGTAAAAATACTACAGAAATGGGATACATACATGTTTTCAACCAAGATGTTAGAAGAACCTTGTTTTGTATAAATGTTGAGAATGTAAGAAACTATGTTGACTTAATATGTTCACGAGATGTACAATTATGCTTTACTTAATTTATTTCCATGCTAAAACTGCCTTATCCTTGCTTTTAAGCCTACTTCTGAATTTGGTTTAGGACCTAGTTGTGAAATTGAGAAGGGAGGTTAGGTGTATCCTACATGTTCCCCTGTTATAGTTTATCAACATTTGCATGCAGCCCATTTATTTTTCTACCAACTGAACACAGGCAGAGAGAATTTGTTTAATTTATTTTTTGTGATAGAGGATACACCTTTTTATTTCGTACTTAATCTGCTCTGTGACACAGTAATTTCCAAAAATGTTCTTGCAGCTATTAATTGATATTGTAAAACCATGTGTGTATTCGTTGACAGTGTATTTTGGGGATTGTATTAAGAAAACAAAATGTTTTTAATATGCAAATATGTACAACATTGGCCGTTTTTTAAAAGGGTGACTAAAGTTAGTAGGCCTACAAACTTAAGTCACCCTTCAACAATGCCGGCCAATGACTTTGTATAATACATCTTTATTACATCATGTTGATAATGGGCTGTTTATACCATCATGTTAATGAGAAACTACATTTTGTAATATTAATTATACATGATTCCGGAGGCTCATTAGCACATTGTTATCATTTTCATTAACGATATTGGAGGTTTGTACCCTATAAAATCTACGCTTGTGATTTACAAATAATTTATTGTTATACATGGCATATCAAAAAGTACACTCTTTCAAAAGTTACCCAAAATTTCTATTATATTTCTAAAACCTCTATTCTAGAAATTTTTTGTGCAATGTATGGTGGCTGGGAATCTTATCTGTGATATGTGAACAATAATGATGCCCCTCTCTACTGCTTTATTGAACAAGGGCCACTTTTCCAAACGGGGTCATAACTTGCTTGGGCACAGGTGCTATTGAGTCCTGGCATTGTCGATAGTTTCACCCTGAGTGATATCAAAACCTATCGAATCCTTGGCCTCCATGAATCACAAAAAAAATCTTGAAAGAGGTACAGTAAAAAATGTGGGTAACTTTTTTAAAGTGTACTTAATATTTCAATGCCCTGTAGTTTATCATTACAGCGATGATGTAACAAACTCTTTATTATGCATTATAAAACCACCAAAATAGTATAGAATTAATGATATTAAACGTAAAGGAATTTTTAACGCCGTTGGGATGTTAAATAGACAATTAATTTTATTCATTTGTCTCCAACGGTAGAAACCATGCAAATTGGTAGAAACACACGCAACTGCTGTGTGATAAATGGTGGTCTAGCGGTTATGACGGTGGTCTAGCAATCCACAGGTCGTGGGTTCGAATCCCGCCCGGACAGCCTATGATTTTTTTCATAGCTGTCTGGTTCCAATATTTATCACACAGCAGTTGCGTGTGTTTCTACCAATTTGCATGGTTTCTACCGTTGGAGACAAATGAATAAAATTAATTGTCTATTAATGATATTGTTTAAAAAAATTAATCATGAAATGTTTTGGAAGTTGTATCGAATTCCATCCATGATATCAGTTTGTATTTGAGTGTCTTGTCTTAGTTCAGAGGATCATCTAAATGTAAAGCTTGTAAATGCTTTTTGTGTATCAAATGTCAAGATGACAATCAGAGAGAAAAAGAACTTTGCCATATTAAAACAATCATGTGGACAGAAACTGACATGAAATCGTGTATTTTATTGTCTAATTATGCTTACCCTATTCTTACTGTGCTTGAAATATGTTGTCAAGTAACAGTCCACTCTTCTTATAACAAGTTACTCGGGACCAATCCAATTGATTGTACATGTACGTATTGTATACGTGTATGCTCGTTATAACGGAAGTGGACTATGTGTATGTGCAATTTGACAGAGGCACGAATGATTCTTGATGTTGGAGTTTGTGGAAGGCTGATAAATGTATCATGAAGACAGATAAGATAAATGAAAGAAGGATAGTTGATGTACAGGGAAAAAGAATAAAATACATGTATAATGTTACAGTTACAAATGTACCACATTACGGATAAGAGAGTGTGGAAGAGAATAAGAAGTCAAACCTAAGAGGAGAACAATTTTGAATCTAGAGAGAAAGACTTGTAAATTGATAAGAGATCACGAAAGAGACTTAAAACCAGAAGATAAGAGGAAAAGACTTGTAAATTGAGGGAGAAAACTTGTAGATTGTTAAGAGAGTGAGAGATATTAAGAATCGAGAGAGAAAGAAATGATTGAAAGAAAGAGATGCGCGTAGTGGAAGATGAGGGATATATACACTATTTTTGTTGGCTAATACAGTCAAATCCTGTTGTCACAAGGTGCTGGGGACCCCTTGCCTTGCTATACTGAGAACGATTAGACCAGAAGAAATGGGTGCTCATTATTACCCTTTCATCAATATTCTTCCTGGTATAATTGTTGCCATTTCCTTTCCACTTTCTTCTCTCTCTCGCTCCTTTTCTCTCACTCATAGCTTGCTTTTTTTGCACTAAATATTCTTGCTCTTTTATTCTGCCAAGTCTTACTGATATAATTGCCTTTCCTCTTCCTCCTCTCTCTCTCTCTCTCCCTTCCCCACCCCCTCTCTTTCTCCTTTCCCCTTTCTCTTTCTTTCCTCATGACTTGCATTTTTGCACTAAATATTCCTCCTTTTCTTTCATTTATTCAAGTCTCTTGAGCATAAGTTAAGTACTTAAATAAACCTGAATTATCAACTCTTTGGATGAGCCTGCATCTTTGAAGGGTCTGAACAGAAGTATGGCACAATATAAATGCTGTGGATCATCATCATCATCATCATCATCATCTAAACCACTCGACTGCTGCATGAAGCTAGTTGCCCAGTATGGGTATGACCTGCGTGGCGCTGGTGTGTCAAAACAGACAAAGATCAGACAATAGCATGAGCACGTAATATTACGTGGTCCTCGCACAGTGTACAAACGCTAAGCACGTAATATTACGTGGTCTGCAGCCAAGTGGTTGATGTCTAGTATTAAGGAATTTTTTTCTTTTTTAATGCATGTTATACAATCAATGAACACAAATTATTCTTCAATTGGTTTGGTTCTTTATTGCACAGCTCGATTTGCTAGTCATGTAACTAAAGTCTTTCCATAAAAAATGAACAAGTTACAAAATGAAATATAAAATCCTACTAGTTTTGCTAGGCAGAAGGTGAAGAAAGGATATATAATGGCATACTTAAGTACTCTACTTGACATAATCATGTGTATCTTTGAGATTTTCAGAGAGATTTATACAAAAAATATAGTTTCCCTTTCATAAATGAAATATAAAATCCCACAAGTTTGCTGAGCAGAAATTGAAGGATATTATTAGTACTCTAATTCACATAACTATGTGTCTCTTTGAGATTTTCAGAAATTCAAAAAAACAAAAAATACATATAGTTTCCCTTTAATAAATGAGACTTGTAATTCTCCCTTTAAATGTGATATATTGCCTCTTAAAAATATATTTTATGAGGGAATTATATTTTTAAATGATATCTGCCTAGTTTCAATAGGCAAAGAGAGAGATATAACTGTACATGGCTTTGGGCACTACACAAGGATCTATGGGGAAATTCCTGTCCCGATTGTGAGATTGAATTGTTGAAGAAAAGAAAGGTTTACACCTAAGAACTGTTGTATGCTGTGAGGTTTTGGAATCACCAAACTGATAAGATATTAACTAAATTCTGCTGCCAGTTGCATGCACTGCACACAAAAATAATCGCCTTTGTCAGAGGTCATTTCAAGTTGTATTCTTTATATTCTTCTGTTTTGAACCCTTCACAAGTAAAATTTTTCTGAGTCAAAGCCATTTCTTCACTCGTAACAGATTCGACTTCGGCAAGTATATCTTGAAGTTAGAAAAAACTTCCCCCTTCAATAAAATTACAAGTGATATTTTATTCTACTTCCTTGATGTAAAAATGTGTGAAAATCGGATGATGTGCATTGCTCATTTTGATATGCGATCAAGTACCGGTGTGCAAATTATATGACCTCAGGGGCATTTTTAAGTAAGTTAACCCATCATGTTGGAAAGGGCCTTGATGACCAGTTAAATGGTTGCAGGTACTGAGTGGGGAAAACAAATTGCAACCCTGAGACCCCAAATTACATTAGGCCTGATGGAGTCAATGTTGCAAAATTACTTCAGATGAGTGAAGACAACCCTAACTTCAACTTCGATGTAGTCTGCCTCAATCATTTCGAGATTAATAAGGTTACCAATAACATTTGATTTTCATTTCTCTTCTAAGGCATTATCAGCCATCCACTTTTCATCAGTAGTTGTATAATTGTTAATGTCCAGCCAATAAATAGCACTAAATGCCTCGTAGATGGCATCAAAAGGAGTAATAGCTTGGTCAGTACCAGGTCTATGAGCACATCAATGAGCTATTGCCTTTTATAAAGCATTGATCCAGTGTACCTAGTCCCTCAAATTGGACTTAAAATCCTTTGTCTCCCTGGAATCTCGCCCTCTACCATTCAACTGCTTTCTTAGAATTCACATCCAATACAACGATCATCTGAATTCAACGCAGTCGGGAATCGATTCGGTAGTGGAGTCTCTAAAAGCACCCTCTATCATTTGATTGCTTTCTTAGCGCTCACTTACAATATAACGATCAACTGAATCCAACGGGATAGCAAATCGATTCAGTAGTGTTGAGTCTCTAAAAGTCTCTTCCCACTTTGGTCACGAGTCTCCTTTCCCTTGTTCCTGCATCGTCTCCTGCAATCTCTCCAGTAGCTCTTCCTTCGTAGCCTTGAAATCACTGTCCATCCACCATTGTCTCACCATGTCCACAAAATTTCCAAAGCCTTTCCCCTTTGGTACCCCAGCGGCCAGAAGATCTTTGCCGGTCAACGGAAACTTGGCTACGTCCCAGGACCGGAAGTCGACGAGCATCTGACTTTCTCCTCGGTACTTCAAGACTTCACTGATATACTTGCTGATGTTCTTCTCCTTGCTCTGCAGAATAGGAAGATATATAAGATATGTTGCATGAAAGAAGGTTTCCGATTGGTCAGAAACGCTCTCCTTGCCATTTTGTAATTCGTAATATGGCCACGATTGTCGGATATACAGACCAGTTCTGCACGTTTTTTTACATAACCATAATTTAATAAGAGCGTGTGCTTAACCTCATTATTTGAAGCGCATACGTGTATCATAAGTCTGACAATTTGATTGTAACATCAACAATGGCTTGCACAATTTCCACGCGTCAACCCATTAACCTCATTCACCAGCTGTTTTAAAAAATTTAACCTGTCAAAATAAAATTTTCTGATTGGTAGTTTCCTATCTTAATATAATGTTTATCAAATATACATGTTTATCAAATATACCAAAAAATGAGCATCCATAAATTAAGAATTTCTTTCATTATATAGCTAAATTTTGTCCATGTATGCAGCATTTATTTGTAGAGCATAGTAATAGGGTTGCCTTGCACAGTTAGAGTGGACATTCTGTTTTAATTTTTTTTTTTTAGCATTGAAATTTTAGTGGTTTTTGGGAAGCACAACAATATAGGGTTTTCTATAGCTTACTTGATAAAAACACCAGTCTAGCAACCCTGAGGTCTCGGGTCCAAGTCCTGATAGAATCCCATTGTCTTTACTCATTTTCATGTTATATATTTATGGTCAGTTTTCCTTTCTTCAAATCTATATCAAAAAGCTGCATCACATCACTGTGATCCCTTGCATAAAAGATCAAGTTGACTTCTATCCTTCGAGTTTATGTCAGGTTTTAATAGCTTCTGACCAGACCAGCATTGAATGTTAAGAGGTTTCTGGGAAGAGAACTGGTATAGAGTTTACTATAGCTCAGTTGGTAGAAGCTCGGTCTAGTAATCAGGAGTTCTCATATTTGTGTCCCGAATCATTTGATCATTTTCATATTAATTAACTAAAATCACAACTTCAAAATGGGGAAGAAGCATAACAACAGTGTGGTGATGATAAAACCTTGTATCTAAAATATTAGTGATCACTACTTTTTTGTGTTTACCTCCAGGTGATCAGTCAAGTGATATCCTATCCAAATCTTAGCTCTTGTACCCCCAGAAGGAAGCCACCACAGTGTGTCAAAGGAAAGGCAATCCCATAGGTTCTCGTGCATTGGCCGCAATGTTTTTTTGCTCTCCTGAACATTCAATATATTTTTAAATACAAGGTTTTGTCACCCCACTGACGATAACAACTTACACAAACTACAATATCTTGGTATGGCTTGAGAGGATTCTTGTGGGGCTTGTCCCCTCTCTCCGCGATAACAAAGAGGGCAGTCTTGCGTTCCTCTGTCGAGATCCTCATTCTTTGCTCCATGGTTAGGATATCATTCTCATCGTTGAAGAGAGCAGAGAGAACGGTGACTGGATGAGGATGCAGTGATTGGCTTCGGTGGAACACCTTGTGCAGTTCTTGAAGATTGGCCTCTGTGGAATCCTACATCAATGGAAAGACATTGTAAGCAATTAATCATGATAAGGGATAATATTGGGTATTTTTTATTATTTTTCAGTTCAAAACCAAGAAAGGCTGCCTTTTTACGGGTGCTCTAACTGATGCTCAGGATCATTAAGCCAAGCCATTTGTTTACACTGTAATTTGCTTGGTTCCTACACGTAGCACTTTGTTATAATGTATTGGCATAGATATGTATGACTTGCCTATTCTTAGCAAGGTGGGTAATGTATTCATCATTCCCTCAACATATAATAAATAGTATGTATGCATATTTACACCTCAGTTTTAATGGGAGGGAAATATAATATATAGAGCACTAAGTCTCACCCATGTAGCATGCCAAAGCCAAGTCATACATGCACTGAATTAAATCAGAAGCAAAGTTGCCAGTCAAGATCTTACGGAGCTCCATCCAGATTCTTTCCCGGAGATCCCAGCGAGTCCATGCCCGTTCTCACACGTATTGCTTGAAGTGTTTCTTGTGTGTGCATGTTGCTCTCCTTAGCAATACGTCCATAGAACCTGTCAATCGAAAGTGGTTTGATAGGTAATAATCACTGAAATCTCTAAATTGGCAACAGAATTTCTTTCCCTTGATTCCCAGCCAGTCCATGCCCGTTCTCCTGTATTGCTTGAAGGGTTTCCGACATGTGCTTGTTGCTCTCCCTAGCAATATGCCATACAACCAGTTAATCGAAGCAACAATCCAAAGGGGTGGAAAGGTAATAATCACTGAAATCTCTAAATTGGCAACAGAATTCTTTCCCCTGAGATCCCAGCCAGTCCACGACCATTTTTCCTGAGTTTCTGGTGTATGCTTGTTGCTCTCCCTAGCAATACGCCCATAGAACCTGTCAATCCAAGGGGTTGAAAGGTAATAATCACTTAAAATTGCAGTCTACTAGCTTGCTTTACTTTCGAGATATCTATGATTTTATACTCAAATTTTTAAACCCATTCTGGGACGCATTTGAAAACAACATTTCCTGTCGTGAAGAGTCCCCATGCCTACCGGGCTGCTAGGCTTGCAAAGGAGCGGTATAAAGTAATAATGCGCGGTTGTATCCTTAGCCTTGTTTTAAATTTCACTGTTTTAGGAAAGTAAATGACTGGTATATGATCTGAAACTTTCAGTAGTTTATTTTTATGGTAAGAGCAATAGAAATTTATTCATTTCGATCCGTTTTGCACTTGTTTTTGGAAGTTACTAAAATCCTTTAATATTATAGTTAGTTATTAGTTAAAACTATAAGCGCTTAGAAACACTAAGGTGGATATCGTATTAAGCGCTATATAAATGCAACTATTATTATTATTATTATTATTAGTTCAAAATAAAGGCTCTCCAGTATGAAAGTACTTCTGTGTATCTATATTATCAGTTGATGCAAAATAGTTAGGTTAAATGGGTCTTATGGTTGCAGTACTAACCTGAAATATCTTAGTATTCTGAGATAATCTTCTTGTATCCTAGTTGCAGCATCCCCAACGAAAGCAACATGGCGTCTCTCAAGGTCATCTTGCCCGTTGAAGAAGTCATACAATGTTCCATCTAAACCTATTCAAACAAAATAATAATAGATAATCAATAAATAACAATATTATTATTATTATAAATGAATGAATAATAAACAAATGTCATTCATTATTAAAAAAAATTTTTTTTTGGTGCATCCTGTATTACAGGGATTATTTAAAATTGTTCTAGGTCTAAAAAAAAAAACTCTTCCAGCTATTATACTCTAATCATCTTGGCAAATCTTTTGGTCAGACAGGAGTCACCCGAGATTTGTACGTAAGGTAATCAATGATTTAATTGTTGAGATATCAATGACTGAATATCACCATTTATCAAGCGTACTTAGGTACACTTACGTAACACTGTAGCCTATGGAGGGAAATTAATCTGGCATTTTTCACACAAAATCCTGTGTCAATAAAATATTTTTTGGGCCAACTCTTTCTTTTGTGTATCAAAATAGGTCAATAAAGTTTAAAAATTGCATTACTTGGATGTCTAATAGAGTTAATAATAGGTGATAAAGCCTACCGAGGAACATGGAGTTGATAGTCAAATCTCTCCTCTCTGCATCGATCTTCCAATCCGTAGTGAACTCAACCTCGGCATGTCTACCATCCGTCACTCGATCGATCCTTAGAGTAGTGATCTCAAAGTTCTCTTTATCATTGATCCTGGCTGTAATGGTGCCATGCTTCTCTCCCTTAGCGTTGATCATCCTGATGCTTTCTGCTGTGAACATGTCTTTCATCTGGTCTGGTGTGGCTGTGGTGGCAAAGTCCACATCCTGAGGTAGCTTCTGCAGGGTGGAAGAGAGTGGGTTTGGAGCATAATAAATAATAATAATAATAAGGTTCATTTAGGGGTGCTAAAATCAAAAAGTGAAGTAACGCTCACAAAAATACACAAAAGGATAGAAGTAAAAAACAAAAAGATTAGTCCTACATACAGCTCATGCAAAAATTATTACACCAAGCTATTTTTCATAAGGGTTTCAGTGTATTTAATCTTTGGAATGAAATCTAAGAAAGTTTGCAGGCACACAAGCCTGTCAACAAGAGAAAACTCTTTGAATTCTTGAAGCAAGCAATGACAAGATAGAAGAAACCCTTATGAAAAAGTTCTTGGTCTAATACTATATAAGCCAATATTTTCGCGTACAGATATTTTCTGCAATTTTAGACTAGTTGGGAAAATTTGTGAGAACAAAATTTCACGATTTTGGTGATGACTTTATTACTTTAAATAGCCTTGCATTGAAGTGGAAATTTTTGCGTTTCCCGGCTCACGAAATTCGTGAAAATAAACACTTCTAAAATAAAGGATTTCGTTTTGAGAACATATCCGTCCCATGTCCTCAGCACTTCGATATAACAGGAAAGGACTGAATAGACTATCTCTGATCAAGGGGCCTGGGGTGTTCTGCCAAGTCAAGGACAACTGGAACATGTTCTTGGGTGTTATACTGATCACACTCTCAATCATTCTGCATGATCACTGATTACCAATCATTTGTAAAGTTATGCGTAACTTGGTAAAAACTCTTCCAGGTATATTTAAACTGCCAAACTTACTTTCATAAGAAGATCTCTCACGGCTCCACCAGCTATCCTCAGCTCATAGTTATATCTTTCAAACAGCTGAGCGAGCTGCCTCAACTCTGGGGAGAACAGCCCCTGGAACTCTGCAGAATCAATCTTCATCTTTCCACTGGCGAAGTACCTCACAAACGTTGTGGCTGGAGGATTATGGGTAGACAGGATTCTTTTGATGTAAGGGGACTGCGGATTAAAGGGCTGCTGCTGTCGGACGAGGGACCCTGAAAGGCAGTACTGCTTGGTTCGTAGTCCATTGAATCTCCCAGCTAGCTTTCTCACAATTCTGGCTGTGCTCGTCATCTGATCTAGTCACTGCATGGTCAGTATTGAAAGCGTAAAGTCTTTCGCTCTGTCAAGGGAATTTGAACAAAAAAATACAAGTAGAATGAAAACAAAATTTAACAACCTGGATCTATATATTACTATCAAGTATAAATTATATTTGTGTATTAAATGAAGAACATGAATTGAAGACACCAGCAGGCCTGTCACGTTCTGCAATAAGAAACACATTAAGAGTTTGATATAAAAAGGGGCTAGTTCTAGTTTTGATGAAAATTGATTTATTGATATCCAACCAATGTTTATGTTGGTACCCATCTCTGAACAAAAGTTAAAACTTAAATTTTGAGAGAAATTATTAAAAAAGCACCTTTTTATTCCACTTTTCCAAAGAAGACACAGTTTGCATTATTTCTCAGAATCCACAACAGTGGATTTAACCCATTTTTGGAATCAAACTCTTCATATATTGTATAATAGTAATAATTATTCAGTTCCCTCAAATTGACATATTCACCTGAAATAATTCATGGCTATAATGAAAAGGTAAAAAAACTGAAAAATCATAATAAAAAGAAAGTTGCTTACTTTAGAATCCAGCGCAATAGATTGATTCAATAACTGTTGGCTCTTGCAAAGCCTTATGGTGCACAATATCACCCTAACATGATGTATTACATTGTAAATTTGAAATCTTCACGTCCCATCAACTTCAATCAAGCCAACAACAAAAAAGTCAGACAGTCCAACTCGTCAACTCAAAATGCAACCTCAACTTCAATAGCTTTAACAAGTCATCAGAAATATTATAAAAGGCAAAATTTTGCTTCTGATTTTATGAGTGAAACTAAAAGACACAGATCACTTATACCTGTACATTGTTATTGGATTGAACAAATTGTAATTATGCTGCAACGATTGCGCAATGGCATAGCACAATAATTGTGGCAGTGGACTTACGCAAGTACCTGTTTGTGGGGCTACGATATATCACAAGTACAAGTATTGAATGAAAACACACCATAAGTTCCTTAAAAATTACTTTAAGGGTACAATATGTACTCGGCTCATGGGAGAGGGAAATTTGGATGTATAGACAGGCAAGATAAGCATGAAAAACGTGTTTATTACCTCACAAGTTCTTGATATTACTTACCGATGTGGTCTGATGATAAAGTCGGGACTCTGATTAAAAAGTTAACTACTGCCATCTAGCGTCCACGTATGTTCCAACCGCTCGTTTCCTGGCGCATCCATGTTGAAATGTTATAATTAGCATAACCACTGAACCGGTTCCGTGAACTTCCGTGAACTTTGCGAACTTTGCCCGCTGTAATTAGCTCTCCCGTTCGTTAATGAGCAAGGAAACCTCATCAAATATCTTATTTTCCAGTGTGCGCGCCCGGGTGAGCAAATACAAAAGAATATTTATGAGAAGATATGAATCAAGCTCGTTTAATTAAAGTTACTTATTCTCACAAAACTGACCCAAAGTGACATATATTTCCAACAAGAAAAAGTTTGTAAAATTTTTGAATATTAATGAATAATATTCTATTTTCTCATTTTTTTTTCCCTTCCGAATTTTTACAGCTTTACCGACCTTTATATTTAAAAACTGCGATATATTTTTTATATTTTCCATCACTTTCGGGAGATGAATATGAAAAACGGTGATGCTAGAAGCTCCAGAAAACAGGTAATTTTCACAAATTGAAACAGTGCTTTCCGTATACCATGGCGCTACTAAGTTATGCGGTATACTGTATATGCAATGTATCGAGAGGGTCAGGCTAATAATAAAGTAAGTTATGTTAAATATAGTCAGTGTATGAACAACAGTTACTTGGAGCAACAGGCTATATTTTGTGGATGTATTTAGTAATTTAATCATGGAAGCCTGCGCGGTAGTACCATGGAGCTACTAAATTAAGTAAGCCTACGGTACGTATCTAACATAATTAATTGTCATTAGTTTTACAATGCAAAGTTTGACACATGTTTGTAGACTATGTGCTAACTCTACCTGGCCTTATTTATATTATATTTTTAATACGATCTATGATAGTATAAATGACAAATGACAAATGCTTTACTTTTTTATATCATATAAAACTATAATAAAAAAAAACAACACAAACAAACATGCAGACAAAACAAAATGGGAAAACCTTTTCATTGCCATTGCACTTGTAATTATTTTCGAATTAATAAGCTTTCAGAATATTATATAGCCTTTAGTTTAGATCTCTATTACAAAATACATCAACAAAATACAACTGTTTCTCCAAGTTGTTGTTCATACACCAAGGGCGAAATCCTGGGGGATACATCCCCCCAGATTTTGGGGAGGGGGATGCCCTGTACAAACATCCCCAGTTTTCAAAAAAGAAATGAAAAAAAATTACACTAGATAATTGTGTTATTGCTTAAAATAAGCGCTCTCAATACACTCAAAATGCCTCTTTTTTTACCCCCCAAACCCCAAATTTTTCCGCTCGGTCGCTATGCGACCTCGCACAAGTAACAAACAGTAACCTGAGAATCAAATAGTTGGATCCAATGTATTTGATTGATACACGTCTCCAAAACCCAATTTAACCCCTCTCTCGTCTGGGGACAAACCTTAGGAAAGGGTGTGGTTGACAATCAAATAGTTGTGTGGAGGGTTTATTGGGGCCTGCAGCCCACAAAATTTTCGTATCAAAGATTGTGGATTCCTTTTCTATCGCTGTTTTTTTTTTAAACAAAGTATGTAAAATGTGTCTTCTAAATGGAAACTAAATTATTTCCTGCTCGCACTTCGCTCTCGCTGATATAAATAGGATTTATAATCTCCAAATTTAAGCTTAAACATTTGGGCTCGCGCTTCGCGCTCGCATTACTTTTTCCATTAAAAATGAACAGGAATCAAGGCTACCATTATGATTCTAAAAGCATACATTCAAAGACAAATTTTCTTCGTACACCCTAGTCCAGATACTGTCCCTTCGAAATTTACTATTCCCCACGCAATGCGCGATCCCTCTGATCGCGCGACCCCCGAGTGGGGAAAATTCGGGGTCGCGCGATCAGAGGGGATCGCGAATTGGGTGGGGGAATAGTAAATTTCGAAGGGACAGTATCTGGACTACGTACACCCCCCCCCTCTTCGAATACCGGTTCTCTTTGGGTCTCTATATGCCTCTGAAAGTGTCCCCTTTTATAGAAAAAGTGCCCTTTTTTCCATCGAGACCCCACTTTCAAATTCGTGACGCCGCCTCTACTGTGTGTTTTTGTTTTGTTTTGTTGGGTTTTTTTTCGCGCTCACAGATACTATGAAGGACCTTTAATGCATAAAAAATATTCAATTTCAGCTTAAAAATTTTCGGCTCGCGATTCGCGCTCGCTGATATAATAATAATAAATATAATAATGTGAACATTATAATGCGCCGGTATCCATCATGAAAGATGCCTTGGCGCAGTAAAGAAAATGAAAAAACTACAATGCACAATGCACAAATATCTCAAACCTTTACCTCAAAAAGTTCGGCTTGCGCTATGCGCTCGCATTATTTTTTTCAATTACTAAAATAAAATTGAATCAAGGCAAGCCATTATGATTTTTAAAGTATACATTCAAGACAACTTTTCTTCGTATCTCCTCGCTCTCTGATAAATTTCTCTTTAGATCTATGCCTCTGATCTAAAGTGTCCCCCTTTTCAGAAAAAGTGCACTTTTTATCGAGACCCCACTTTCAAATCCATTCTGCCTCTACGTACTACATATTTTTGTTTTTTGTTTTTATTTTGTTTCCCGCTTGCAAATAGTATATAGGACCTTTAATGCACAAACATATTCAATTTCAGCTTAAAATTTTCGGCTCGCGCTTCGCGCTCGCTGATACTTAAAAACGAAGTATAATGCACAAATAACTCCAATTTTTAGCTAAAATTTTCGGCTGCGCGCTTCGCGCTCGCATTAGATTTTTTTTCCCATTACTAAAATGAACAGGAATCAATGCAGCCACTGAAGCTAGAAGCATACATTCAAAGACACATTTTATTCACACTCCCTTTTTAAAGACCCCTTCTGTTTATTTAATTTTTTTTTTCGCCTCCTTAGTTTCTGGTAAATTCGGCACCCCTCGCTAAGTTTAGGATAAAGTTAGAACCCTAAGTTAAAGTTAAATTTGGCGCCCCTACATTTGAGCTCAATCTGAAGTCCATAAGTTTAAGGCGCTCCTAAGTTTCAGATCATTTTGGCGCCCCTACATTTGAGCTAAATTTGCGCCCCAATGTTTAAGGTCAGTTTGGCGCCCCCATGTTTAAGCTCAATCTGGCGCCCCTACTTTTAAGCTCGATTTGGCGCCCTGTAGTTTTAATGTCGATTTGGCGCCCCCTAAATTTTAGGTCGACTTGACGCCTCTAAGTTTAAGGTCAATTTGACGCCCCTATGTTTAAGCTTAAATATGGCGCCCCTACGTTTAAGCTCAATTTGGCGCCCCCGTAGTTTAATGTCGATTTGGCGCCCCCTAAATTTAAGGTCGATTTTACGTCGCTAAGTATAAGGTCAGTTTGGCGCCCTATGTTTAAGCTCAATCTGGCGCCCCTACGTTTAACCTCAATTTGGGCGCCCCTTGTAGTTTAATGTCGATTTGGCGCCCTAATTTAAGGTCGACTTGACGCCCCTAAGTTTAAGGTCAATTTGACGCCCTATGTTTAAGCTTAATATGGAGCCCCTACCTTTAAGCTCAATTTGGCGCCCCCCGTAGTTTAATGTCGATTTGCGCCCCCTAAATTTAAGGTCGATTTTACGTCCCTACGTTTAAGGTCAGTTGGCGCCCCTATGTTTAAGCTCAATCTGGCGCCCCTACATTTAAGCTCAATTTGGCGCCCCTGTAGTTTAATGTGTATTGGCGCCCCCTAAATTTAAGGTCGACTTGACGCCCTAAGTTTAAGGTCAATTTTTGCGCCCTACGTTTAAGCTCAATTTGGCGGCCCCTGCAGTTTAATGTCGATTTAGCGCCCCCTAAATTTAAGGTCGACTTGACGCCCCTAAGTTTAAACTCATTTTGACGCCCTATGTTTAAGCTTAATATGGCGCCCCTACGTTTAAGCTCAATTTGGCGCCCCCGTAGTTTAATGTCGATATGGCACCCCCTAAATTTAAGGTCGATTTTACGTCCCTAAGTTTTGAGGTCAGTTTTGGCGCCCCTATGTTTAAGCTCAATTCTGGCGCCCTACGTTTAACCTCAATTTGGCGCCTGTAGTTTAATGTCGATTTGGGCGCCCCCAAATTTAAGGTCGACTTGACCCCCTAAGTTTAAGGTCAATTTGACGCCCTATGTTTAAGCTTAATATGGAGCCCCTCCCTTTAAGCTCAAATTTGGCGCCCCTGTAGTTTAATGTCGATTTGGAGCCCCCTAAACTTAAGGTCGACTTGACGCCCTAAGTTTAAGGTCAATTGGGCGCCCTATGTTTAAGCTTGATATGGCGCCCCTACCTTTCAGCTCAATTTGCGCGCCTACCCGGGTTGCCCGGGCCCATAAAGCCCCCCCCCCCCCGATACCCAGAATAGAATCCATGACATATGCTCCGGCGACAATTGCTCCGCTATAAATTCATACACTAATCGAATGACTAACTTCAACCAGGGACTTTACACTATACCCTACCCTAAACCTAATATAGAATCCTATTACAGCCCTAACCCTAACCCTATATCCTCAGACGAAATAAAGCCCGGAGCAATTGTCGCAGGAGCAAATGTCGGGTCACCCAGAGTCACCCCAGAATACACGCATGTGTAATAAAATAATCAGCGCCTCACCCGAGCCATATTAGAGTTTGAGGATACATAGTCCCATATATTTATGTTTTTGTATGTAATTAAAAGCGTCAGCCGAAATTAAAAAGATTTTTTAAATAAAAGAATCAATCATATTCATGTTACCAAAATTCACAATATCAAGGTAGATTTGCTACAAAACAAGATAAAAGAAAACAAAATAAACACTGAAAATTCGGAAAGAAGATAAAATTGGGTTTATAATTAATATGTAATCTTCCCTCAAGTGCCTTAATTAGCAAATTAGTTTTTAAATGCCAATCGGGTTTGATTGTCTAAATTGTTAATTCAAAAGTTAGATTCAGGGGAAACCGTGACCAAATGCGTTACTAAACATTTTAAAATCTCATTGAATATCTTATTGAAGATTTTGAAAAAATTTTTCAGCCTTGAGAAGACAAAGCGAGAAAAATAACTGCCGCCCTCACGTAACAATATTAGCTGCCCTCTTGCGTCGATGCCTATTATATGTCAATATGGCCCTTCCACGAAGCGGCAATTGGTTGCATACATTAGGAACATACGTGCGTCATGTCACACCAGATATATTCACACTAAAAAAAAAATTAAAAACTCAAATGGCCTATCACTTTGAAAATTATTGAAGATCTTTATTTATTTTTTATTTTATTTTTTTTATTTTATTCTTTTATTTTATTTTACTTTTTTTTAAATTTTATTTATTTATTATTTTTATTTTATTTTATTTTATTTATTTATTTTTTTTTTGGGGGGGGAATTTATTGAATATTTGCATAGACCGATGCCTACACTAAATCTTCAAACCAAAGGCATTTTAAAAAACTTTACCATAGCATCTTGCATGACACGCATCTTCTTTTTAGTAGGAATCACTAGAATAAACTTATGTTAACAATGTTCATCATCTGCTTGCCTCCTGGTTTATTTGGGGGTAACTTTTAAAAGCACACAATTGTTTTAACCAAAAATTGTATTTTCTTTCACTAATATGTGTTTTCCTACCCTGGCCGTTTGCAGCGACGCAAATTCACGGCCCCCCCCCCCCCACCACTCAGACGGTCAACCATAAACGTAGGCAAAAGTAGGCCTGATAACAGCGTAAAGAGCTGTAAAGGATAAAATCAAACGACGCTGTTTTATCTCGTCAACCAATTCCCGATCGATATAATCTATCTCGTGGTTTGCAAAACGGAAAGTCATCTGTTGATTCTTGTTCTGAAAACAAAAGCTGAGGGAGATGTTGCTTAGTTCAGCTAACGGAGCATGTGTTAATAACTGGGTATTACGGAACTTGATTAGCTATTGTGAAACGTATCTCTCTTGATTATGATGTGACGAATACGGGAAATATAAATTGAAGTTTGTTTTTTATTTTAATTAAAATTTCTCATTTGATATCGTCACCAGCATGTCAAAGTTTTAATGATTCAATACAGGGGTACGTGTCGGTTTGTCCTGAAAACGTTAAAGTGATCCGGAAAATCAAAAAGAGTTCAAAAACATGATTCATTACTACTGTACAATGCTGTCAGGCTTAAAGTAGCCTTCCCTCGTCCCTCCCCCCCCCAAAAAAAAAAACAACAACAACAAAAAACAAAAAACTAAAAAATATAAGCGTCGCAGAACAGGAGCAGATTATTTCATGTTTCATTTTCAATGCTTTCCTGACTCATTTTGGAAAATAACTAAAACATTGTCTTCATGCATTTGCATCAAATTCTTCTTCTGTAATACCCGCGATATCAATCGGGTTCTATACTATTATTGTCATCATCAACTTTGACAATAACACTGACAATTCAGAGACAACTCATAAATGTGACAATTGTGGAAGGGGATGCTAACTCTCGAATTGGTCCACCAGCCACAGCCAAACTACCTCAAACGCAGCACATCCAATACCTAGGGTGCACTGCCGATGGTCGACATCGATCGAAGAAGGCTATGATGATTTTATCTTTCGACAATCCCTTTCAACTAGTCCTATTCTTTTCAAATTTTTTTTTTTTTTTTAAAAGATATGCTGGAACAAAAACTCAAGCTCAATATCTGCACCGTCTCTGCTATCGTTAGCATGACTAATGAGAGACGCCACCAACTAAGCCAACCTACCAACAGGTCAATAACCACAAGTAAAAGCAGGAAACAAAGTCTTAATTTATCACTGTCTTCTGTCTATATAAATTATCATATGAGTAACTATATAAGCGACTGGTAAAGCAAATGATTGCCCTGCAGAAAAAAAAATAAATACAAAATGAAAAATTAAGATGGGTTACAGAATGAGCACAGGCGGGGCCAAAAAGAGGGCGATAGGCACACACTTTGTGGGACGCTTCGAAAGGTGGAGCGGGACGCCCAATTCTAACTAGTTGGCTTCCAGGTTAAGAAATCCTGAATAAATTCATGGGAAGTAATTGATAATCGTTTCAAAATGGCATTTTTATTATAATCGAAACCATCCTCTCGACTTTTACTTTTTCTTTTCCTTCTTCTCCTATTGCAGTATTGGACAGGACGATGTGAGAAAAACTTACATGCATCCAATGATCGGGATGAAAATAATTTTAAGGCACTGAATAGAGATGAAACTGTTTTATGTTATCAATTGGTACATTAGAAATATAATTATTGTTTCAGAGAATGCATGCATCCTAATCTCTATCTTTTCTGAAACAATTTTTAAAAGCTTTATTCTGTACCTGACCTAATCCCCGTAACAGTCTTTTGTTACTCCTCCACTTGACAAAATGGTCTGATCTTCTAATTATCAAACTATAGGAAAAGCTTAGTCTTTTGTTGCCTCTGACAATTCGGGTTTATTAAGCGCGATAAGTATTTCCTATTCTCTTCTTTCGTGAGACCAAAACCCCTATACCACAGTCAATATCTGAGAGCATCTCTTTTAAAAGGGTGAGGTTTATTCAACCCCAATTGACTCCTTTTGTCCTCCTCTTCAAACCATAAAATCCTCCTTGACCATTCAATGGGAGAGTAAAAGTCAAAGTCATTAAGCAGCTTTAAAGGAGGGAGGTTAAGCATCTGGTCTGAATTCTTTAAAGGCTGATGTTATAATCCAGCTTTAAACTTCAAAGTATATTGTAAGTTATCTACTTGAGCAACGTTAATAGTGACTAAATACTCCCGCTTTATGATGCTCTTAACCTCTTAACTTTCACCACGCAAATAGGGTTGATTGCCCTTCTCATTCCTTAATGTTTTAATCCATTTGGAGCGATCTAAGGTAAGTTGTCCTAACCACAGTAAGTAAGAGTACTCAAGTAGTCCAGCTCTTAATTAGGATCACTTATTCACTTTTATTCAATATTTCCAGAGAGGCAGTTTGGCTGAGTACGCTAATTTGTATGCATTATACCGTAATACCATAATCCCAAAACCAGAAGAGGGGAGAAGCATCAGGGATGAGACTAACATCTAAGATGTGAGTTTGGGTGGTATTAGATTAGGGCTTGGGTTTGGATGCAAATGTCTTTGCTGCGTACACCAAATTCGGGTGAGGGTATAACTTTTAAAAAGTAAGTAAATAAAAAAGGAGAAAAAGATCAAAATATTTTGTTTCAAAGCTGTGGCAGATCTAGGTGGTTTAAATAGAAAAGGAGAAACGAGGGGGAAAATGAGAGGAGAAAGAAAAGAAGAAGAGAAAGAATTTGAAGAAGAGTATATAGGAAGAAAAGAAGAAGAAAGCAAAGTGAACGAAGAAAAGAAGGCAAGCAGCAAACGTTTCAGGCCTTAACTTCACAATTAGTTTGGACAAAAACTGTATTCAAAATGACACCATTTCCATTGGAATTAAACTTGTTAGGAATTTTTCCATTTGATAATGCGAGCAATATTGATGGATGACATTGGTCTGTGCCCCCATCCATCTTTCTAACACTTCTATTACCAGCAAATGATCATCATTTACAAAATTGTACCATTTCACAATAGCAGAAATTAGTTCGTAATGTCAGTCATTTGTCACACTCAAATTGTGTCATTAATAACTGCTGAAAAGAAAGAAAGAAAGAAAGGCAATAAACGCTGACACCTTATACCCACGTATACCATCGTGTATCATTATGGCTTGTTGTTTTCGATGCACGTACGTACACGATGTTAAGTTTTATTTCAATCTGTTAAGTCATTGTTCGATTCTTTTCATTACTAAAGTTTCCATTTTATTGAATGAAATACGTTTAGAGGTCAATTTTGGCCAATTTGTCTTAATCAAAAACCATTTTTGTGTTTTCATCCAGGTGCATGGCCTTGTACGGGGAACAAAATATGAACCAATATTATATCCATTGCCAATCATCAAAATATGATTGATGCTGCTGTGATGCTACCTATAAAAGGAGACAAATTAGTACTACATATGTTGCTTCCTTTGATAACAAAAGACATATTTGAGTGTAATAACCGGGTGCATACTTGTTTTGGCTCGTGACACGACTTTAAATGACAGTTTTGTGACTTATTAGTAAGTTACAGTAAATATTACTTGTAAAAATGTGTAAAGGGTTTAGGGAATTTTCTGAAAACTTTAAAAACTATTGTTCATAAATAGATCCAGTGGATAACAAAAAACATTGCAGTGGTGAAAGAACTTATCATTATATTTTACTATAGATACAAATTTAATAGGAAAAAGATGAAGTAGGAGAAAAAGAATAAAGGCAATTACTTCAGGTCTTCCACTTTCCTGTAGGCCCTACCATTGGCTCATGAAATCAACTCGTCCGCATCTCCCAAACACAATGCGACCTACCACATTTAGGACTCTCCAATTAAACAATCGGTTAGAAGGGTGATGAGGTGGGGGGGGGGGTGGGTGAACTATAATTATTAAAGGTCTTTTCCCCTTCAAGGCTAGTTGGTTGGAAAGAAAAGAAATAATGGCAACAGGAGCTTGACATCTTCCATTTATTCTTTTCCCGATCGATAACGGATTTCCGTTTTTATTCAACAGCGCCCGCTAAAGACCTTGCAAAGGAGACAGCGCAAAGCAGTCATTACATGTCCTGTTTTCATCATCTTGGGTGCTATTGCTTTTTTTTTTATTTTTTAAAGTTTTTATTGATGAGTTTTGTTTCTTCGTGATGTCATTACCAAAACAAAAACAAAAACAAAACAAACAGAAAGAAAAGAAGAAGGATAAAAGAAAGAAAAAAAATATAGGTACTTGGTGTGTCGTCTCGATCTGGATTCCTTCAAATTATGAATTATTTTGAAGGAAACCCCTAAAAAAGGTTCCACAACAATACTGAATACAATACTGAAGCCCTAATGAATTTTTGGGTGCTTTTCCATTATTCTTGATTTTTATACGATTTAAAAGTTTATTACTTTTCGATAGCCTTTTTTGGAATGGCAACCCCATACTTGAATACATAAAACACTGGAATATGGTGAAAAGTCAAATTGAACATTGAGTGCAAAGAACTGTCCATTGCCATTTAATGATTTCTATCTTAGCACAACGTTTAAAAGAGAGAGAGAGGAGGGGGGGGGTAGAAAGGGGAGAGGGAGAGAAGGATGGACAGACAGCAGACAGACAGAGACAGAGAGAGAGAGAGAGAGAGAGAGAGAAGAGAGAGGGGTGGAACGGGGAGGGGCTGTTCCATTTCCATTTTGTTTTAATTAGACAAACGATGCGCAATTTGAGCGCTGTGAATAACCGGTAGCTGTGCACGCATTCTCCCGAATAATTTACCTCTACGAGATTATCTAAACACGAAAACGTGACATCAGTGATCATTGTATGAATGCACAAAGAAGGTCGCTAATATGATGAAGGAAAATATGATTAGCAAACAAAATAACGGTAATAATGCTTTTGAAAATACAATTTTGCGAAATGAAACTCGAGGTTTCGATGTCATTATTTTCATTATTTTTTGTCACGGATATGTTCTTGATGAAGTTTTGCACTTTCCTTAGATAATAATGGTGAAATATTTATTTTATCTTTTGATGTTGGGGCCTGAGCATGAATGAAAAAAAAAAGAACAAAAAGGGTAAAAAATAAAAAATAGAAATGTAAAAAATCACACCTTGAAGATGATAATTTCTGCGTTCTTATACATTTTTTTTTTTTTTTTTAATTAAAAATATTAAAAAAATCATCCCGGCATCTATGGTTTTCTATCCTTCCTCTCTCTCTCTCCCCCCGCTCGCTCTCTCTCTCTCTCTCTCTCTCTCTCAAACACACACACATACACATAATACACACACACACACAACACACACACACACACACACAACACACCACACACCCTCTTTCTTTATTTCTCTCTCTCTCTCTGTCTTTCTCTTTCTGTCATTCTATTTCCATAAACATAATAATGTTGTCTTTCCGAATACTGCCCAAATCGTTTCAAACCAGTAAACTGACACAAGTCCCAAACGTTGGAACGTGCGTTTTATTAATGAGCGTGATTGCAATTTTCTCTAATAGGCTCACCAATACCGTGTTTACACTGTGACTCGACTCGGGAGTTATTATCCGCCACCCGATTTCGACACGTCTTTTTTGCTCTGCCAATATCGTAGGTTTCGATCCGGGAGGCGGGTTCGACACTACAATTTTTCTGTGTGTAAACAGAAAGCCATGTCGAAGTCGATGACCTCGAGGTCAGAGGTGGAATTCTGCTATACGTCCCAATACACATTAATTACGTTCCTTTACTTCCAGTCATGATTCGCGAGTCGTATTGAACTCGCCCCTTTTGTTGTGTATAAACACGATCACTGGTAAACCCTTTGCAGTGTTGAACCCTTCATGAGGATTCGACACGAGATCTGAGTAACAATGTAAACACGGTACAAATCAAATAGCCTTCATCTTAACAATAACGACTCATCATCACCACTCGGCACATCGATAACCTTGAGGAGAGGAAAGGGCATAATTATGTAACCATATATATAGTCATCACGGTTGATAAAGCGCGATATATATGATAGATTCCAATACACGGTGTTTCAACAAATTGTTGAGGCGCAAGCAGTGGATAGGTGTGCTTCCAGAGAGTTATAAGTGAGGCGATATCGTTATAGGAGGCGATTTAATTACTTTACCTATAAATCTTGAAGTCCATACTAGCTGTTTGTTTGTTAGGGGTTTTTTACTCAATATAATTATAACGATATAAATAGAATGTAGAAACAAAAGAAAAAGAAGAAGATTCATACCAAGCAATGTCGGAATGTATTTGGAAAAAAAAATATTTTTATGGAAAATCTTGTAATAATTTTTTTATAGTCAATTAAAGGGTGTCACACCTCTAGAAAGTGTCTTTACATAAAAAATAATCACCATACGTCATCAATATTATATCTTGAACGATCTTTACCAGGGGCCGCGGAGCCGGGGGGGGGGCTGGGGGGGCTGAAAGCCCCCCCCCCACTTTTTTCAGCCAACGTGTACAAAAATGCAAAATGACCATACATTTGTGATTTAGCCTGTTCAGCCCCCCCCCCCACTTTCGGCTCAGCCCCTCCACTTTCAAAAACGCTCCCGCCCCTGTTTACCAACTAACAAGGTGTCATCATTAAATAAATTAAGATCATCGTAAAATCTTGAGTACAATCTTTATTTTGTTTATTTTTAATGCGGCCCATAGAAGCCCAAATTTTGTCTGATTCTGACATGGCTTTAGGTAAATTATAAACACCACCTCAGAAATGTCAAACATCTAAAGGGCTACAATGTGGCAAACATAATTGTTGATGCATCGATTATTTAGTTGAAAAAAATATATTAACGTGCTGAAAGTTATCCAGATTTGGTTGATCCATATCTAGGCCGCTCTCTTTATTCTTTATCAATAAATATCGTATATATTCTTGGGCATTAATTAGGGTGAATGTGGATATGATTATTACATTCAATTGGAGCTGAAAATAGATGGTGGTGGTGCCTTCACATATAATAAATTCTTTGTCTGTATATCATCAGGTCATTGTACTTCTACTTACAAACACGCACGGCTTCTAATCAAATTTGTCTCCATAAAACAAGGCAAACGAAACAATTTTATGCCAACTATCCTGCACGTTTTCGCGCTCATTTCCCCTCTGGTGTTGCCCGCCCATTTCTTGCAATAACAATAAGTCTGTTAATAACCACCTAAATATATTGCTTTATTCTCTCAAACACCTCTCGGGCTTATAATTATGCTTAACCTAAACTGTCATTGGCAGTGTATCACGTATCTAAATTAATATATCTTTTGCATGGTATACTGATATTCGATGGGCGTATATATAGTTAGGTTTGGCCTCTCAATTAAATTCAATTGACATGCATCAAGACAAGTTGGATTGGTGCGTTTCCACAGACCAAAGTTGTTTTAGGTGCAGTTTCAATATTTCCCAGTATTACAAATCACCATCACAGACGTGACCTGAGTGCATGTGTCCAGTGGTCATAGCCCATAATAGGGGGCACGACCCGAATAAAGATTCCATTTTAAGATTTAAGACATTTCTGTCTAACTACATTATATGTATATGTAATCCTTACATCCCCTTGGCTATGTTGGTAGATAATGATTACACATAACATAACACGACCCTACCCTACCCCACGATCAAAAAGTTAAATTCACAATTATGGAAGTGGCAGAAATGCATTCAAATTAATGCATGTATAACAGTTAGAGGTTCTCACTTTTATACATTATAACGTTTAACGTTTTACAAAGCATACTAAAAATACAACATAAAACGAGTAGAGAGGGGTTGGTTCCAATCGATCTGAAACAATGTTGTAGTAAAATAATGTTGAAAATAAATTTAAGAACACAGAGAATATCCATGCATGACTGGTCCAAAAAGCAGATATTTTGCAACAACCATGACAACGCTTATGTTACGTCTCAGAGACGCTACTTTGCTCGACGGGAAATCTCATACAGATATGAACATGTTCGATTTTCCCGCGAATCATGAGACGTCTCCGAGACTTCTCCGCGACTAGTCTCAAATAATTCTGCAGATAAAATGTAATTAAGCAGACAAGCCGTGTAACTGCAGCCTTGTAACTGCACCCACAAGAACAAAAAATATTAATGGCAGCCTGAATTTTTGTCTTTTTTTAAAAAATCATCAAGGACGGCCGCCCCACTCACAGCAATCGTCTCACTTAACCAGCACTTTACTCTTCGTTTGTATATTTATACAATTAACAATTATCAACGTATCTTAATCGTACCACATGTAAAGCTTTAGAAATTTAATTACTAATAAATGAATAATAACAAAATATTTTATAGGTAATATCATTTTAAACAAAATAATTATGTAGATCACACTCGCGACTATGAAACATTTGCATTTTGAGGAGTCAAATAATTTCTGCTCATTTTCTTTTAATGTTTTACTCTTTCTCTCTCTTTCTCTCTCTCTCTCTCTCTCTCTCTCTTTCTTTCTTTCTCTCTCTCTCTCTCCCTCTCTCTCTCTCTCTCTCTCTCTCTCTCTCTCGCTCCCTCTCTCTCTCTCTCCCTCTCTCTCTCTCTCCCTCCAACCCTCTATCTCTAGCCCCCACTCTCTTTCTTCATCTCCAGTTTCCTCTCTACACCTTCAATCTCGGACTGTCTCTCTTCATCTCTCACTAGAGCTCATCCCCTGTCTCTTTTTTTCTCTCCTCCTCTTTCTTCTTCTTCTTCTTCTTCTTCTTCTACTTCTTCTTCTTCTTCTTATTCTACTTCTTCTTCTTCTTCTTCTTCTTCTTCTTCTTCTTCTCCTCCTTCTTCTTCTTCTTTTTCTTCTTCTTCTGATGTACTGCCAAACGCCAATACAGGAGCCCACCAAGGAGCCTGGGGTTCAACTATGCTAATAGCACCTTTTCTCTTTCTCCTCGTTTTTCCTCTTTCTTTGTCCTTTACCACCCCCCCCCAAAAAAAAACTCTTTCTCTCACTCTCTCTCTCTCTCTCTCTCTCTCTCTCTCTCTCTCTCTCTCTCTCTTTCTCTCTTTAATTGGGGGGGGGGAGGGGAGGGGGTGTATCTCTGTATAATAACATCGATCTTTACTGTTGAATTATGAACAGAAGTTTGATCACAATGAGATATTACGAGGCAGTACCTCATCTTTCATTCCTATTCATCTCTGTTCAATCGGAAAAAGATAAACATTGTCGTACACTATGAAATCTCAATGATATAAGCACGGAACAATCAAATTTCTTCTTCTTCTTCTCTTCTTCTTCTTCTTCTTCTTCTTCTTGTTCTTCTTGTTCTTCTTGTTCTTCTTGTTCTTCTTGTTCTTCTTGTTCTTTTTGTTCTTCTTCTTGTTCTTCTTCTGAAGTACTTTCAAACGCCAATACAGGAACCCACCAAGGAGGGGTGCACCGATGATGGTAGCTCCTTTTCTCTTTCTCCTCGTTTTTCCTTTCTTTCTCCGTGGCCTTCCTCCTTCTCTCTCTCCCCCCCTTTTTTTTTTGGGGGGGGGAGGAGGTGTATTTCTGTAAAATAATATCGATCTTCACTGTTGAATTTTGACGGAAGTTTGATCAAAATGAGATATTACGAGGCTGTACCTCATCTTTCACTCCTATTCATCTCTGTTCAATCGGAAAAAGATAAACATTGCCGTACACTATGAAATCTCAATGATATTAGCACGGAACAATCAAATCGTTTCTTGTTCTTCTTGTTCTTCTTGTTCTTCTTGTTCTTCTTGTTCTTCTTGTTCTTCTTGTTCTCCTTCTTGTTCTTCTTGTTCTTCTTGTTCTTGTTCTTCTTCTTGTTCTTCTTGTTCTTCTTGTTCTTCTTGTTCTCCTTCTTGTTCTTCTTGTTCTTCTTGTTCTCCTTCTTGTTCTTCTTGTTCTTCTTGTTCTTCTTGTTCTTCTTGTTCTTCTTGTTCTTCTTGTTCTCCTTCTTGTTCTTCTTGTTCTTCTTCTGACGTGAGGTGACGTTTTTCTGCGAGCTCTGGTAATTTTAAGTTTTTCGTTTATTGTTGACCGTTTGGTCATTCTGTGTATGTTTATATTATAGTTTAAGTATTGTCAGACCAGGTCCACCGTTTTCTTAAATAATATTTTGTATATTTTAGAGGTTATTAGAGTGTTTTTGTTCATTGCCGTGTGGGTGTTCATTGCCTGCGGTATGGCCTCGGAAGGTGCGGAAAACCCGCCCGACCTACGCGCGGACCTTCAGGCAATGCAGCAGAGCCGCTTGGCTCAGCATGCTCATTGAGTCGTAACAACGCCATTGTGTTCCATTCGAGACCAGATTTTTCCATACATGAATATATAAAAAGCACTAGCGCAAACAATGCCTCTGACCAAAATCTATCCAGCGTCAAGGATCAGCGGGCAAACGAATCGCCGTCTATCTCAATACCAAACAGGCAGTCCACGACGCTGTGAATAAAGGCTTAAATTTTCATAACAGTTACGTTCAAATCCAGCCCCTCGTTACTACCAACAACAAAGCTCACACTCTCAAATGTCTACCCCGAAATACCAAACGACGTTCTAAATACCACGTTTTCCTCCTTTTGCAAAGTAGTCTCCCCAGTAAGAACAATTCCCCTTGGTTTTAGGGAAAGTAACCTCTCCCATATCTTATCATTCAGGCGGCAAGTACAGGTAATACTTCCAACTAATGTCATCCCTCCTGACCATCTGAACTTTAACCAAGAGGAGCCAACTATAGGGTTTTCATCTCAACGGATTCTGTTTAGATGTTTCAATGCGGGGCAGTTTGGGCACACAAACCAGGGTATGCAAAAAAATCACCGCCCCCCAACAACCCCCCAAAAAATCTAACCCCACTTCTAAGGATGAGAGGCATGCAAGAATGGTTCCCACTAATGAGGGTAAATCAGTGCCCCCCACCACGGGAGGGAGATCAGTGGACCCCAACCCTGAACCGTCCTGGTACAATCCCATGACATGTCTCCTAAAAGAGATATAGCGCCCTCTCAAGACACGAGTCTTCAAAATGACTCTCAATCTTCCCCAAGTCTGATGACAACTCACAGCCGGTCTCGTCTGGGGAACACCGCCAGATCCTGGCCGTTTGTTTTCGGAGGTCGTTGCTAAAAGAAAGCAAGACTCAGTCGCCTTAAATCTGACTCCATTCCTTCACCCTGGTTTCCCTTGATTCGTCTGCTACTCCCCCTAGAAATTTAAAAAAGTATCAACGCCCACCCGCATGTTTCTTTACAACTCCAAAAACATCTTCTGTTCCACCTTCTCCCACCCCATCCTCACCCCACACTCTCCTCCTCGACGTCCACCCAAGATCTAACAGAAAATAGTATGGACGAATCAGACGATGACTCAGTAGATTGGGCATCCATCCTTTCCCTCAAGTCAAGGCCCTCTATCTCACAAAAACCCTTTTACAGTTCTTAAGACAGTAAAAAGCAAGCACAAAAACCCACGTGTGCTCGAAAATTTACATCTAACATTCCAGGGCTCGTGCTCAGCTTAGACCACTAAAGAATAGTCGCTGTTTAAGAAGAGCACTCAACAAAGAGTGCACAAATGATCATCACAAACTGATATGAGTGCGTAACCTTTTCTCTTAAAAAATGATGTCCTCTCTTCTCTTTTAGTTTTAAACCCTCTTTTTATTTCTTTTTTCTTTAATGACTTTATCTTTTGTTACTCTCAATACGGGAGGCTGCTCCACTCCTTCTTAAAAATGCCTCCATTTTTACTTATGTTGATAAGTTTTTCTCAAATCCCGACGTTATTTTTTTGCCAAGAAACCAATAAATATTATGTAAAATTTCGACTTGTTGGAATTTGTGGACGTACATACAACCCGGTTTGCGCACCCGGCCGCACTCAAGGGCTCTGCTGGTTACGCTTGTTAAAAACAACACTGAATATGTTGTTGTCCAATCTGAAATTACCTTTGAAAAGTTATATCTTGTATACTAAAGTTGAGACTTAGCAAAGCTATTATCACTTATACAACGTTATTATCCTCAAGATGACAAAATAGCCTTAGACGCTATTCAATGTCTTTCTGCGAGTTTAGGAAAGCTTATATGAGGGTACCGTCATATTGGGGAGATTTTAATACAACACCCAACCCCTCTATGATCGCTTGTGTAAGTCGTTTGAACACCGACCACGTATTGCCAACTCTCTTAAAACCGTCATGGAAAGTAATCGTTTACGCGATGTTTGGCGTAGACTACACCACATGATAGGAAATTTTCATGGCAAAGAAATAACCCTCGTTCCCATACAGGAATCTCCTAAAGCAAAGATTAGATCGTTTCTATGCACCTATTATTTGCAATGTCCTCTATTTATCATGTAATATTGTACCTTGCTCCCTCTCAGATCATCTGCCGTTTGTTTAAAAATTAAATCACCCTCTCCTCAAAAAGAGAGCAGTGCTTTTGGCATTTAACAATTCACTTCTTGAAGATAAGAATTTTGCAGATATTATTATTCATTTTTGGTCTGAATGGAGAAATGAAAAGCCAAATTTCCCCAATGTCTTTCCACTTGGTGGGACTTTGGAAAAGCTCATCTCCAAATCTTTATCGCAGATGTATGGCGCTAAACTTGCAGTGAGAAAGAGACTCCATCATCAAAATAAATAAAACAATTGATGATCTTCAATCTACATCAGATTTATCGTCTGATACTAAAAATGTTTTGAATGAACAAAGGAACGAGCTGAACTTGCTACTCAAAAGCCAAGCGAATGGCGCGCTGGTGAGATCTCGTTTCCGACTGACCAATGAAATAGACACCAGCTCCGCTTTTTTCTTCAATTTGGAGAAATCAAACTCTCTCTTAAAAATATCTCACGAGTTAGGCTTTCATCAGGTAATATTACAGAAAAGTCTTGTGAGATTAAAGCTCATGTACCTGTTTTTATGAAAATCTTTATAAAAGTGTTCCTACTGACGATAATGCTTGAAAACTATCTCGTCCAATTTACCTAGACTTAGCCATGAAGAGTCCATGAACTAGAGTCTCCTTTACGCTTGAAGAAGGTTAAAAAATGCTGTGATGCAGCTCGGTAGAAATAAGTCGCCTGGGCTAGATGGGCTGTCTTCCGAGTTTTATCAATTCTTTTGGCCCACTTGAAAAATGACTTCTTATCTGTTCTGAATCATGCCATTATTCAGGTAATTTACCTCATTCTTTCGAAAGCTGTGATTACCCTGATTCCCTAAAAAAGGAGATTTAGCAGACATGCCAACTGGCGCCCTGTGTCACTTTTAAACAATGACTATAAAATATTACAAAGTACTAGCTAACAGACTTAAACTTTGCATTTGCGATATCGTTCACCAAGATCAAAGTTATTGGTACCAGGCCGTCAAATTTATGATAACCTGAATTTGATTCGAGATGTATTAATTATGCAAATTGTAACAATACACCTCTTGCTATTATAAATCTTGATCAAAAAGAAGCTTTGATAATGTGGACCACAAATATTTGTTTTGTATAATGAAAGCAATTGGGTATTGGTGATTTCTTTATATCATGTGTCAAACTGTTGTATAATAATGCTGAAGGTCTGGTAAAGTATGTGGCTCTCTCACTTCACCCTTTCCTTCCAAAGGATTCGTCAAGGCTGCCCTCTTTCGGGCTTACTTTATTCTTTAGCTATTGAACCTTTTTTACATATGCTAAGGCAAAAGCTGGATAAACACAGTTTTCTGATACCTGAAACGAATAACTATATTTCTGTATCGGCTTATGCAGATGATATTTCAGTGTTTGTTAGTACCGATGAAGCTTTAATATTGTCAATAATGTGTATTCAGTTTTTAGTAAATCCTCTGCTGCTTGTTTAAATCATGTAAAATCGCAAGGTCTTTGGGTCGGATCTTGGACCAGACGAAGTGATAAACCCCTAGGTTTCCAATGGAATAATGAAGGTTTGGAATTTTTGGGAGTAAGTCTTGGTATTAGTAGAAACTACATAAATAAAAATTGGGAAAAGTGCAAAGAGAAATTAAGTAAAACTCTCTCACGCTGGATCCCTCTTTCTCGGAGCCTTTCATTCAAGGGCAAAACCCTTGTTGCTAACCAAACTCGCTGCTTCCAAGATATTCCATTGTCTTGCCATTCTCTCACCCCCTCAGAACATTCTGAAAAGACTTCAAGACATGTAGTTAACTTCATCTGGTCCAATAAGCGACACTGCTCAGAAAAGAGATACTTTTCCAGGAAACTAATGAAGGTGGACTTGGTCTGGCATGTCTCCAAGCGCGCTTTTTTACTTTTCGCTTTTGTTTTGTTTTACGATTTCTTGAACTTTGTTCACACCCAGCGTATCAATTATGTGCATATAATCTTCAGAAGTATCAAGGTCTGAAATTTGACCTTCAAACTATTTCTCATTGACCTAGATACAAAGTTCTTTTGTACTCTTCCTAGCTTTTATTCCGATTTATTGCACGCTTGGAAACCTCTGGAGCTCGTGGAGACGTCATCTTTCACACTCAACCATGTTTTGAATGTCCCTTTGAATTATCACACTTCTGCATCACCACGTATGGTCTTCCCCAGACCTTTGCGTGTGGGATCAGACTAAATTAAGGATATTATCAACCTAAAAGAAGGCACTTGTTGCAGGTTAGTGACATTAATGTTCCAAAACATCTTGCAGCGGATTTCTCAAGAGATTATTGAACTTGAACTCAACAGTGCGCGACAGCTGATCACCAATAACTTTCCGATGTTTTTCACCAGAAACGGACCTCGTCTTTCATCTTTGATTCTACAGACTCTGGCCACACAAATAGTGTCTCCGTTCTCTATTAGACTCAAAGATAAAGAGGATCCTCTCATCATGACCACCAGATGCATATATCGTCTTCTCAACAGAACTTTGAACAATCTCCCAACCTTTCAATTAACTGCCTGGCATGGCATGGGTGTTCTCTCAAAGTCGTCACGCATCTTCTGGTCGGCTATCTACAAATTACCATCATCAAGAAAGATGGAGATATTCAATATAAACTCATGCCACAACACTACTTCCGTCTCTTCCTGTCCTACACCATTTCAATCCGGACATTTCGCCAACGTGTGGCTGGTGTGGAGAAAGAGGAACATCACTACATCTTTTCTTTCTCTGTGATTTCATCCAGCCAGCTTTGACTTTACTTCATCGTTTACTTTCGTGCCTACTACCGCATGTAAAGGTTGATTTTGAACTGTACTGGTGTTTGGTCCCTCATGCAAAGAGTCGAAATAAGGATGCAGTTTGTCTTTCGAATTTTCTAATAATTAGTTTGAAGTCAACACTATATTGGCTTTATCGTACATCGCGTTTTATTGATCCTATGCCAATTTGGAAACTCCGAGTAAAGAATAAAATTATTCTTGAGTTCGAGTTTTTCAACCTACAGAATAATCATCACGCCTTTTCCAAAGAGATGGGGACTTCTCAACATGGTTGATTTAGATTAAAAGTTTACAATTGATTTTTTATGATCTCTTATGAGAGATCAGTATAATGTGTTATTGTATTTTATTACCTTTGTTTCAATTATGTATGTTTTGTCTGATTAATATTCCTGTTCATTTCTTAAAATCCAATAGATGTCAAACTGTTCATGTATTTTTCATCAATCTTTTAATTTGTAATTTAATTTGTTTGTTGACTTGATTTGTAAATAAAGTTTTATTTGAAAAGTCAAAAAAAAAAGTCTTGTTCTTCTTGTTCTTCTTGTTCTCCTTCTTGTTCTTCTTGTTCTTCTTGTTCTTCTTGTTCTTCTTGTTCTTCTTGTTCTCCTTCTTGTTCTTCTTGTTCTTCTTGTTCTTCTTGTTCTCCTTCTTGTTCTTCTTCTGAATTACTTCCAAACGCCAATACAGGAACCCTCCAAGGAGGGGTGCACCGATGATGGTAGCTCCTTTTCTCTTTCTCCTCGTTTTTCCTTTCTTTCTCCGTTGCCTTCCCCCTTCTCTCTCTTTCCTTTTTTTTTTTTTTTTTTTTTTTTTTTTTTTTTTTTCTGGGGGGGGGGAGGAGGTGTATTTCTGTAAAATAATATCGATCTTCACTGTTGAATTATGAACGGAAGTTTGATCAAAATGAGATATTACGAGGCTGTACCTCATCTTTCACTCCTATTCATCTCTGTTCAATCGGAAAAAGATAAACATTGTCGTACACTATGAAATCTCAATGATATTAGCACGGAACAATCAAATTTCATCGACACTTCTCCTCTCTTCATTAAGCGAGCTCGCTCAAATATGCTTCAAATCGTTTCTATTCTTCTCGACTCGCGCGATTCTTCACGGGTCGTAACAAGCTCAATAAATTGCTATGAGCTCATCGAAGTGGTGGTGTTGGCGGAAGAAGGATGCTTTGTTTTGAATTCGACCTCTGCTTGAAGAAAGAAAGAGAGGAAGGGTGCAATATTGGGGAACAATTATCCACAATTATGGCTCATAACAAGTATCGAGAGAACACTAAGTGGTTTCTCATTCACGGTGAAAGTGATATGCTCGAGATTTGTTATGGGACTTCATCTTCCCTTTTCCTTTTCTTCTCACGCGCTGGAGTGGGCGACAGGGCGGATATTAAAAAGCCCGGGAATCCAAGCCTGTATTTGGAGGCACGTACATTATCAAGAAGCGCCCCGTAATGACTTTAGTATTGCTACGATAACCACACGCATCATTGTACAATAATTGATCTTACTTTGAAGTCATGGGGTATTATAGAAGCAACCTTTCTTTTTTTTAATTCTTACATCTTAAATTAAGGTGGATTATTCACGGTCTCTAGCATAGAACTGATCCGCTTCCTGCTCCTAATTCATCACGGACACTCTCATTGTTTCACTAATATATCAAGGTTCATAGATCAATACAGATTAGTGAGTGCATTCAACATGAAAATAAGATAACACGTTCCACACGGCCTATCAAAAAAAAATGTAATGTTATACACTGAAATTTGCTCATAACGTAGCATTAAGTGTCAATCTTTTACATTTATTGACTTGAATTTATTGACATAGTATTCTTATTTCGGTAAAGCTTTTAAACAGTATAGGTGGTAATATGATGCTCCACTTTTACAATGTAGTTAATAAGTCACGTGATTGAACCACGTGATGCATCCACTTCCTTTGTTGACCCACCTGCGAAAATATTTTAAAACCTGTTTCTAAAAATGGAAAAAGTTTATTCAGGTGTTTGAATTAGATTTGGGCTTCATTTTCATTCAAATTTGACCCCCACCCAAAAAAAAAAAGAAAAAAAAAAGAAAAGCATAATTGATACATAAAGTGGAAAACGTTTATTGGGTCTCACATTTTGACACTTTTTGGTCATGATAATGTACTTAATGTACTTATTCACACTTTCCACTAAAACCCTTACAAGCGTTGCGTTGACAACTAATTATATAACAAATCCATTACACAATTTCTCGTTTCTCTTTTTTTCTGTTACAAAAGAGAGAGAGAGAATTAAGAGAGGGACCAATTTGATGTTAAGGTAGAATACCTTTTTAATTCATTACTCCTAAATCATAACTTGTACCACACCGTGGTCACACCACTCAGAGCCTCTTATAACACTTGATAAAAATAAAAACCGAAGCCATTTCTTCTACGATCTAGACTCTATAGTCATGTATTTCTCACATTTTTCACCTCACCAAAGAGATTTAAAATCTTAACCACATTGTGTTCTCACAAGGAGATTCCGCTCAGTATTGCTTTATAATTTCAATACAAAAGTGCGCTGTTTAGGCGGCTTTTAGGAAAAAGGACTCCTTTACAAATTTCTGCGATTAGAGCTTAATTAAACTTTGAAGGTTTTGAATACATGAGGCGTTATTTGCGCCTTGAAAAGAGTGAAATAGTGCTGAGACGTTTATCTCCCTAATGTCTTTGTTATTTTCAACGCACCGCGTTCCTGAAGAAAGAAAATGGTGGCAAGTTAATATAGGCCTATCGCGCAATTATCAAACGCTTTCTTTGCATAGGCCTACGTTGCCGAAAATGGCGCTTTTTTGTGAAGCATAAAGAGATAAACTATGTCATTGATGTGAAGCATTTTATAGGGAGAAACCTCACATAGTTCAAAACACCTGAAACGGGGCGATGAAATCACCTGGGGAGTGTTTAATTAAACTTTTAAATGGATCATTATTATAAAATTGTAAAGAGATAATGTTTATAGTCCCTGAAAAGGAATAGAAAGGTTGGGAAGATTAAATGCAGGAGGATGGTGTGGGATAATTGAGATAATTATTTTAAATGGTTTCGTAAATGGTTATAATGATATCAAAAGGACATAAGCATCTAAATCCCCAATGATAATTTATTCAAATAATGTTCGACAGCTTTAAAATTTTCTTTGCAAAGCATTTTTGTATGTGACACAATTAAATGTGTTAGCAATCTAGCATTAAAAACGTTTAGAGGGATTTTGAAATGATAGAAATGACAATTAAAGTTAAATTGAATGAGTTCAGATTTTTAAACATGCATCACGAAATAATGTATTTTGCTTCGATTCTAAATGCTAAACAATTTGCTGTTATTAGTATCAGATCAAAATAAGATTGCCTTTTCGTAATTTGATGAAAGACTATATACACTCGAGACATTTTACAGTGTAACCACTTAAATTAAGTGAGTAACACTAATTTCATCAGGTTATATAGTTATAGTAAACAAAATGTCCACTTGAATTAAGGGAGTAACATTAATTTCGTCGGGTTGTTTCTAGTAAACAAAATGTTTGAAAATCAAAATGAGGCATTGAACAAGGCAAAGTTATCGACTTTGGAAAATAATTCGACCAAAAATTGGTTTGGGACTATTCACGGGCATGCGAGTTATTCACGACGTAAATTGACTGTAAAATAACTCAATTATGGGTCGAAAATGTTTTCAATGACAAACATTAGGACCCACTATTCCTTCGAAGAGCGTCTTCAAACGAATGATTTGATAATTATCACCAATGGCAGGTGCAAATTCTCTCGTCTTTCTAAAATGGTGTTTAAAAATAATGTGTGAGTGTTTCGCTCCTTTGAAAAATGGTGTGTCATGGGACGCTTATCGTAAAAATAATAATAATAAAATAAATACAAAAATAAAAATGCCTCTTTAAAGTTTTAAAAACTGTATTATCCTTTAAAATATTGTGTAATTTGAATTTGTTATTAATTATTTGGTTTTTACGAACGGATAGGGTTCAAAATTAGAGAAAAACATCAAATTCAATATTTATGCCTCCGCCACAGAAGGTGGTTCATGATGCATCGTGTTTTCGAGTCGTCCGTCCGTTCGTTCGTCCGTTCGTCCTTCCGTCTTTAGACATTCTTCCTCTATAAATGAACATTTTGTTAGGGTTTAACTTAATATAATCATTATGACAGAAGTCAGTGGCGGATCATAAGCGGGGGCGCAGGGGACACACCCCTATAATTTGAAAACAACTCATTCAACCGTGAACAATCGTACAAGTTAAAATAGAACATTTTTCGGTTGCACCCTCCGTATTTTCAAATCGATCTGCCATTAAGTTACGATTTCTATTACACTAATTTCTAGGGTTAATAAACAGCATTAAAAGCGAAATCTAAAGGCCATTCACCTTAGGCCTATTCGATGTAAACATTGTAAAAGACGCCATTATGGAATAGAACCTGTCAACTTGTCTCAATTTATCAAGGGGGGGGGGGCAGACAGACAAAGAGAGACAGGAAGAATTGTATAGATACTGATTTCACGGTAATTTATCTCTTTTCAGACAGATATCGAAGCCTATCAATTTCTTTAATTATATTTATTTAGATTTGATAGTTGAACAACGATTTTCATTCTATTATTGGGGATATACTTATAACAAAACATTATTGATTACAGTTGATAGATTACAATGGATTGCAATTGTAGATGCAATGTCAGTAGTTTAAAAGAGAAGACTTAATGTATAATAAACAGTCTAATAACCTATTCCTTTGAAGGGGGGTGTTGCTTAAAGGGTATCTTCGAATTTATCGATGTTCTTTTTCAATAAAATAATGAATTTCAAAATAAAGCTAGATGTCAGATAGATCGGCCAATATAATTTCAGGTGAAATACTAAAAGATGTCGGGCTCTGTCGTGAAAGTTTTCAAAGTTTCAGCACCATGCACGGGGTTCTTTTAACTCGAAAGCATAACACTTTGACCAGTCTATTGACGGGTCAAATTAAATTTATAGATCACCTCGCGTCTCAAAGCCATGATGTATTGATAGCAATTATAGGATTAGCATCGTTTCGCTTTCAATGGTCAATACTGATAATAAAGACTCTCTTTTATTTCCAACCTAGTCTAATCAGTTTTAATCAATCTCAATATACTTATCAATGACTCTGAATAGATTTACAGTCGCTGTTAGTAAAGAATACCTATAATACACTTTCAATGCTTCGATTTAATGCATCTATCCAAACGTTCCTATTCTTATCAGACTGATGTTGAACCAAAGCCACCTATGGTGGTATCGTGAAACATTATCGTGAAAGCACAAAGCTATCTATCTTATTTAGTTCTATATTTCTTTTTCTATTTTGTACCAGTCACACATTCTTATTTCAAGATAAAAGATATTTATGAGAAGCATGCCATTTTTGGGAAAGGTTTTCACTTTTTAGATAATCCTTAAGAAGAATCAAGTTTTCAAAATGAAGACGGTATAATCATAATCACACTAAATATAAAATACCTTTTATCTAAAAAAAAAAGAAAAAAGATGTGACATAAAAATGAATAAAATGGAATGAAAATCTCTTTAATATATCATAAAATATTATATGACATGATTTTTATTGATCACATTTGGTTGAGTTAAGTAATTAAGTAGCTTAATTTAAAGACTGCAGAAAGCTTAATTGTTACTTTGCAGCTCTATTGGACACCAATTCCCACTTAACAACCACACACAATGTCTTTATACATTCTCCAAAATATCGAACGCCGTTGACTTCATGGAGTTGTGAAAGGGAGGGGCCGTGACACTTTACCCCCCCCCCCCCACCCCCACCCCCCTTCTCGGTAATACCCTGTTTATCACTCTTGAAGCCGCATGTGGGCCCTTTCAGACTCCTTAATCTTTAAATAGTAGCTATCTTCCGTATTGTGGTGTTGGATCATCTCTTAAACTCCCATTGTCATCTCAATACCGCTTGTTGACCATCTTGAGTTTGAAGGGTCTGCTCATTTTGTGGTCTTTCTTTCTAAAGGGGTCAATGACTATCATCTCATTGGGAAATAGAGGGTAGTAGTTGATTGTCATCAGCAATGATTCGAATACCTACAATTATCATCTGATCTTATTCATGAGATAGCAGAAAGATTTGTTATGAGATGGGGTAATTACTCCAATTCATTAAGTGCCTCAAACAAGATTCTCTACCAAATTTGATTCGATTCATGGTAAATTGGTAAAGTTAGCCTTTAGGGAGTACTTACAAGCAAATGACTTAAGGATAAACATGATAAATGCGTTATTTTAGAGGATTTTTTAGATGTGATACAATGATACGATCACTTAATTTGATAGCTATTTTAGGATTTGTTTAAGTCATTCATCCACTTCGCATTTATCAATCTGAGCACCATTTAAAGTTGTGTGGTCATTTATCTTGGTCACTATTATCATCATCATTACCATTTTACTACCACTACCATCACTTACCAACAATAATTGAAACTATTACTACCCCTACCAATGGAAGAATACATGAAGACCCCTACAATAAAATCTTTATTACTGACAGTCTGACCCCTATCGACTTCATTATCAGATTATCAAGCAACATATTCAACGAAAACATTGCGTCTACTATAGATTTATCATCATGGTTGTGCCTCCTTAAAATTTACTCATCAGGGGCCGTATTCCATAAACTATACTTAAGCAATTTGTCTTAAGTCTAAGTATTTTTCTAAGATTTTGTCCAGGGATAAAAAGTTCTTAGCCTTTATACCAAACACGTTAAGCACTTTGTCTGAGGTCAGAAAGCATCAAGCAAAAGTCTGAATTTTATTGATATCGTCATTTTTAATTTTTGTGGTCTTGTGAGCTTGCCTTAAAATCAACATTAAAGTTAAGACATTAGGTAGTAGGCTTAAAGTTAGGATAAAATTCTCATTCTTTTTAAAGTGCGATTTGAAGGCGCAATTCCATTTAAGACTTTTGACTTGGCAAAAATTTATGCTTCACTGCCAAAAATAGGCCCGGACAGAATTCTTAGTAAAGCATATTTATGGAATACGCATTTTAAAGATAAGCAATAATGCTTAATGTCATGCTTTTATGGAATACGGGCCCAGGTATAAAGCATAATGCACCCTCTCCCACACAAACGCACACTCACCCACACACGCACGCACGCGTACGTACACCCTCCCCCCCCCCCGCACACACTAATATTTAATTCATCGGTCAAACAAGAGGAGCTCCTTTGTCAAACAATATCGTGTATTTTCATGATTGTATTTAATTTTTGTTAGCGTTTGGTAGTTTTTGTTTTTGGCGCTCCTAAATGTATTATCATTGTTATTATCATTAACAGAAAATTGATCTGTGTTCCATCTCAAGAATAGAAATCGTGAAAACGCCATTGGAGTTGTAAACGAACACTTTCTTTAATATATTATCTATGCAAATTAACTATAGTGGATGACAAGCGATTCTACGAAATACTGGTCATCTTTCGGATAATGGAGTAAGTCTAAAAATGCCATTCGATTACTGAAAGCACATGGAGACAATTTTTTGTCGTTGTGATAGCATCATTCCAATTAAGTATGCAGTTCGAGAAAGAAGTCCTGTAAGTTTATCGCCTTCAAAATATTAATGCTGGAGAAGGGGATGGAATCCGTCAACCTTCTAGATGTAGACCAAGGGCACCACCTACCAGAATAGTTGAACTGGTAGTTGATTCAATGATCCAAGAACGAACAGTGAGGGATGATGATGCTGTCAGCAATCTATCAGAAAATGAACAAGAGAAGTGCAATTGATCCAATAATTCTAAAACAAAGAGTAGTATCGGAAAATCAAAGTGGCCCTGGAATGGAAATGAGGGATGAGGAGGTTCTAAACGACCAATCTGTACATGGACAAAAGCAGCATAAGAGAGTAGCAGATAAAAATGTTACACCTGAAGCACTAAGTCTTGAGAATGGATTAGATGGAAATGATGGGAAAGATCATCGAGCTCTTATTGAATATAAGACTAGTCTTTCCTTCTTTTCGTTATGTTATTTAAAGAATATTTTCGGTGTGGTAAACAGGAAAGATCTGCTCGATGACTTGGAATCGTCTCATCATCATGTCATCATATGTCAGTGGTGATGCGGCCGACTGCTCGAAGGGGTGTAGAAGATTACACCCCTAATATCTAATCTCTACAAGTTTGAGCTCGTGTATATAAATTATGACAATTTCAACTTTATAAATATACTGCGTCTGCATACGCCTACATCAATTAGGAAATTATTATATATTATTTAATCATCAACTGAATAGGTTTAAAGTTTTATATTATAACGTAATTATGTTCAAATCATATCGTAAAATGATAATTACAATGGCAGCATAGTTCTGAGAGGTGTTTATGGATTATTTGCAATTCAATATTAATATTTTACTCTGTATTATCTATTATAACTTATAACGAATATTAGAGACAAAATTTGTTGATATTAAATTAATAACGAGAGCATGAATTATCTCATAATTAAGTATATACAGAGGTATACCATTTTTAGCAGGTCAAATGTTACGATCAAAGTTCTATGAAAAATTATCATGTTTTGTTTTTATTCAAAAATTGTATACCAGGATGCAGACAGAGAACAGGCAGGTCATTACCGACACAAATTTTGAATATGATTCATGTGCACCCCTGCCCTAAATTGATATCTGGGTACACCCCCTCATACTCTGTTATGACACGAACCCCCTGTAGGCGACCCAGAAATAATGAGCGCGCTAACCAGGCTAACAGCGCTATTTAGGCGGGAAGATATGATCTTAGTAAAATTCATTACAAACTCATCGACTCCGATCGCCCGGAAGCAATGGGGAACTGACAGTATCGGGCCGATGCACTTCGGATACAATATGAAGAGAGAAAGACAAAGAGCAGAAGATCAGTTATAGTTTTGTGAGTCAAACGCTGAAATGAAATCAGACCGATGATCTCTAAACTCTAATTGAAATAAGATAATAGAGGGAATGTGATTTTTTTTTTACTGCATTTTTCTTCGCTCTTGATTCCTCCTTTTGATGATCTAAGATTACAGATTCACTACCTTATACAATATGTATTTGTTTACTTTTTTTTTTTTACTGTTCGCTAATGCGGCGGTCACAACTCGCCGTACCTTCGACGTGCAACTCCCTACGACGGATTTCGTAGAAAAATCGTGCAGCGGAGGTACCTCGCAGGTACAATGCATGTACGACGTAAAGGAGGTTTTTACAATACCCTTACTACAGAAACGCAGGAATCGCAGAAGTTGACCCAGGACCTGTGCGTGCATGTGCAATGCACGCACAGGTCCTGGGTCAACTTCTGCGATTCCTGCGTTTCTGTAGTAAGGGTATTGTAAAAACCTCCTGTACGTCGTACATGCATTGTACCTTCGAGGTACCTCCGTTGCACGATTTTTCTGCGAAATCCGTCGTAGAAAATTCGTGCAGCGGAGGTACCTCGCAGGTACAATGCATGTACGACTTGCAGGAAGTTTTTACAATACCCTTACTACAGAAACGCAGGAATCGCAGAAGTTGGCCAGGACCTGTGCGTGTGTTGTACATGCAACGCAGGCTACGTTGATGGCACGTGCCCCGTAGCCTACGACGAGTTGTGACCGCTGCATTAATGTTGTTTGCTAAAAATCCTATAAGCTATTACATTTCTTATCTATTTATAACATGTGTTCAAATCTAGTATGATTTAGAATTCATTTTACACTATTCACAATTCAACTTAATACTTGGTCAGTTAGTTGGGCGTTTACTTCCACACAGAATAAACATAACAATCAAGGGTAATCGTATATCAGCGAAACATCTCATTTCCTAATAAAAAACCTTTCAATTAACTTTTAATTTTTGGTTATATTGGGTTATTCCTTCAAGGCAAGACAATTCCCATGATGCCCCATTGAGATGAAAACAAAGGCTGTACAAAAATACAAAGTGCATTCAGTCGCCTAAAATTCACAAGACTTTTTTTTTCTTCCCTTCAAAATTCCCATCAAAACGCAACGAAAATCAGTATTACCCCTCGCCGTTTAAATCTTTGAGTTAAAACTGACACCATCGTATGAAGACTGAACAACTTTGAACAACTTTTCCCACGCCAGGCATCCCTTTTCGAGACAGAAAATATAGGAAAGAAAGCGAAATAATGGGTTTTAACTTGCAAGAGTATCAACCAATACTGAAGAATTAATTGAGCGAACGTATTAAACACTTAAGGTCAGGGACCCGCAAAACAATTTTTACAATTTCTTTTTCCTATTTTCATAATAGTGTGACTACGATTAAGCATTGGGTCATTTGATTCTCTTTGTCAACTACATTTACAAACCTTGCCCTTTAATTTTTAGGGCACTTTTTTTTATGACCAATTTCGTAACTTGTCTCCAATACTGTATTTGTTTTCTTGTCACTTGTTGTATATTAACTAATTTATTGATTTTTAATTCATAAAAGATGAAATATTTATTAACCCCAAGTTTTCATAGTCACCTAATTTATTAATTTCCAATTCATAAAAAACTTGACATTTCTATTAACCTCAAGATTTGATATTTTCACTACCGATGAACAAACAATATTCCAGAGATTTGTGGAGGCTTGCAAAAGTTTGAGCTGACATAGCATAATGTGTCAAGAGGAAACCATGAAAACTCTATTTCCTAATGCTACAGTCACACAGACACTTACGTTGTGTTACGTCCGGTTGCGTCCAAAAATCATTTTCTTTTCTTCGGATCCCCACGGATGCTTACCCGTCATAGTTAGCAGTAGAAATATTGATAATTTTGTTCATCCAGTAAAACAATGAAATACATAAGAAATGATTGAATCGAAGATGAAATAAGATTACAACAACACAAACGTATCTATACGTAAGTGTCTGTGTGACTGTAGCATAAGCATTTTTACATGCTCACAAGTAAAATAAAAAAAAGTGATTATTTCCCCCCATAGACTGCTGTGTTAACTTAAGCATACCGAGGGACGCTGCTAGGGTTATATTTAGTCATCAATATATTTGCAATTCAACAAATGATTAGCTTCAAACTATTATTAGGCGATTCCGGTCTGACCTAAAGGTTTGCAATTTTTATAACACAATTAGCTGGAAGAATTTTTTTTTTAAAGATCCTAAATGAGGTGAAAATGTCATGGTGTTATATTACGTCAGTGTTACGTATCGACCTTTGTTCATACATGTACCTAACACCTTGTTCATACGACCTTTTACCACTGAAGTAAAGCCCATTCTTCCTTCAGACGTGCGCTATCAAACGTAGGCGTGTGATATTATATGGACCTTGTTCACACTGTAAAGGTGAGAAAATGGATTCTTTAGTCCCACTCATTGACTCGGATGAAAGGAAGACCTAGTAAGAAGTGCTTAAATATACATCAATGAGTGCTAGAGTACGATAGTGTTTTCTCATAAGTGTCAGTGAAAACAAACTCATTTACATAAATAGCCTATCGCTATTGTGATTTGAAGTGAAACGTACTTTCAGCCAATGCCAGAAAAATATTAGATCTAATGTGTCGAACCTTTTGTCAAAATTTATCACAAAATTGGGGGGAAATAAGAAAAAAAGAGTAAATGAAACTGAAATATAAATTTTAAAAAATATGATAAAATACACTTTGTACACTAATTCAAGTTTCTGCTATTTTTTAAAGTCGAGTATGAGTAAATGACTATTCAAGTTTATAGTAGGGCATAAAATTTCTAATAATATTTATTGTTCATTTGCTTTGTCCATGTGAAGGTTTCCAATGTAATAATCGTTGATGAAATTGAAGTTCATTGTCACAGTTTCTTACACTTGATATGTAAACATGGTAAATATTAATATCCCGACCAACGGTTGTTTCGACATTTCACGACTGCGGTCAGTCCCTATTGGAAGTACTGTTTCATTGGGATGAACTTCTGACTCTTATTATGTGTACATTAATCTACAAAATATACAACACTATACAAAAGATAACGAATAAAACAATCATACAACATTTTCAATTACCCTTGCACCAGAAGAATTTCTCTGACGTTTCTCCAAACTTATTCTCACTGCCGCACGGTTATATGGTGAGGTAGAAAATGTAAAAAGCGCACCCCATTGTGCATCACTATACTGTTTACTTTGCATACAGCATGTGAACCATTTCATCTTTATATTTTATCATTTTGTCAGTCTGAATGTTTCAAATTATAGCCTTATATTCCACCGTTCATGGCTCGTTACTATCCATACAAGGTCAATAGGCCTGTTTCTCTTCATCTAACGCTCGACTAAATTTGTCATTCTGTAATTAATTGGCATTGACATTTTTCACTTTTTGACGCAATTTATTCAATATTTCTACCGTCAAGTGGGCTGTCAATTTATAGAAAGGAAAACAGTAGAAACACGCCAATTATTCAACCTAATTTCTCGGGAATTGTAAGCAATGGTAATCAAATTTGTCACAATGGGCGTTAGCTTATGTGTTTCTTTTATATCAAAAGGAATTGAGGAGAAGAACTTGTTTTAAATTTTAAACATTGTCTCTATATGAAAACAAATGGTAAAAGTTATATTGCTCACTTCAAAGGAGAAAAATAGTATTATATTCTATCTGTATATGCATATACTTATATGCTTATATGTTTATACTGATAATACTACTAATATAAGACTTATACATGTTATAAGGCGCCAAATCTAATTGAAAAATCGATCTCAATTAAGTCCACTTTAAATAAAACATTTGTGTAAATATAAAATGCTTGAAAATAATTATGGTCTGTATCAAAACCAAAATGAAAATGTAATGCATTCATTGTCTCAATGTCTTTTGTGGGTATTGTTTTTCTCCCACCACTTCCATGCATGTTTTGACATGAAATCGTTATCTCTAATATCTACCTTAAGGTGCCCTCACACTACGGCGTGTTGAGCTAACGTTTGACCAGCGTTCTTGGAATTTGGTGTGTACGTTCGAAAACGTTGCTACTCGTTAACCATACGCAATTAGTCGTTGTCTGAACGCAAATGTACGCTGAGATAAATTCATAATTTATTACACGTTCACAGTTTTTAGCGTTTTCTAGCGCGTAACAACGCACTTATCAATAGGTTCTGTATGCGCTGGGCCTTAGCAGTGTGAACGTTATGCGCGTTGGATGTTCGTTCCCTTGTCGTTCTCTATTCGTTCCCTGGTCGTCCAAACGCGTCTAATCTATCTCGGGAAGTTTTTTTTCAATCATGTTTTATTACTATTCTTTTCATTTTTTAATCAATATCTTTTAATGCATCGATTTTTCCTCCTCGATTAAAATTTAAAAAAAAAATGACAATGATATTAAATCTTCCTATTATGTCGGAGAAGAGATTATGGGATAATCAATCGACATGTAATTCAATATAACTGTGGTCTCTTAATCTTTATTTCATTTGGGAATTAGCTATATTATATGATGTATATATTATCAATAATACTTGAATGCTGGCGAGCGCCTTTCAGAGTCGCCTCACTAAGCCTGGTAATAGTTAGTTATCATTAAAAGCCCTTATAAACACCGAGTAGGATACATGTTATAAGTGATACATAAATGTAACTATTATTAGTAATACTCTATCATCCATGAAGTATGTTTAGAAAGATTTTCGTCAAGTGGTATTTATGTAATTTAAGAAACAAACCTCCATATTTTGGTAAGAAAAAATAATTATTATGATGTATCTAGGAATAGTATAAACCAAAGCCTTGGACCACGGGAAAGAATGAGGGAAACGGAAGAGAAACACAGATAAGGAGAACTGGGTAGACAAAAAGGAAAGAGAGGTAAAAAGAGAATGAAAAACAGCAACAAGAAACAGACAGAAGAGAGAGAGAGAAAGGGGAAGAGAGGAGAAAGAGATAACGAATGAATATAATATAATGGGAGAGAGTGGAAGATGAAAATAGGAAAAAGAAACTAAAAAGAACATTATTGAGTAATTGAGATATGAAACTCAAAAAAGTTTTATAATAGACACAAAGTCGTTTGGAAACATAAACATTGTGCAAAACATTTTTTCCCTTTTTGTTGGGTGGGGGGGTGGGAGTGTTGTGGGAAGCTTTGTTTATCTCTAATTTATGGCACAAATTGTTTATTCATTGATATTATTCATTGTATTGGCATGTTAAAAGTGTTGAACAAGTCAATGCATTCTGATAACTGCATGAACAGTTTGTTTTCCTTTTTGTTCTGTTTTTTCCCTATATGATCCTGAGGTGTTATACCCCCTCATAATTATGATTTTTTTTTTTTTTTTTTTTTTTGAGCATAATCTATTTCAAATAAATTGATGGGTGAAAAATCAGCTTGCACTTTTTTTAATCAAGATGATCCAAATAAATGGACGGGCTTGTTTCATATTAGATAAAATATACTTTTTTAATTTCTCACCCCTAATCAAGACGAAGGGGTCATACTCTTTTACACTACATCTACACTCAATACAATATTAGGGTGTTATAAGATGTTTTCTTGGGATAGATAACACTACATTTTTAACTACACTGTTGGTCAAAAGGTTGGATTTTTTTAAATTGATCCAGCCACATAAATAATTTTGATGTTTATTTTTATTATTTTTTTTTTTATATTGGATTTTTCCTAAACCATGACCGGGTAATGAATAATTGAAAAAAAGTACTTCATCCACCACAATAACCATTCTGGCAACTTTTTTTGACTTACCAAAGCCCCCTCAGTGCTATCCCATTTATTAGTCCGGCAGTCAGCCATTGACTTTTGGCCTAAGTGTGCAATGGAATGTTATAGTTTTTTTTTAACTGATTTTGGCGTGTGGTGAGACCTTCTATTTTAACAATCCACATGCTGGAGCTCTGTCAGCATTGAGCAATTTAAGATATACGCGAAAATCCAAATGGCCGCCGGCGGCCATCTTCGATTTTCTATTTTCTTACTTTAACATACCTAAAATATTCCAAATCTGGAATATAGGGGTTTATGGGGTGGAGGGAATCCAAATCTGAGGTTATTTTGAGGATACAAGCATGTTCTGGTGGCGAAATATAACAAAAGCAGCCATTTTTCAAGATGGCCCCATAGAACATGCAGTATAATTGACTATATAGACGTGTATACCTATGAATCATTTTAATTCCCCATTCTTAATTTTGATAAGTTGGGAGAATAGGCATAGACCTAATCAAAAGAATTCATAATGCACTAAACGAAATAATATCAGGATTAAGTGCAAATTTAAGATACATATGTGTGCTGTATAGATGTATATAGGCTTATTAATCACATACTCCAGTGTATCCTTCTGATGTTTTTGTACTACCCTTTGTTTTTAAAAGTAATCTGTTTTGGGATGATGCAATATAATAATCTAACGGCAGCTAAAGATTGCCTGATAGTACATTAACCTGTGAGGAGGGGAGGAAATATACACTCCCTAATAGTTTGAAACCCCCCCCCCAACTGGATAGTGAACAAATACATACATGTGTATTGTTCAGGATTCAGACAGATACCCTATCACTCGTTTTTTCGTTGTTTTGTTTTGTTTTGTTTTTTGGTTGGGAAGCCGCATCAAACTTGTGCCCTTTTACAAGCTTTAGAAGGGAAGCAGCATAAAGTTACTCCGTATTACAAGCTTTTGAGAGGGGAAACCCACAAAATAACAGGTTTATAAAACCATATTTGGGTCACTATTTCAGAATGTTCCGGTAAGATTAAAAAACTTACACCTAAATAAATACAATTCAGGGAAATTTCACCCGAAAAAATGCTAAAGACACTATTTCAATGATTTTAGTGTTTCCCCCCCCCGAGCTTAGCCCCTTATAAATAAATCAATTTTCCTGATATGTAGGGAATAGGCATACATGTATGGTTGACCGCCTGATTGGGAGAGGTTAACATGTCATAACTGTTCTTAATTCTTCGGATGAGCCTTTTACATTGCATAAACTGCTGTAAAAATCATTTCAAGCGCTTATTGATTCTTGCTTATTGTAGCAATACACTCTTTAATATTCTCTACCTATATAGGCCTATGACAGTTGAAACAAGCTGATAATATGATGCTGAAACTAATTCATCAAGTCGATGATTGCTTCATTTGAAGAAAAAACAAACATGAAGATAATCACTGTGTATCAATAAGTTTTCATTTAGCATTAGGCGCCACTTGCTTTAACAGCTAAATGCCAAGTTATATAATTGTGTATCTGCTCCAACAAAAAGCAAATGGTCAAATTTTATTTTCATATTTATACAAGCCTGTGCATTAATCTGATTCATCCCATTCTTACTGGACTATACTGGAAACATCTCTTGCCTCCTGGTTTGTGCATTTTGACAAGTTATGGGGCCACTACATTATCAAAATTCTGTGCAGGCTAGATGTTCATAATTACGACAGTCTGCATGCAAAGGATCTGCAAGTTATTTTCTGGAACATGCATTGCAGTTCATAAGTTTGAGGATAGTAGTGACCTTTTTTTATGTTCCTTCGTGTATCCGTAATCTGTGGTCTGGGAAATTAGATCCCTCAAGATATTCTTTCAACTCGTCATGTCACATCTCAAGGAAAGCGTCTGGAAGAGTCCTTCGGAATTTCTAGCATGTAAGCGCCATAATCAAGGGCTCTGTTATGGTATCTGAGCAATATGTCTATGGAGAGGTACCTTCATGAGATATGGAATTGGCAAGAGCGACATCATCAAAACCATGCTCAAACCTGAAACCATGAAGACATGGACCCTCAGCTTGCATGTTCGTGGAAATTGCTTCAAGACCTATTTGTTAATCAGGAAAATACATCCCATATATCTGCAGACAAGACCAACAGAAAAGGTATCGACGAGGAAATTTCGAGCCCGTTTTTAAAAACCGTCATGCGTCTAAGTTCATCGATATTGAAACACAATATCATGTTCATTGGGCAACACATGTCACCATGGTTGTCTACGAACATGAATTTTGAGTCACAGGATCATCCAGAAACTATCGTCAATGTTGTGAATGGCAGTATTGATCCAGAGTGAGTTAATGCTGCTCATGAAATAGGAATGAAGCATATATGGGAGAATTTGAACACAATCTGCCAGGTTTTTGGCTCCTATATCAAAGGAGGGGGTAGTGATGAGAATATGGGGTAGAAGGCCATCAGCTTTTTTTTCCAGCTAGCAAGCCATCAAACTGGCAACTGATGAGGGAAGTTTCACGCAAGTATCGCAGATGACATTATATCATTTTGCTTCATTATAACCACGAGCAAGGTCTTTCATCATTTTAGTGATGGAGTCACCATGCCTGGAGTCAACAATCAAAGACATGACCATCATTGACATATATCCTGACATAGTCGACAAGCTGAAAGACATCATTTTCCTGAATGCACTGACTGGCTGGAGCACAGTTGGGGGTATGTTTAAGCATGGAAAGGGAACTCTGTGGAAGCTCATTAGAAACAATCCTGGGAGGCAGGTCATGGTGTCAGTAGGATATATTGGAGCTTGCTATGGGCAACCCCATAATTCATGTACATCAATCATGGCAGAGGCCGTTGATTATATGGTGATCGAAAGGAGTATAACCAGGGTACACTCCCACCATGAACAATGAAGCTTTCATTGACACACATAACATGCTCATCTTCAAACCTGGATCGAGGAATGTCCCTGAACCAGTCCTCATTTCCCTGACCAAAGATTTTCGATTATGATGCATCATTAATGGTACAGAATGCAAAATACTCTACTACCTATTACAGTCTCACCAGAAGTACATGTACATGTAGCTCGTCCAATCATCCCAATATAATATGCTGCCCAAGTACCTACAATATAGAGACATGCCTTGTAGTTAAGTATTTGCATAGGCTGTACAGTATCTATCCATGTAGCCATGACCTGTCAACAGGTCAAAATGCCCAAACAAGGATTTGCAAGAAATGTTTCCAGAGGAGTCCAAGGAGATGAATCAAAGAATAAGAGGGCATTGAAGTAAGAAAGTACATTTTAGTTTTGGCTTTATCTAAGTTTTAGAGCATGATACAGAGTTATATCACCTTCGTCTAACAGCTTTAAAAAAGTTTGCGCCTAATGATGAAAGAAACTTATTATGCTATTGAAGCAAGTCAATTATATTATTTTTTTTCTAATGAAGATAATCATTAAATTTTTTAATTAGTTTTTTAACCATCACACTCTCATCTTGTTTGAACAGTAATAGCAGAGATAATAATAAAATAGTGTATCTGCTCTAAATGAGCAGAATAATCAAGCATAATACGCGTTGACAGCAGTTTGTGCAATGTTTAAACCAGAAGTAGATGGATGAAGCACTGTTATGCCAAACATTTCATTATATGGAGAGAGAATATTGACCATGGTCCCTCCTCACAGTCTGATTTATAATATTAAGCTACATGATGTCAATAGATTATTATATTGCATCACCCAAAGATTATTACTTTCAGTAAGAAGCGTAGTAAAAAAGAAAAAAGAAAATCGTCATATTCAGAACGATACATTGAAGTACGATTAAAGGCATGTATATATCTATAAACATATCAGCAACATAGGTATCTTAAATATTGCTCTTGATCAAGATTAATGCACGATTAATTCTCTTCATTATGCCCAATCCTGCAAACTTGACTGTCCACTTGAATTTAGATGGGGGAATTAAAAGGTATTCCTGTGTAGGGCCTATATAGTCAATATAATGCATGTTCTATGGGGGCCATCTTGGAAAATGGCCATTTTGTTATATTTCGCCACCAGAACATGCTTGTATCCCCAAAATAACCTCAGATTTGGATTCTCCACCCCCTAAAACCCTAATTCCAGATTTTGAATATTTTAGGTATGTTAAAGTAAGAAAATAGAAAATCCAAGATGGCCGCCGGCGGCCATTTGGATTTTCGCGTATATCTTAAATTGCTCAATGCTGACAGAGCTCCAGCATGTGGATTGTTAAAATAGAAAGGTCTTACCAGTCAAATCAGTTTTAAAAAAAACTATAACATTCAAATGCACACCTTACCCCCCTTGGCTGCCGGACTATATTAGGCCTGTGTTCGGTCGTGTGAAGGTTGTTTCTGGGTAGTACCCAGTGCCAGACTTTTATTTGGTTCGATTTATTTTGATTTTGTCACGTTTTTACTTAATTGTGATGGAAGTTTTGAAGCCATAATGTTATTTCGATATTTTGAAATGAAATGTTATTACATTATGGTGCCCCTCACACTAGAGCGTGTTGAGAGGTAACGTGTTGTCTAGCGTTCACGATTTCACTCGAAATTTGACATGTCCAAAATACGCTCAAGAACGCTCCATTTTCCCTGTCCAAAATGAATTTTTAATGAGCTCTAAACGACTGAGAAGCGAATAAATAGCGTCAGGGTAACGATGACTGCGCGCGCTTAGCGCCACCTAACGATTGCCTAGCGTTTAGCAACGACTGAACAGCGATGTCCAACTTATGTCTAGCGTGTTAGGACGTGTTAAAGAACGTTAGGAAACGCCAAACATGTGCGTATTGAGTAACGACTGCCCGACGTTCGTGGAATGTTAATTGCATTTTCGGTAACGTTATCATGAGCGCGGACTGTCGTTCGAAAATCGCTTGGCAAACGTAGGAAAGCGTTTGCTATTCGTTGGTATACGCAAAGAAACGCAGAGGAACGCTGAGGTCAATTTTTTGATTTTGAACATGTTCAAAATTTGGCGTGTAACAGCGTTCTTATAAAGACGCTTTGAAAGCGCTGGCAGTCGCTACTTGATCGTTTAGCGTTTTTGGATGAACGTCCTTCATAGTTCGAAGTGCGTCCAACCAACCAGAACTTTTTTTTAATTTGTTTTTTTACTTAATTTCCTCATGCACCAAATGGGGGCGTATGTTTTTTTTACCTCAATAACATTATGTCACCAAATGGGGGCGCTTTGTGTATCGAAAAATGATTAAAGCTTATTCTGTTATTCTGTTTGTGCTCAGTAGTTTTCCCTCCCTGTTTAATGCTATTTTTAATGTAAAGTAACTATATTCGGTATCATGAAATATAAACATTTTGGATTTGAAATATACATGTAATTTTTTTCTCTGTGAATACCAAGGTATAAACGTATCTAAACACTTTTAACCCTTAGCGTGCCACGGACACGTTTTCGTGCAAATTACTCATTATCTATACAATCGTGAATAATTCATTTTCTCTTGATTGCTTGCAGTATAGGCTTTGCAAATATCACAAATGATTGTATTGTGTCTATGGATTGATTCCAGTCATTTACACCAAGCAAGGCTATTTCATAACATTTTAAAAGATTTTAATAGAAAGTCTACTTTTTTGGCTATAATTTAATATAGCACGTTAAGAGTTAAATGTTAACAAAATTTTGTATTTCTATACTTTATTATTCATTTGAGCAATTTATTACCTTAAAAATACGAAGTTCAAAAGAACACAGCAAAATTTACACGTTTGTTCATTAACTTGGATACAATTGTTATTCTTTTTTATTATTATTTTGTCATTTATTTATTATTATTTCATTATTATTACTTTGTTTATTTGTTATTGTTTTTTTTTTTTTTTTTTTGTTGCTCTAGCCCAATCATTTTGCTGCAGTTAAATTTCTTGAATTTGTTAGTCCCTCTCAACTCCGGGAACTGGCAGTGGCGGACCAGACGGGGCGCAGGAGACCCGCATCCCTTTTTGATTTAAAAAAAAAATGATTGAGCTGTATATGTTAGAATTGGAAAATTTTCGCCTGACCTATTTTTACTCAAATTTTCAGGATGCACCAACTCGTATTTCAAATCTGGATCCACTACTGCTATGGTTATTTCTTAGACGAAAAAAAAAATTGAGAGAATAATAACAATTGATTGTTAAAGGTTTTTTCTCTCTCTGTTTTACCATAACGGTAGAATATTTTATTATATATATCTTTAACAGTCAACACTTTTTTATTCAACCCCTGCACTTAGACAAGAAACCATTGTTTTTAAACGCTAGATTTAAGACCAAAGCAACCCTACGCCTCAAAGCGATTCACATGGGATAGCACTGAGGGGGCTTTGGTAAGTCAAAAAAGTTGCCAGAATGGTTATTGTGGTGGATGAGACTTTTTTTCAATTATTCATTACCCGGTCATGGTTTAGGAAAATCCAATATAAAAAAAAAAAAATAAAAATAAACATCAAAATTATTTATGTGCTGGGATCAATTTAAAAAAATCCAACCTTTTGACCAACAGTGTAGTTAAAAATGTAGTGTTATCTATCCCAAGAAACATCTTATAAACACCCTAATATTTATTGAGTGTAGATGTAGTGTAAAGAGTATGACCCCTTCGTCTTTGATTAGGGGTGAGAAATTAAAAAAGTATATTTTATCTAATATGAAACAAGCCCGTCCATTTATTTGGATTCATCTTGATTAAAAAAGTGCAAGCTGAATTTTTCACCATCAATTTATTTGAAATAGATAAAATGCTCAAAAAAAAAAAAAAAAAAAAAAATCATAATTATGAGGGTGGTATATAACACCTCAGGATCATATAGGGAAAAACAGAACAAAAAGGAAACAAACTGTTCATGCAGTTATCAGAATGCATTGACTTTTCAACACTTTTAACATGCCAATACAATGAATAATATCAATGAATAAACAATTTGTGCCATAAATTAGAGATAAACAAAGCTTCCCCACAACACTCCCACCCCCCCCACCCAACAAAAAGGGAAAAAATGTTTTGCACAATGTTATGTTTCCAAACGACTTTGTGTCTATTATAAAACTTTTGTTGAGTTTCATATCTCAATTACTCAATAATGTTCTTTTTAGTTTCTTTTTCCTATTTTCATCTTCCACTCTCTCCCATTATATTATATTCATTCGTTATCTCTTTCTCCTCTCTTCCCCTTTTCTCTCTCTCTCTTCTGTCTTGTTTCTTGTTGCTGTTTTTCATTCTCTTTTTACCTCTCTTTCCTTTTTGTCTACCCAGTTCTCCTATCTGTGTTTCTCTTCCGTTTCCCTCATTCTTTCCCGTGGTCCAGGCTTTTGGTTTATACTATTCTAGATACATCATAATAATTTTTTTTCTTAACCAAAATATGGAGGTTTGTTTCTTAAATTACATAAATACCACTTGACGAAAATCTTTTCTAAACATACTTCATGGATGATAGAGTATTACTAATAATAGTTACATTATGTATCACTTATAACATGTATCCTACTCGGTGTTTATAAGGCCTTTAATGATAACTAACTATTACCAGGCTTAGTGAGGCGACTCTGAAGGCGCTCGCCAGCATTCAAGTATTATTGATAATATAACATCATATAATATAGCTAATTCCCAAATGAAATAAAGATTAAGAGACCACAGTTATATTGAATTACATGTCGATTGATTATCCCATAATCTCTTCTCCGACATAATAGGAAGATTTAATATCATTGTCATTTTTTTTTAAATTTTAATCGAGGAGGGAAAACTTGCATTAAAAGATATTGGATTAAAAAATGAAAAGAATAGTAATAAAAACATGATGAAAAAAAACTTCCGAGATAGATTAGACGCGTTTGGACGACCAGGAACGAATAGAGAAAGACAAGGGAACGAACATCCAACGCGCAAACTTCACACTGCTAAGGCCCAGCGCATACAGAACCATATTGATAAGTGCGTTGTTACGCGCTAGAAAACGCTAAAAACTGTGAACGTGTTAATAATTATGAATTATCTCAGCGTACATTTGCGTTCAGACAACGACTAATTGCGTTATGGTTAACGAGAGCACACGTTTCGAACGTACACACCAAATTCCAAGGAACGCGTGGTCAAACGTTAGCTCAACACGCGTAGTGTGAGCACCTTAAGGTAGATATTAGAGATAACGATTTCATGTCAAAACATGCATGGAAGTGGTGGGAGAAAAACAATACCCACAAAAGACATGAGACAATGAATGCATTAACATTTTCATTTTGGTTTTGATACAGACCATAATTATTTTCAAGCATTTTATATTACACAAATTGTTTATTTAAAGTGGACTTAATTGAGATCGATTTTTTCAATTAGATTTGGCGCCTTATAACATGTATAAGTCTTATTATTAGTAGTATTATCATATAACATATAAGCATATAAGTATATGCAGTATACAGATAGAATATAATACTTATTTTCTCCTTTGAAAGTGGCAATATAACTTTTACCATTGTTTTCATATAGAGACAAATGTTAAAATTTAAAACAAGATTCTTCTCCTCAATTCTTTTGAATATAAAAGAAACACAAAAGGCTAACGCCCATTGTGGACAAATTGATTACCTTGCTTACAATTCCCCGAGAAATTAGGTTGAATAATTGGGCGTGTTTCTACTGTTTCCTTTTCTATAAATTGACAGCCCACTTGACGGTAGAAAATATGAATAAATTGCGTTCAAAAAGGTGAAAAAATAGTCAATAGACCAATTAATTACAGAAAAAAAAAAAAAAAAAAAAAAAAAAAAAAAAAAAAAATGACAAATTTAGTCGAGCTTTAGATGAAGAAAACAAGCCTATTGACCTTATGGATAGTAACGAGCCGATGAACGGATGAATAAGGCTATAATTTGAACATTCAGACTGACAAAATGATAAAATATAAAGATGTGAAATGTTCACATGCTGTATGAAAGTAAACAGTATAGTGATGCACAATGGGTGCGCTTTTTAATTTTTCACTCACCATATAACCGTGCGGCTAGTGAGAATAAGTTTGAACCGGCCAGGGAAAAACGTAGAGAAATTCTTCTGTTGCGAAGGGTAATTGAAAATGTTGTTGATTGTTTTATTCGTTATCTTTTGTAAGTGTTGTATATTTGTGATTAATGACACATAATAAAGAGTCAGAAGTTCATCCCAATGAAACAGTACTATCCAATAGGCGACTGACCGCAGTCGTTGAAATGTCGGAAAACACCGTTGGTCGGATATAATTTACCATGTTACATATCAAGTGTAAGAAAACTGTGAACAAATGAACTTCAATTTACATCAACGATTACCTACTATTGAAGAAACCTTTCACATGGGACAAAGCACATGAAACATATAAATAATCTATTGAAATTTTATGCCCTACTATAAACTTGAATTAGTCATTTACTCATACTCGACTTTAAAAAATAGCAGAAACTTAGAAATTAGTGTACAAAGTGTATTTTATCATATTTTTTTAACAATTTATATTTCAGTTTCATTACTTTTTTTTTCTTATTTCCCCCCAATTTTGATAAAATTTTGACCAAAAGTTCGCACACATTAGATCTAATATTTTTTCTGGCATGGCTGAAAGTACTTTCACTTCCAAATCCAATAGCGATAGCGCTATTTTATGATAAATGAGTTTGTTTTCACAGACACTTATGAGAAAACACTATCGTACTCTAGCACTTCATTGATGTATATTTAACACTTCTTACATAGGTCTTCCTTTCATCCGATCAATGAGTGGGACTAAAGAATCCTTTTCCACCTTTACAGAAATGTGAACAAACGGGTCCAATATAATATCACCGCCTACGTTTGATACGCACGTCTGAAGGAAGAATGGCTTTACTTCAGTGGTAAAAGGTCGTATGAACAAGTGTTAGTACATGTATGAACAAAGGCGATCCGCTAACACTGACGTAAATATAACACCATGACATTTTCACCTCATTAGGATCTTTAAAATAAAAATTCTTCCAGCTAATGTGTTATAAAAATTGCAAACCTTTAGGGTCAGACTCGGAATCGCCTAATAAAGTCTTGAAGCTAATCATTGTTGAATTGCAAATTATATTGATAACTAAATATTAACCCTAGCAGCGTCCCTCGGTATGCTAAGTAACACAGCAGTCTATGGGGGCAAATAAATCACTTTTTTTTATTTTACTCTGTGAGCGATGTTATAAAATGCTTATGCTACAGTCAAAGAACACTTACGTATAGATTCTGTTGTAGTTGTTGTAATCTTATTTCATCTCATTCAATCATTTCTTTTTTATATGTATTTCTTGTTTACTGGAATGATGCAACAAAATTATCAATATATCTACGCAACTATGACGGGTAAGCAATCCGTGGGGATCCGAAGGAAAAAGAAAATGATTTTCTGGACGCAAACCGGACCGTAACACACGTAAGTGTCTGTGTGACTGTAGCATTAGGAATAGAGTTTTCATGGTTTCCTCTTGACACATTATTTGCTATGTCAGCTCCAAACTTTGCAAGCCTTCCACAAATCTCTGGAATATGTTTGGTCATGGTAGGAAAAAATATCAAATCTTGAGCGTAATAGAAATGCTCAAGTTTTTATGAATTGGAAATTAATACCAATTAGAGTGACTATGAAAAGCGTCGGGTTAATAAATTATTTCATCTTTATGAATTAAAAATCAATTAAATAGTAATATACAACAAGTGACAAGAAAACAAATACAGATTGGCAGACAAGTTACCGAAATTGTCATAAAAAGAAAGTGCCCTAAAAATTATAAAGGGCAAGGTCTTTGTAAATTGTAGGTTGACAAAGAGAATCAAAATGACCCAATGCTTAATCGTTAGTCACACTATTATCGAAAATAGGAAAACAGCAAATTGTAAAACTTGTTCTTGCGGTCGCATCGACCTTAAGTGTTTAAACCGTTCGCCTCAATTAATTCTTCAGTATTGGTTGATACTCGTTGCAAGTATTAAACCCATTATTTCGCTTCTTTCCTATATTTTCTGTCTCTGAAAAGGATGCCTGGCGTGCGGAAAAGTTGTTCAAAGTTTGTTCATTGTCTTCACTAGCGATGGTGTCAGTTTTAACTTCAAAGATTTAAACGGCGGAGGTAAACTGATTTTCGGTTGCGTGATTGGGAATTTTGAAGCGAAGAAAAAAAAGTCTGTGGACATTTAGGCGACTGAATGCACTTTGTATTTTGTTACAGCCTTGTTTTTCATCTCAATGGGGCATCATGGAATTGTCTTGCCATTGAAGGAATAACCCAATATATAACCAAAAAATTAAAAGTTAATTAAAGGTTTTTTATTAGGAAATGAGATGCTTTTCGCTGATACGATTACCCTTTGATTGTTATGTTATATCGTGTGGAAGAAACGCCCAACTAACTGAAACCAAGATTAAGATGAATTGTGAAATGTAAAAGAATCATAATCATACTAGATTTGAACACATGTTATAATAAGAAAGGAAAATTGTAATAGCTTATAGGATTTAGCAAAACATTAATGCAGCGGTACAAACTCGTCGTAGGCTACGGGGCACGTGCCATCAACGTAGCCTGCGTTGCATGTGACAACACACGCACAGGTCCGGCCAACTTCTGGATTCACTGCGTTTCATGTTAGTAGGGTATTGTAAAAACTTCCTGCAAGTCGTACATGGCATTGTACGCGAGATGGTACCTCCGCTTGCACAGAATTTTCTACGAACGGGATATCGCCAGGAAAAAATCGTGCCAACGATCGTAACCTCGATAGCGCTACAAGCATGGTTACGACGTAAGGAGGTTTTACAATTATCCTTAACTACAGAAACGCAGGATCGCTAAGAAGTTGCACCCAGGACCTTGTGCGTGCATTGCACATGCACGCACAGGTCCTGGGTCAACTTTCTGGATTCCCTGCGTGTTCTGTTAGTAAGGTATTGGTAAAACCTCCTTTACGTCGTACATTGACATTGTACTGCGAGGTACCTCCGCTGCCACGATTTTTTCTACCGCAAATCCGTCGTAGGGAGTTAGACATAACGTCGAACTGGTACGGCGAGTACTGTGACCGCCGCCCATTAGCGAACAGTTACAAAAAAAAAAAAGTAAACAATAACTATTGTATACGAGTAGTGAATCTGTAATCTATAATCATCACAAAGGGGAATCAAGAGCGAAAGAAAAAATGCAGGTAAAAAAAAAAATTCACATTTCTCATCTATTATCTTACTTTCAATTTAGATTAAGAGATTATCGCGGTCGATCTTCATTTCAGCTTGGACTCACAAAAACTATAAACTTGATCTTCTGCTCTTTGTCTTTCACTCTTCATATTGTATCCCGAAAGTTGATCTAACGGCCCGATACTGTCAGTTAGCCCATTGCTTACCGGGCGATCGGAGATCGTGCAGTTGCTTAATGTAATTTTACTAAAGAATCATATCTCTCACCGGCCTAAATAGCGCTTGTTTAGCCTGCGTTAGCGCTGCTCATATATTATCTGGCGTCTGCTACAGGGGTTCGTGTCATAACAGCAGTATGAGGGGGTGTACCCCAGATTATCAATTTAGGGCAGGGGTGCACAATGAATCATATTTCAAAATTTGTGTCGAATGGTAATGGACCTGCCGTTCTACGTCTGCATTCACTTGGTATACAATTTTGGATATAGTAAAACAAAACTATTTGATAATTTCTCATAGAACTTGATACGTAACATTTACCTGCTAAAATTATGGGTAACCTCTGTATTATACTTTAATTATAGGATTAATTCATGCTCCTCGTTATTAAATTTATATCAACCAAAATTTTGTCTCTAATATTCAGATTTATAAGTCTTTAATAATAATACGAAGTAAAATATTAATATTGATTTTGCAAAATAATCCATAAACACCTCTCAGAACTATGATGCCATTGTAATTATCAATTTTACGATATGATTTGAACAAAATTACGTTTATGCATACTTAAACTACCTATAAATACCTATTCAGTTGATGATTAAATCTAAATATGAATAATTCCTAATTGATGTAGCATCTCTCTCT
>CALNVZ010003432.1:34280991-34367311 GCA_940671915.1 Paracentrotus lividus
GCAATATCATGCAAATGAGTGCATTGTAGGAATAGGATAATTGGAAATAATTTTATTATTCAGCTAGCAAGGTCACTTCTACTGAACAAAATAGAATAATAATTTTATTAAATGAATTAGTGATACTTCCATCTATTTATCACGATGAGACAAAATTCAAAATGGTATACGATTATATATCTGTATCGGCAAAATTTGCATTACATATAATTGGTGTGAGAATTAAATCGTGCTTCGATATGTATGCCCTGTACATTTTTTACGACGATGCATGAAAACCACATTCAAAGGCAATCATGATAATGATTTTGAAGTGAAAACCACTTTTTAGCCTTGATGAGCAAAAAGTAATTGAGATTGCAAATGTACTGGGCATATTATAGTTTGAAACGCAATCAGAATATATTGAATATTATACAATAGTTTGCAAGATAAATCTCATTATTACCTAGATCGATTATTGTAGTCATGATCATGATTGATTACTATAAAAATCAATTAGATATTGGAATTATTAATCTCGTTATGAATATTATGGACTATAGAGAGATTCACCGCATTCCTCTTGTACAGATATGAAACGGATTGATTTTGACTTAACAATGATAGCAACGTTGCTGTTTTGTGTCCTCATGAACTTCCTCTGAGGCTCTCCTTAGTTTCCTCTCCTTAAAAAAAAATCACATGTTTTCTTTAATTAGTGTTTCTTCTTCAAGTAACATAGAAAATTGAGGGACCGTATTTTGAGATATTAATAGTATTGCATTATCTGATTATGAAACTTAGAACTTTTCTGTACGAGTGAGGATATGGGGGGGGGGCGCAACAGGCCATTCGCCCGCTATTTCTTTTTCGCGAACCACGCATAATAGGCCTACATGTAAAACTCGGAAAATGTTGGTTCCCATAATTATTATGATATAATTAGTATATTATTTATTATGTTCTAACCCCCATCCTAATGGTTATTATAATGTGCACTTCATTTATGTTCATATAAGAACGGAGATAGTATATTACGGCAATGCGATAATGTGTTCACATCTTCATAAGTTAACATCAGGGGAGCATTTCATCAAAGTACTCGTCGAACGTTTTATCTGACAAGTCTTGTTTTATCCAACAGTTACCATAATAAAATGCTTCTCAGTCAATCAAAATATAGTAAAGATCTCATATCTGACAACTTATCAGACAAGAAATGCTGATGAAATATTTTCCAGGACGTGAATTTGGTACTATATTTCTCATAAACTATCTGTCTTCCTTTCTTTCCTTTTCTGTTGTTATCCCCCCCCCCCTTCTCTCTCTCTCTCTCTATTTGAATTTTCCGACTCCCAATTTTTTCTATAATCATTAAATAAATTTCCCAACGGATATATCAAGTTCATGATTATTGTTTTAGAAATCGCCTCTCCCTCTTTCTCTCTTTCTCTCTCTCTCTGATCACGATCATAGTAATAAATGAATGATGTTCATTGCCATCTCAATTCAGTGCTCAACCTTGAGGACGTGACTCGAAGCGGAGTAGGAACCAGGCAATGATGACCGTATACGATGACATGTTATACCAGGTATACACTCTCTTCACTTCCCCTCTCCCTATACTCTCTCCGCTCTAAGTCCACCTCGCTTTATTACTCGATAACTGGATTAAAGAGCTTGCAGCTTAATTCAATTAGAGGGTTTTAACTTGAGCAATCTGGACCAATAAGGCTTCATTAATCATCCGCAAACGATTAGCTGCACGGTGTTCGTGTTGATTCAAGCCGGGTCACCACCCATTGGGAAAACTTCGAAGATGCGCTCTGACATCGGTGATGAGACAGGCCTAGTCTATGACCACGGACATAGATATCGCTATTCACCGGTTTTCTTTTATCATGGAATCTTATTTTCTTTGCTCATTTTTCATAGTTTATTATATTTCTGTTGTTTCACAATAAAAAATGACACATATTACATCAAATCATCTGCCAATCAACAGCATATATTAGACATAATATTCTTCGTCATACCATTCACTTTGGTTACCAAATGATGACAATTTTTAAAAGTTTGGGTCCAGCTTTGGTCTCTTCTAATTGCACTAAAGTAGTATACCAATAAAGAACGAAGAAGTGAATCTGTCGGATAATACTTATTGGATTCTAGTTTGCCCTTATATCAAAGGATCTTCTGTGATCCAGTGATTTAAGACGAATGAATTAAACCGAGGACCCATGGACTTCTTGATTGTTGTATTTTTATATTTAAAAAGGTGGGGGTCTTTGATTCAAGCTATAGTCAATCATTGCTATCTCATGTTGAAATTTAACAGTGTTGTAGAAAATTCAACCAGTGTCTGAACACTAAGAATACTCATACAGCAGACAAACACTTCTATGAGTCGAACTGCACTTTTACATTTTATTTTGACAAACATATCTAAATAGAAGATGTTCAAGCAAGACGGATGAATTGTATTGATTTGAAGGCGGTCAGATGTAAAATCTAGGTTCTGCTTAAGGTCATGTATCATTGCATGGATATGATATTAATCACATAAAACCAATGATAAAGTGCAGTTAATGTAACATTCTTCCACCCTTTCTCCCCTTAAAATGCATGTTTTATTCCCCACTTTGAAGCAGATTTTTCTGCATTAATTGATAAATCAGAAACAAATACATACACAAAATAAATGATTTACAATGAATGCGATAATCAATATGCAATGGAAGAAAAAAAAAGGTATATAAAGTAACTTTAGAGGTAACTTCAAAGGTAAATAAAGATATAAGGTAAATGAATATTATAGTTGATATGATATCAAATATAAATTCATATGATATAGATAAGAGATGTAGATCGCTTGTGATTTGTTAATCTATGGAACCCGTACTGTATCATGACATGATTTGTATTTCATACGGATAGGAGCGAATATTTATGCAACACTATATAGAACCTTCTCTCTCTCTGATATCATGATAAAAGATCGTTAAAAAAAAAAAATCATGATTATATGTTATATATATATATACAGTGTGTTCCTAAAAAAAGAGGACCGAAGTTCAAAGGTCAGTCATTCCAAAAGTATATGGTTTATTCTTGTGATTTGTTACTAGAATAATAAGTAACTCATCAGCTTTAATTTGAGACATTGCTGACGTCTACATTGTAATGGGTCACAGAGTTAGGGTCCTTTGAAGGTAAAAGGTACAAAACCCGTTTTTTCCAAGTTTTTGGTTTTTGGGGTACGAAACAAAATTTTTGTTAGTTTTTGGTTTCATCGTTTTGGGGTATTTTTTCACACAAGGTTTCAATGAAATTCAATCTCATTTTCCAAAGGACCACTGGCAATGAGATGGGTTCACTATTATGGGCCTCTGGAGTCGTGGTGACGTCGTGGTGACGTCTCCTGAGACTTCAGGGCGTCGTGGGTAAATCGAACAAAAGTCTGAAAAAATTGTCAATCCTGTTCGATTTCTTTTAATCGCTAGAAAGTTCCGACAAAGTTTCTGAGAAGTCGTGGATACTTTCGTGCATATTTAGGGGACCTCGCGGCAACCCACCGAGACGTCACAGAGACTTGCTTGCGTCTGAAAGAAGTCTACTAAAATATTGAACATGTTTGACATTTGTTTGGTTTTCTCCGAACTTCCTGAGACCTCAGGATCCGTCGCAGTGACCTCTCCGAGACTCCAGAGACTCAAAATAAGTAACACATCTCATTACCAGTGAGAAATCCACTTTAGCAAAGAAGATGACATTTCATTGAAACTTGCTGAAAGAGATCCAATGACACAACAATTACTTAAGGAAGGTTTGTTTCATACTCGAAAAACAACTTGGAAAAAACGGGTTTTGGTACCTATCGCCTTCAAAGACCCTAAACTCTGTGACCATTACACTTTGGACGTCAGCAATGTCTCAAATTAAAGCTGATGAGTTAACCTAATATTTTAGTAAACGAATCACAAGATAAACCATTACTTTTGGAATGACTGACCTTTGAACTTCGGTCCTCTTTTTTTAGGAACACACTGTATATATATATATATATATATATATATTATATATATATATATATATATATATAATATATATATATATATATATATATATATATATATATATAATATGGGCCCCTATCACAAAATGTAAATATAATTTCTCCTAGAGGTGGTCCAGAAATTACAAGCACTGTTTTTGGTTTGAGAAAATCCTCTATTTCTGCAGATAATTCTTTTGATGTGTATTTACTTACAAAAGAAGTATAAAAGAAAAAAAAAAACAATATATTCTTTCTTTGTTCTGTATACCTTTGTTTATATTTTTACGATGAAATCAATACAAACTTGAATAAAATAGATGACTATGACTATTTAGAATCTTTTCGGGCAAAAATTAAATGCTATTTAATCTTAATACAAACGTTCTGATTACAATAATTATTTCGCAACCTTGAGAGCTAAAGATCAAGAGCGCAACTTCTATTACAAAACCCTCCGAATGCTTCCAAATCATTATTACACGCCCCAATTATATCATCCAACCTGTGCATGCTAGCGATTAGTGCCACTTAAACATCCATTAATCCACTTTCATCCCAATGACAACCAAATGGTGAAGCTCAAAGATTATACCAATCAATGACGTGACAACCTCCAGATATCTTTAGGACACCATACATTTTCTTTCTTCCTCGTTATTCCACTGGAACGTTACAAGGTGAATTAATAGTGTGGCTCCGAGTTTTGTCCAAATGAGAGGAGAATACCCGCCAGTGTCTATTTTATTAAATTGTAATTAGATTTGATAAATTGGAACAAAATCATCCTAATAATGATCAATGTCGCTTAGATGGCATAATTCTGTGTAGTAATGAATCGTCAATGATACAGTCATTAGATCATTGAATTATCAGCCCGAGTTATAACACAAATTCTCACGTTCCACGGTTCAGATCGATAAAACCTTCTACTACAGGGTGTCACAAAAACCCATTAAATCCCCGTCATTATGCCTTTACCGTAAATCTTTGATAAAATGATGGTGCACGGGGTTAAAGCTTTGAGGCACAAGCATTGACAAGGTAGATAGAAAGTATATCGATACTTGAAAACATTAACATTTAAGCTCAAGTTATATTGTAATTATTAGGTATAAATCCAATAATATCCCTCTTATGAATATTCATGAGTATCCTAAATAAATGATTGGTCAATAATTTGTGGTCTCGTGATCAAAATAATTTCTATAGGAATTTGAATCTCTTTCAAGGCTGCGAAAAGTTTTCACTATTTTTCACGGGCAAATCTACGCATACTCTTTTAACGATTTTAAGCCAAGGCACAAATACGCTTGCTCACTGTCCGTAAGTAAAATTTGTGTCGACCAGACTTTTAAACATGATGGCCCCCGAAGTACAACGTCGGAGGAAATTCCCTTTGATCCCATCCTCATTATCATCATCATCATCATCACCATCTTCATCATCCTATCATCATCATCATCATCATCATCATCATCATCATCATTACCATCACCAACATCATCATCATCATCATCATCATCATCATCATCATCATCATTACCATCACCAACATCATCATCATCATCATCATCATCATCACAATTATTATCATTATCATCATCATCATCATCATCATCATCATCACCACCACCATCACCATCATCATTATCATCATCATCTCTTCCAAGGGGTAGGTAAAGTAGTAAGGATCGGATGGGGGTGTTTCTCGAGAACTCTGCAGAGTGACTAACATCACTCTTGAGTAATTTTCAAGACAGTGAAGAACTTTAGATCTAACTTAGATCTTGGAGACTTGTTCTTACAAAAATCATTAGTGTGCCGCCTGCAGTAGTCGCGTAGCCGTAGGCGAGTATCTGCGCTGTTACGGCCGGAAATGTCGCAGCGACGCATAATTTCACGTCACACACACACACACAAATATTTACGTCTGGTATCAACCTGTTACGTCACTATCCGAAAGACTTGACTTGGATTAGAACCTCAGTCCGATAGTTTGTGGGCCTATTTAAAGAAAAGGACTAAACTCATTTGGATTGTTTACATCATGGAAAAAGAAAATCAGCCTACAAACTGATGCGGATCGGACCGAGGTTCGAGTCCCAGTCACGTTTTTCAGATGGTGACGTCACAGGTTGGTCCTAGACGTAAATTATGCGTTGGTGTGACAGTATGCGTCACTGCGACATTACCGGTCGTAATAGGCACTGCCTAAGTCACAGATATTCAATCGGGAAAAGGGGTAATATTAGTTGTCCTGAATATGTTATCCTTTTTTTGTTTCTGCCACACCCTGTACCAAATCCAGAAGCTGTGCCTAAATTTCTCGCAATCGTGTTATTCATCACTCCTGCTAAATTGTTTGCAATTCTCCTGCAAATGAGCTAGTGGTTAGTATGCTCCCCCTATAATGAACTGTCATAGATGATGAGTGGTTATTAATCCAAATGACCTCTAAACAACTGATATTAAATTAACAGCCTTGATGAGGGGGAGTAATTCCCGTGTTTCAAATTATCCTCTTCTACCCAATAGTCTGCATATTGAACTATAACCTGATATTTTGATATGTAGTGTTGACCATTATGAAGTGCTTTATGTGCCAAAAACTATTTTCAACGTTCCAATTTTCAATTTCAGATGTTATTTTATCGTTTGAAAATGTTTCAGCAGGTTATATGCCACTAAAGACAATAAGATTTTTAAAAAGTATTCCATTTGTTAAATGAAAGAATAGTGTGTCGTGACAAAATGTAGAAAAGAAATAAGTTCTGGAAAATGTTTACAATAGAATAATGATGTTTATTTTTCAAGCCATCTTCGTAAGGTGTTTGGGAACGTTGCGACATTGACGTTTATTGTCACTTTTATATATTTACTAATGATTACTAGTATTAGTTATACACTCAAACTAACTCAAATTCAAATGTTTTCTTTATTATAATGATTCAGGCGCACAAAAAAAGAAAAGAAAAAAAAAAAAAAACCTATTACGTACTATACAAATACATAAAATATATTTGTACCATAAAATTATTACTGAAATCAACTAAAGAATATGAGCTATCTGTATCACATTTATCAAACTGTATCATGATTTATCAACCTATATAATAATGAATTAGGTCTAAATATATTATATAAATAGTGTACAATCTATCGCGCAATATACTGGATTATAGGTACGATAAATACTAAATTATCCCGAGTGCAGATTTTGTTTCTCCGAGGCCGCAGGCCGAGGAGAAATAGATCTGCAAGAGGGATAATTTAGTATTTGGAGTTCATATATTCCAGTAATGTTGCAAGATAGAGCGTTCACTATTTATTATAGTAAATAGACCCTTAGATCTTTGACCTTGCCTCATCTGGTTTTATCTTTGCCAATTTTTTGGTGCAAATTTAGCTATTGTGACGTATTTTGTTGCTCCGCGTATCTATTGTTGTAAGCTGTTGTGCACAACATTTACTGTTATTATACGCGCTGGCGCAATGAGACAAACGATAGAATCGATACTCTCTCCATTCATTTGACACGGGCTTTACCTTACAAAAACCGAAAGTTATATTGTACATAAGTACAATATAACTTTTTGGAAGGTAGGTCACGTGGTACTGATCTATCCAATGACGACACGTATTTTTATACCACTATTTACTATATATATATAGCAAATAGTGGAAGAAAAATACGCGTCGCGATTGGCTAGGTCAGTACCACGTGACTTACCTTCAATTTGTTATATTGTACACATGTACAATATAACTTTCGGTTTTTGTAGGGTAAAGCCCGTGTTAAATTAATGGGTAGAGTATCAATTCTATCGATTGCCTTGTTGCGCTGGCGCGTAATAAAAGTAAAATGGTGTGCGCAAATGTAAATAACAATGGATACGCGGATATAATCCAGTATATTGCGCGATAGATTGTAATATTAGACGTACGTAGACAGTCAATAAAAAAGGGATAGGAACCTAAAGTGAAATACTTAGGCCCCCATTTACCGCCCACTTGTTATTTTCTTTTTATCTCTCTATGAAGCGAGGCTAATATCATAAGCACCATTTGCAATTCATTAAGGTATATTGTATCTCTACCACGCCTCCCCTTCGTCAACATGGTCAAATTGTCATTCTTGGCAAGATAAGAAAACTCACGACCTAAACTTATCTTAAATTTGTATTTCCCACCTGCCTGCATTTTCCCTCCGAATACCGTGTAATTATGATTCAATTTACAGAAAATGCAACGTGCGTCCCTCAAAATGGATAAACGACAAATCAGCAAGCTGTCACCCGTCTACGGTAGATAGCAGGTAGAAAGGGACAAAATAAACATGTCCCTCTCCCTGTTTACTCTCTACAATATTTTCTGTTAGAATTCAGTGGTTTATGGTAAGTAGCCCATTACGGTTATTTGAGGTTGTTCTAATGAATAAATCATTTTTTTTAGGGCATATTATGATGAGAGTTTTCAATGGAGTTTGGGTCTGGGTTTGTCACTATTATTACAACGATTCCACTTTGATGGATTTAGCTAAAAGCAATGACAAGATTGGACGTGTAATTTGATTTATAAGTTGGGACAAATTCGATATAATTGCTTTATCTAATGTAAAGGTTTGAATAGAGATAAAACTGAAGAAATATCTCATCTGAAAATAATTGTTTCACTCAGTAACTATGAATGTAAAAAGAGAAAAAAAGGAAGAAGATAACACAACATGTCCTGATAAAACTATTACAAAAAAAAACAAAAAACAAAAAACAGAAAACGTTTTATAAAATCTATTTATAGGTTATCGCTATCTCTCCTATAATATTTTTAGACACACCCTATTTCTGTGGCCTTTGTGGATGTATTTCTAAATATTGTACTGTAGAAAGCTTGTAAATGTTCGGAAGAAAATGAATGTTGTTTTAAATTGAACTAAAATAACTGCTAGTAACATATATATTTAAACACGTATTTTTAAATTTAATTTCTTAATTATTGAGTTTTCTGTCCTTTTCATCAGTCTAACTAAATATCTATATAAATGAGAAAAAAAGTAATATCGTGAATTAATTCCATACCAAGTGGTAAAATACTCCAGTTTGAGTAAGTTTGAGTTTTGCATTAACCATATTAACCACCGCCTTTATTCTATTTCTTTCTTTTTAAAGTTTATATGTCCTCTCTTTGTCAGATTTTCTCTTTCTTGTTTTCTCTTTTTCTGTCTCTCTCGTTCTTCTTCGGTTTATTTCCCACTCTCTATATTTTTCATTCTCTTTTTGTCTTTCCTCACTTAATGAAAAGTTTTATATGTCCTCTCTGTCTAAGATTATATCTTTTTATCTCTTCTTGTCTCTTTCCATCTCTTGGTTTAAATTTTCTAATCTCTCTATCTTTCCCCTTCTCTCTCTTAAAATTTTATACGTCCTCTCTGTTTAAGACTATCTCTCCCCCCACCCCCCCCTCTCTCTCTCTCTCTCTCTCTCTCTCTCTGTCTGTCTCCCCTATCTCTCAGTTTACTCCCACTCTCTGTATCTTTCATCTTTTCTCTTTTTTCTCTTCTCCCATCACCTTGCATGATATTGGTAATAAACGTCTTAATCATTACGCTAAGCGTCATCAGACAGTATTTCATCCACCTACTCATAATCAGTCATTTCCCAGACGTATCTTCACTCCTCGATGATCAAATCAGATTTCAAACCGTGTTTGGACTGCCATACTAATAAGATTCCAAAAAATAGGAGTAATTACATAGACCTGGAAGCCCGGCTGCGCAGCTGACTAATTGGATCTTTTGTACGCGCTCTTCCTAATCACGTGACCTTTATCGACTAGATTAAGTGAGCTAAATCATCGATTTTAGGCTTTCATATAAACTCATAAGCGAAATAAAACCAGTAATGTTATTGCTTCTTGGTGAGCGAGAAAAAAAATGAGAGCAAAAATAAATCCATTTTATCGTCATGTTTATTTTTCTTACTTGTTAGAATTTAGAATAAGCTCCTTAGCGGATCCAATATGTAAATAATTTTTATTAAAGGAGGACACATAATGCTGAAGGGCTAACACTTTCATTTTAACCTATATACCTTATTTTGTTTGTACATTATTGCAAGATATATTCATAATTATATTCAATCAAAATATAATTTTAAAACTTTCCTTTGGGTTTTGGCATACTAATTGATTTAACATTTTTACATTATTTTGCCAATTATATTTGATAATATTCGGAATATTGTTTAGGGATATTTCAGTTACTTTATATTTTCATGTTTGACCGAATGGTAGATCTGAAATTGGATATTTTGTTATATTTATAAATACGCTTTTTTATTATTATCATTAATCTCATTATATAATTATCAAAATGTGTAATTATTTCCATATTGTCTGATAAGTGTGGTATTTGACGAGCTAGACGCCTCCGCGACAAGTTTCAAAACCGTCTCAAACCCGTCTCAAAGGAGTCCCAAATCCGTCTCAAATCCGACTCATAGCAAGTGAGATACCATCATGAGGGGAAAAAAAAGTAAAGTCAAAGGACAGTAATGCATTACAACTGTTAATTTTTAATTCATCAAGAAACAATAACACGAAAGTAAGAAGCATTTTTTTACGAATTTTAAAGTAATCGTCATGAAGTTATCCATATCAGTGACGAGTTATGATCAATATGATAATCTTCTTCAATGCGAAAACAATTATTAAAGGATGAAACTCAACAAGCACTGAGAGCTGCGCAAAACTCTAGCACGTTTGCTTATTTTTGAGGCGCGAATGGCCATGTTTTACATTTTAAACATAATCAGACATGTAAATAGAGGGTAAATTGATAGGGTAGGTGGTAAGAGAATATGTCTAATTACACATGTTTTAGAAGGTGACAACACAATCATTGCGTTAACATTCTCCTCTTACTAGTATCATTTTCATTCTCTTTACATTCCCTCGTTTTCCCTTCTATTTTTGTAGTTCATATCACGTTACTTGTTGGTTAGTAACTTTATTTGCGAGGACAGGTTTCCCGTCCTTTTTCAAAATATAGTGCATAAATAGTGATGTCTATATGTCTGTGATCAAATATACTAGTAAGTATATTTTTCTTTAAGTGCTTTTATAAAAACCAACATAAATCTAATAACTCCTTTTATCTTTTCCCTTTTTTCTAGAACAGCCTATTGAATATTATATACCCTTTTACTTACAATATTGTAAAGGGAAAATGGTGTCCTCTGGTCATCATAATTTTACTTATACTGTAACTCTCTCTCTACTCTCTCTCTCTCTTCTCTTCTCTCTCTCTCTCTCTCTCTCTCTCTCTCTCTCTCTCTCTCTCTCGCTCTCTGTCTGTCTCACTTTCTCACTCTCTTTCCCTGTTTCTCTCCATTTCATTTAAAACAAAATTATCTTCTCTCATCATAATTCCTTCTCTCTCTATCTTTCTCTCCCTCTTTATCTCCTTCACCCAATATGAACTCATCTTCTACTATTCTACCTACCTCTCCCTATGGATCTATCTATCACTATCTAACCTTATCTCTTTATATTTCTCTCTCTCTCTCTCTCTCTTCTCTCTTCTCTCATTGTCTTCCCTCTCTGTCTCCTTCTTCCATTACGAACTCATCATCCTCCACATTTTTATCTGTCCCCATGTCTCTCTCTATCTCTTTCACTCACTCTCTCTCTCTCTCTCTCTCTCTATCTTTTTTTTTCTCTCTCTCTATCTGTATCTCTTTCCTTACCGAACTATTTCTTCCACATGGCTCCATTCATTGATTTGGTATTTGATTTGTAACCATCGCGCCGATTGCTCGAGCAAGGGCCTTGATTGATACACTAACCACATTCTGGTTGCGCCGTAACAAAATTAGCCGAAATTAGATTTGCTAATTTCTTCGTGATCAGTGAAGTTTGTCAAGAAATGCTACGGTCTTTTTTTTTATATCCCTCTTTCTCTCTCCCACCGTCTACCTTTTTATACTTTCCACTACTATCCCAATTTTATTTCATTTAGTCAAGCGTTGAATTTGCTTCTTGTTCTTTTCCCTCCCACCTCACTTTGAAGGCATTTTAGAATTCGATTTCGGCCTGTGTTCTGTTCTAGCGTTTACATAGGAGACCATGAATATTCGGCAAGGCGGCTAATTTAATAATTAGCTCGCGCCGATATTGCTCCGATTGCCCGATTATTCACCAGTGCGTGTATTTCCCAATGATCGTTTGGAATAATTACAAGCGGTAAATAGACCAGGTATTCGCGCCGTTTGTGTTTCGAAGAGAGAGCGTAGTCCAGAGAAAGTGTTTAAGATTAGGGGAAGACCGTTTTTCGCCTCTCCTTTTTTCTTTAATCATTCAAATTTGGCCGTTTCTTGCAAATTTGCCAGAGGACGATTATCGACTTGCTTAGATAAACAGTGAACATCGCCGGGAGATGAGGCGGGGAGGAGCAGCAAAAGATTGTGATAGCTGTTACCTACTCGTTAGTACACATTTTCTCTTGATTTTTAGTATCCCTGGGCTAAACTTCGAATTACGAAGCGGAAAAGAGTTGCAATGACATTAGACAAGAAAAAGTTTTTGAATACAGATCTTTATCTTAATGTCAGCTTTCTTTATTTCTTTGCTTCGTCCGTGTCGATTTAGTAAAAGGTTTAAAAGAAAGAAAGTTTAGTTACGTCTTCTCCGTCTAATCAATTTTGATTAGGAAAAAAAAGTCGCCCACTTGTATCGCAAATTGAAAATGAATTACCATCAGAGGCTTAATGGAAAGCGAAGGCTAGTGGTGAAGAGTAATAGATAATACTAACTGGGTGAAAACTTCCCGCGAACAAAGGAAAATAAGGCGCCGAATAGAAGCTTCTTCAAGTTATCTATTTGTTATCTATTTGTACATCGTTATATCTGCCACTCTTCAAATTATCTCTGCTCGTCATATACCCTCTCATTTATCTAGAGTACAGTTATGGAAGATATAGAGTTGACTGTGCGATTCATCTTGGCGGGAAATATGTTTATATGACCCATTACTACCGCACAAATTACATCACATCGCTCGCACATATCGCCTGCGCTCTGCTTTATTCAAACAAGAGCTATCACTCTCTACTCTTTGAAATTCTTCCCTTAACCCTCTACTTCCATCTCTCTCTTATTATCTTTACCTCTATTTCTATCGCGCTCTTCTTGTTTTTTAGTGGGATATACCAGGGTAATTTCCACTATAACACAGCTCATTTGATTTTACTTTTCCCTCTCTAGGTCTATTCTTTACCTTTGTAAGTAAGCCAGGTATGTCGAGCCTTATTGTATTTCAACAACGACCCACTTATTTCGCCTCGCCTCTTGTACTCCCCTGCAACAAATTGAGATCAAAACTTTCAATCTTTTTATTCTCTTTACATATCACTTTGCTTTAGTGTATTCGCTTTGATGTATTCTCTTTTTCGGTTTGACCTTGCGTCTAAAGAAATCCTCCGTGCACTCAGTCTCGAATCGTAATTGGCACTCACAACATATAGAGAAAAGATAACGAAAGTGAAATATTATCTATCTCACAAAAATTAAGGAAGCTGTTCTTTTGTTCACGTTCACTGTGTATAGTCATCTCTTTTGTGTGTATATAGCTGATTTGATAGTACACTTTTGTTGGCTTTTACGGAGTCGGTTTTTGCAGAGCTACAAAACAAATAGCTATATTTAATTTGTGAATACTGGCTCGTTACGAAATGGACCGCTGAAGTGCGCACAAAAGGGAGTTACATTTGTAATTCTTTTTCTTTCCAGAAAGACTCGTTCGACTATATCTCGACTATTTGAGAGTCGGAGTAATGTGATAATATAAAAATATGTAATATGTAGTTTATAACAGGTGAACCAGCACTTTTTTGTTTACTTATGCCTTCAGGCCTTGTGAAGATTCTTTTTTTCCATAGTTTTTTTTTTGCTTATTTTTTGCTTTGTTATCTTATTTTAAAAAAGAGCAGTTTGTTACAAAATAAATGGCAAATATTTTCCTGTTTCTTTAAAAAAAAATCATAAAACATTGAAGAACAAAGATATCTGTTTTTGTAATTGACATCTGATTCATGATTACACTATTAAATGGTTCAACAGGAAGAGACCCTTCATTCTGCTAGTGTACAAAACCTACTTTTATTATAGTATATTCTGATATTAACAATATTAATAGTTTGAACAGTAAATGGTAAAGTTTACCCATGCATTCACTCTTTTATAATTGTTAATGAAATTGAGTTATTCATACTGGATATTTTTCACTGTTTTTTTATGTAAACAGTGAGCACCCATTAACCATTGTAAAAACTCGATTTGATTATTATGACTTGATTATTATGACTTAAAATATAATCTAACATCCCCACAAGCATTTACAAACATTACAATAGAAAATACGAAGAACTCACTTCCAAATAAAATCTCTTAACCTATATTAACTATATAATCTATACTTTTGATGAAAATTAATATCGCATCAGTGTTCGGATTTGTATCCGTTGTTGAACAAAACTACTGGATGTTAAAAAGCAATGCATCTATGACAAAATACACCATTTGAAGTCTGTTAAACGCTTTTTTTCCAAAAGGGTATTAGCGCATTTTGATTTCAGGTCTTCTTATACATAGAAACTTTTTCTTCAACACTGTTTTTACTCATATGACAATCATTAATTCTCTCTTTCCAATACCCTTTTCATTTATTTTCTCAACATAATATACTTTTTGGGAAAACGAGACGTTTATAGGCAAGACGGAGAAAGTCATAATCATCATTTTCAAATGAATTAGTTTCCATCTAAAATTTTCAATATAATTACGAGTTACGTCAGGAAATGGCAACAATGTAGCAAACTCGCGCCATGCAGCACCGGCGCCGCTTTTTGTGCGATTCCAAATAACTTGGAAGGAAATAGATATAACCCATGCTGTGACAATTTAAGGTCGATAAAAAAATTGTAAATGTTACAAATTAATTGCCCCACGACCCAATCTGTGCTCTGATTGTCATTTTAAATGGTTGTTGGGTACACGGCAAAGATATTTATGAGCGCTTCGTTTGCAAATGATCTAATTTAAATTGCAATGAACGTGATGGAGAACCGGTAATAACGCAGACTAAATCGAATATTTTTGTGATTTTGTTTTCTGAATACGTTTCAATTATGATCCATGATTGGTTGTGATGGTTTACATCGCGTGCAATAGTTACAATAAACGATGATATTCAAGGAAAAAAACACCATTATATATGATGTGTTCTGAAATAATTGGGAATTACTTTACCTGATGAAGTGCTAAAAGCGTAGGTTGCTTGGATATAAAGATTTTAAACACTATTTTGATTAAAATTTAAATGATGGTATTTCAAGGACACGTGAAGTTGACGTTTTAAGATATCATTATCTTTGCAATTTACATTGGTTATTGATTAAAAAAATATTTCAGGTTTAATGCATTTCTTTAACGCCACCATCATCATGTATATGGTATACGTTAAAGGATAAATAAGGCAATCTTGCTTTGGGTGTTAGTGAAAACACCACTTAATTCCGCACCTACGTTGAATGGTAAACAACTTTTTGCTTAAAATGTTTTTGAGAAAAAATCTGGTGCGTAAAAGCAGTTAAAAAATTAAATATTTTTCGAAGGTGTCTCACCGTCTTCAGGAGAATGAAGACGATGAGAACACGCTCACCGAAACGTCGAGTGTGAAGGTCCTTTTCACGACTACTCGTATCACCTCAAGAAAGATAACCTTGTGCACTGGGAAACCTTTCCAGTGCTAATCATTTTAAAAGTTTTCACATTTTTATATTTAATTTGTCTTAATTTTTTTCATTTTTATAAATTTTCTTTTTAATAAGAAAAACATTTTAATTATTTATTTGGTTTGTGTTGTTTTAAATGATAAAAAAAAAGCATGGCCTCTGGCAATCTGTCCGATGATTCGGGTTAGGAGGGCAAGATGAGAGTCGACACCCCTAACTTACCCCCCTCCACCGCTCCTTAAAGTAGTTTCACCTGCCTTTAAGATGAAATGATCGCACATATCAAATGCAGATTGACAGAGGAGGCGTGAATAGGGGCGAGAGTACGTGGCAGGTCTCTATTTAAACAGGGTCGTTTCCAACACCTATCATAACGTGTTAGACTAGGATCTCAAGGGAAATATAAGGTAAGTGGTGTCTTTAGTGCTGTCTGTATTCTGGCATCGGGGCGGAAGATAGGGGCATAAAAGAGTTTCCGGGTACAATCCTCGTACATCTTATTGGGGATACATTCTTAAACTTTGTGACAAATTCTGCCATTTATTAGCTAGGTTATAACAGAGATGGATTACAGAAGTAGTTTCCAGATTCTAAGGAAATGACACGGTGGTCCAGTAGTTTCTTTACCACGATACCATGGTTCAAAAGACCTGTGCCATGTAAGAAAAAGAGTTACGATCAGTTGCAAATCGATAGTAACCAATCAGGCCTCTTGTTGCATGGACTTCATGTGTAAAAGTCTCACTGCGAACCAATCAGAATGATTGTTTAAAATTTGCAGTTTGTTGTATTTCTTTATGTTACAGGGCACTATCGATATCTAATGAAGATATGAAAACACTTCCATGTAGTTTCACCAAAGGAGAAGAGCAGACATATTTATACACGGAATTATGTCCTTAAACAAGTCGTTTTTTGTCTACATGTTTCTCCCCACCAACGTTTAAAAGTAAATAGCCTCTTGGCCTAAACCAACTTGAACTAATGCCCATTTCGTCTAATGTCCACTTGGTCTAACAAACTGGTAATATACAAAATATTCATTCAGGGATTTTGATCAAGTATCAGACGAAGCGAAAATCAGACCATTTTTTTAATAGACAAAATGGGTTTAGCCTAGGCCTATGTGGTGGTATTAAACAATCAGAGGGTTAAACCAACTGCTTTTAGGCATAGTGGATATAAACCATACAGCTCTACGTTCGCAAGTCGGTGTTGAACAAATTTATATTGCAAAATCGAAATTTAAATGTGATTTGGCAGATATCAGTATCTAGGGCCATGTTGAAAAGTTATAAGAACGTGAAAAGTAACTTTCCGTGCCACGATTTGTGCTCTGTATCAACATACGATTATATAAACATCGCATTTTATCATTTTGGCGCCAAAAAACTCCCAGGCACGAATTCACAAAGGTGTATTCTGCAAAATCCATGGTTTCAACCCCGGGTTTAACCTAGGGTTGGACCTAGGATTTTCATTTTTGTATTCGCAAAGGTGGACTCTACTGAATCCACAGATCCACATGGTCATAATACGTCATAATTTGGGTCAACTGTTGGTGAATCATAAACTGGTGGATCCTTGGAGCCATCGATTAAAAAACCCACTGATCCACGGATCCGTGGGTTTTGCAGAATCCTCCTTTGTGAATACGGGCCCCAGAGACTGTCAACGGGGTGGACGCCAAAAAGGATGTGTGGGAATTCACGGGTGTTTCTTGGAACTGTTCTATGAGCATTTGTTGCATTCAGAATGCATAATGCATGTTTATTAATCTTTCTATGCCGGTTGATTAATTTGATAGGGAAATGTAAATTACCTTGACAGCACCAAAATCAATTGGCAATATTTTCTAGATTACCAATAACAAGTATGTCCATGTATTTAGCAAGTTGCTTAGAATTATATTATTTCCATTACTTTGTTGTTTAGGAGACAACATTTTGTAACAGAACACCGTATACAATTATGAAAACAAGTAACCACAATTTCATATGTGTCCAAATATTTGTATGACCGATACATTAAAGAAACATCAGTAACACTTATCATTAATCGGAAAACACATAAATTATCTAATACGAAATATAACACAAATATCATACATTCCTAATGAAAGAGAAGCATTCCACCCCCCCCCCCCAAAAAAAAAAAAAAAATCTAACTTTTTATGTTCATGATAACTGTTGCTATAAATATTGCTTCATATTAGTGCGAAATTTACCATGATTATAATGGCTTAAAATGATATATTATTTACTAAACTGACAATTTTTGTGTATATCATTTGGAGTATTTTAATTTTAGATCAATATGACCTTTCCCTATCTCTTTGAGTGGATCAACGTTTTTTCTCATGCAACTTGGTCCTATATTTCGGCCTAATGATGAAATGGCGTTCGTCTAAATGAGGCAAAAGGGGGGAAACGCGACAATTTATTTGTGAGAAGACCAATAAAACGGGGGAGTGAGATTTTCGACATTAAATCGGCCCTCTTGCAGAGGATATTACTGTAACTAAATCTCTTCTTAAATTGCGATTTGCCGAGGGAGTTTTTTCTCCCACTCCTCATGAAGCGTTATGAGGATATTATCATCATCTGGGGTCGCACAGGAGCAAAGCACATACAGGAAATGAAACGCTGGGAAAAAAGTGCAAAATTGCACTTTTAGTACTCTCATCAAAATCTTCCTCTCTAGTGGAGTATTTTCGCCGCCAGAAATCATCTTCTTCGATTTGTGAAGTGTTTTCCAAGACTTCTCAATTTCTTCGTTGTCTTTATATCCTGGTTAAAAGAAACTTGGTGGCAAATATATATTTTGCTTATTCTGAGACAGAAAAAATAGCAGAGATGAAAGGGAAAACATCCAAAAATAGTAAAAAAATAAATAAAAATACAATACCTTTCAAATTTTAAATATGATGTTATTAAACACATTAAAAAAAAAGCATCAATAATATTTCCCTTCCGTGTTTACCTTGTGTTTTGCATATCCTCACCATTTATTGTCATTTTTATAACCACTTTAAACTTTCCCTCCATGTCTAAATTGTTTCCTCTTCACAATTGGACATCCTTTCAATTCGTTTGATATATTCTTTATAAGCTTCGGAACTTAAATAGTGTTTCCTGATAAAATAAATGTATGTAAGACAAATAGGAATATATGACACGTGGGCCTGGTGCGCCTTCGGGCTTGGGAATCCCTCATCCCAAACCAGATAAAAAGAGCCTAAAACGGTGAAAAGGGGATTTTCACACCCTCCCCTGACACAAAAATAGGCCACCAAAAAATAAAATTTATGTTAAAAAGGGGCCTTTTATAAATTCCGTTAAAGCAGTTATGTTTTCCTAAAATATTCACGCATACAAACCCCATCTTACACAGAGCCCCCGCGTGTGATTTAAACCGTACCCTCCTTTTCATGACTACCACCCCCTTCCCCGCAATTTTGATACACTGATTTTTTTTTATTTTAAAAAATCGAGGCGCAATACATGTATAGTCCTAACATTTATGTGTCGCCCCTCCCCCCTAAGAAAAGTCTGGGTTAGCGACAGGCCTATTGTTATTATTACTATCGTTTCATATCAATTTAATTTTCAAATCATATAAAAACGTGTGTCTCAATCATATCAAATTGACCCCAAGATGTTTTTTTTTTGTTTTGTTTTTTTCTTTTCTACCTTTGTGTATAGCATTACCCCATGCGCGTCTTTACAATTGGATGTAAATTCATTCCTTGCAACGCTTGAAATAACAGGTTGGCATGATTTCCCTCACTTTGGGTTCAATCTGGGAGAAAAGTCGTCTTTCTTTGTCGTCATCATCATCGTCCCTTTCGTATGAGCGCTTGATTGCTCTGGCCGTGTCGTAATCAGTGGTGTTAACGGCATCGATCCTGGGTGTTTGTTCCCCTTTGTTACACGTGGCTGAATAAACCAGGCGGATAAGTTATTCTAATATCGTCACCGTAACTCCCAAGGATCCGTGCTGGTGCGGGATGATGAGGTGCCGAAGAGCGGATCCTCAAAGGAGAAGGCGAGGAAGAAGGGAAGGGTTGGTGGCAAGATGCGGGATGGATGTTGTTGGTAATGGTGGTGGTGGTGGTAATGACGATGGTGGTGGTTGGTGGGAAGATGCGGGATGGTTAAGGTGATGTTGTTGGTAGTGGTGGTGGTGATAGCGTTGGTGGTGGTGGTGGAAGTGGTGGGGTGGTGGTGGTGGTGGTGGTGGTGGTGGTGGTGATGATGATGGTGGTGGTTGTGCTACATTTGTTTATCTTTATATAACACACCTCTTAGTTTTATTCGTGGCAAAACAGACCAGGATAGCAGAGAAAATCAACTATGAAAACTTTAAGGTTTGAATAGTTTTGGGCTTCAGGAGGGCTTTAAAATTAAGGTGATGTTGGCGATAGTGGTAGTGGTAGTGGTGGTGTTGTATTTGTTGTTGTTGTTGGTGGTGATGGCTAAGTCGTGAGTAAATATGATAACAGTGATATAAAAGACCACCTTCTTATTGGTTTATTAACAAATGACAAATCATAATGATGAAGACAGTTACCAAAATTAATTTTCCCTGTTTTATTCTAGAAGAGTAATTTTTGTTCGTGTTTTTTTAAGTGAATGGGATTTCAGATGAACTAGAGAAGTATTCCCATGAAAGGATCTATTATTCAAAGTCTATTTTGATTTCGACATTTCTTCCAAATATCCTCAATCATTATAACCAAGAGGTCAGCCATTAAAGAAAGGAAATTAGTTGAAAATGAATATAATATTCAACACTATAAAAAGATGTTGACTGAAATAACAAACGCAACATCTTAGAAAACGACTCAACGGTGGTGTGAATGAAGGTTTCCATCGCCTTCTTAATATTGGCAATTATTTTATCCAAGGCTGGAGCCGATTCAGTGCGAACATTTCGACGCAATATCAATATCATTGGGACCATCATGAGACGTAATACTAGGTGGCTTTTATTAAAGTTAACACGTAGCTTCTCCTGAATGATACTCTCTTTTTACTTTGACCTTCAAACTTGCATTGATAATGCTTGGTCGAAGGCTTGAAATGGTTGATTTCACCGTCAGGCGACGCGCGAAAAACGCAATTAAATCTTGGTCGTTTTCGTAAGCACGACCGTCCCTTAAACAGCTATCGCTTTCTTTATTGTTTCAGAGAAAAGTAGAAAAGGGTTATTCAAAGTGTAGGGTGTTAGCCTTGCAGAGCGAATATATTTTCTGCTGTCTTTAGAAAGAAGAGTAATACCCCAAATGATTGAATAATGACATGGTCTTTGAAAAGATACAGAATATGTATCTATATTTTGAAGCCTATATCAATATACATTCATATTGCTTTTTTGTTTATATAATCTTACACTTTAAGTATTCTCGCAAATTAGTATATTGAAAACAAAACTCGTAAATTTGATAAAAAATTGGTAAATTTTGAAAAAATTCTTATCGTTTAGTGGTAGAATTTCCAGAACTTGATACGTATTTTCGTTTAATGTAAAATGTATTTTCATTATGTATATACTTTGTTCAAAATTTATACTGTGTTTATATTTTATGCATTATATTATGTTTAATTTCAATTACAGATGTATCCTTCTATATCTATAAATAACAAATATCAAATTAAATTAAATAAAAGGATTTTCATACATTTACTGTATGCTGCTGTTTACTCATAAATAATTAAAATTTTACTAACTAACTCTGAGCCAAATACAATCATGGACGTGCTGAAAAGTATATATATATATATATTATATCGTATCAGGACATCTCCCCCGGAGGACAACTCCCCGGGGACAACTCCCGGAGGACAGCTCCCCCGGAGGACAACTCCCCCGGAGGACAACTCCCCCGGAGGACAACACCCCCGCAGGACAACTCCCCCGCAGGACATCTCCCCCGGAGGACAGGTCCCCCCAAGGACAACTCCCTCGGAGGACATCTCCCCCGATGAAAACTCCCCCGGAGGACAAGTCCCACAGAGGACATATCCCCCGAGTACAACTCCCCCGGAGGACAACTCCCCTGGAGGACAACTCCCCCGGAGGACGACTCCCCCGGAGGACAACTCCCCCGCAGCACACCTACCCCACAGGACAAGTCCCCCGGAGGACAACTCAACCATTCCATTCCTTGAAAAAAGACAAAACAAGTGATAATGTTGGAATTGAGTTTTGTGAATTTCTTTTTTGATAAATAAAAATTGTGTTCTCGTTTAAACTTTTGCGCCCATTCTAATTTGTTTAGGGTGTGATTAATTATTAATTAAAGCTTAATTATCGTGGCTCACCCCCCCCCCCCCTTGCTGAAGACGACTAGAGATATGTAGGCCAACTCGCCCTTCGTGCTCTTTTCTACTCCTGTAGCTTCATATTTAAGTTCCCCATTTAGCATCCTTCCCTTTTTTCAACATTTCTTTTATTTCTTGCATTTTCATTAATTTTCCTTTTCTGAGGGTCACATTTCGTTGGGGTACCTCTGAATCTGCCAAACCTAACAACCTTTTGAGGGAAGGAGTAGCCATTCATAGATTGGAAGGGCAGGTTCCAATGGATGATTAGCAATTAAACAACCATTCCCATCCTCGCTTGTCATTACAGAAGGGTTACTCCATGCTAAAAGTAATGTAGTAATTGTAACAGAAAGAAAAACCAAAGGCTTGGCATAAAATCAATAGTTATAAAGCATTAAATGTTAGGGGAGATGTCATCTAGGGAGTTGTCCTTGGGGGGACCTATCCTCCGGGGGAGATGTCCTCCGGGGGAGTTGTCCTCCAGGGAAGTTGTCCTGCGGGGAGTTGTCCTCCGGGGGAGCTGTCCTCAGGGGGTGTTGTCCTCCGGGGGAGTTGTCCTCCAGGGGAGTTGTCCAGGGGGAAGTTGTCCTCCGTGGGAGTTGTCCCTGGGGGAAGCTGTCCTCCGGGGGACTCGTCCTTGGGGGGACCTGTCCTCCGGGGGAGATGTCCTGTGGGGGACCTGTCCTGCGGGGGAGCTGTCCTCCGGGGGAGTTGTCCTCCGGGGGAGTTGTCCTCCGGGGGAGCTGTCCTCCGGGAGTTGTCCCCGGGGGAGTTGTCCTCCGGGGGAGATGTCCTAGAACCATATATCTATATATATATATATAAATTAATTGCGGATTGGCGACAACGGAGCATATGCATAAAAAAGTAGTCACTGTGACGTTTTCTGGGATTAACTTCTATCCAGTGAATTGCTAATTTCTAGTCACACAATGTCATATTTTCCAACATGGATGCATCTGTAACTATGTCAGGCAACCGATTTTTGATGACATAGTGTGAACAATCAATTGTCATCCACGTCTTCAAGCACCTTGAAACCACACAACATCATTCTTTTCTCTTTGTTTGACAGCTAATTTCATTCGGCTTCTCATTCAAGCTAGCAATGAATTATCCATACGATTGTGTAAACTTTGGTAAGTGTAGTTCACCCTGAGACACTTCCAAACTTTTGCGGAAAGAGCGTTGAAATCATGTTTCATATTTTCTAAGTCTTTCAAATTAGGTCGACAAAACAAACAAAATTGTGGTCCGCGATAGTCCTTTCTTCTGAGCCCAATAACTTCATCGTTTACCCCCTATCAAGGTTTAAAATTATAGAAAGAAAAAGGTGAGCAATGATAAATGCAACAATGGCTGACCGCCCGCTGAGCACGCTTGTTGCTGAGGTGCCGATGTTTTCATACAGAGTATAGCAAGTATATCGAGGGTTATTATTGCCTCAGATTGCCTGCTTTCAGTTCATTTTCTCAGGGAAAAGGTGCGGTGAAGCAAGAACCCAATTTTTCGCTCTCCTTTCATTTCGATCTCTGTTAAGCAAATATTTTTTCTTTATTTCATGATTATCTCGCAATTTAGAACGTAAGTGTGGAGGATAGTTGTCGAAGCGCTATGGTACACCGAATTCAGAACGTTGAAATACTCGTATTTATTAAAATATTGAATTATTATTGAAATACTCGTATTTATTAACGTTTTATTTTTATGCATCAATATAACGGAAACCAGGTAGAGAAATGTGAAAATAATTTTGGAAATATAATTTGGATCTATCGACCATATTTGAAGTTATAGAGTAATGACGATACACAAATCACATCCGAATATTTATTCACTTATTTTTAATGAGTAAACGAGCAAACGTAATGAAAATTTTGTTGTTCATGATTCAGAGAGTTCACTTTAAGGAGACAGTTAATCATTTTAATAATAATGATTTTTTTTTTAAAACTCTAAACACATAAAATAATACTTCCATCCAAAAAAGAATGGTCATTTGCATGAAGGTCAAGGCCCCAAAATTGTCGATTTAGGCACCCTTTTTTAACAGTTTGGGTCTGGGGTGGGCCCATCGGGTAATGCTATCGTAGGAGCGATGGCGTACTGTGGCTGTGTGAAGAAATGATATCTCCATCACTATCTCAATGACGTTATAAAGGGAGTTTTTTGGCAGATCTCATTCTCTCTCTCTCTCTCTCTCTGTGTCTCTCTCTGTCTGTCTCTCTCTCTCTCTCTCTCTCTGTGTGTCTCTGTCTGTCTGTCTGTCTCTCTCTCTCTCTATCTCCCTCTCTCTCTCTCTCTCTATCTGTCTCTTCCCCCCCCCCACCCCTCTCTCTCTCTCTCTCTCTCTCTGCATCCCTCCCCTTCCCTCTCTTTCTTTCTCTACCACTTTTACTATCATTGTTTTTTTAAATGTGTCATAGTTTTTTATTCATACAATTTAGGCCCCATATAATTGTATAACAGCGTTAAATAGGTAATATAGATGTAGGTCACATCAAATAAATATGTAATCAAAATATAAATTGTTATTTCTACTTAAACGGAGGTTTGAAAGAGGAAAAAAAATCGTCAAGGCGAACGAGTACAAATTTGGGATTGGTGCACTTTTTGTTAGCGCTTCTTCACAAGTTTGTGTGTTATTACAGCGAGCTTGAGATAGTACGATTTGCATCGCTTCTCAATGTCATTCCCCGGTAGTTACGGTCAATTTTAGCTGCAGGCTAGCTAGGCATGGGCAAAGACCCGCTTCGCTCTATTTCTGGCCGCCTTCTATTTCCACTCATTTTCTTCCCCGTTCTATCTGGATATCTACCTTTATCACCATTCTCCTCTGTTTCCAGATAAAAGAGGCAATAAATTGTCCATCATGAGGCTTTTCCCCCTTGTTACTTAAATTGAGAATGATGTCTCGCTATCCAATTAGGGTAAACTGCCGATATAGGCCATGATTGGTTTAAAGTGCATTAGCTGCGCCAACCAAAGTACGTTTCATACAAATAAAAAGGAAAAGGAGAGGAAGCAGCAAAGAGCTTGAATGCAATGATAGTTTTCACCGCTAAGTAATGATTCACAGATTTGGGATAAGGTGACACCTCTTTTGTCGAAATGCCTGATAAACGCAGTTAAAATGGGGAATGTGAAAACACTGAGTCCACAAGTTGAATAAACGCTTAGTCAGAGCGGAGAAGGTGCTTGATAGAATAAAACTCAAGGTATATCGATCAAAATGAGGGTGAAATAATATAGAAAAGAGAAAAGCCGACATCTTATTCGTGTGTCTAGATCGGTAGCTTCATGTTTTGTAAATATGGTAAACGCCATACATTGGTATAGATTTATTTTGTAATTAATTAAAACAAAATCATTTTAATTCGTCTGTAATTTTAAAGTATGAATCACTGAGCAGACTGTTTAACAGCAGAGTCTTGTGTTGATGTAAAAAATGTAACGCTATAAGATATATTGATGATAATAATTAAATGCTTAATCTGATATGATTTGGTAAAATAGGAAAAGAGTCACTCGTCATGTTTGTAAAAAACTAGATTTAACATCAGTATTATACAACAAAAATTGAGAGAGAAAGTAAAGTCTAAATTCATTGCCGTGGAAATGGTTAACTGTTCAAGAAAAATTACTATAAAAATTATGTTTCTTCCAATATAACATTTATCCTAATTCAAAGAAATTAAAACACTCAAGAACGTTAAAGGAGTTTTCAAAAGAGCTTGTGAATGGTTGTGGGGCATTGGAGAAAGTTTGAGAAAGGAGTTATAAACGGGGGTAGGTTTACTTTTAGGTGACCCTTGTGGTTTTTTGACATCACCCTCAACCCATTTATTTCATTTTTTTCTTTTTCTTTTTCTGAACCTACGTGTATCCCCTCCATTTCTTATGACCTAAAGAGCGGAAAATATTGGAGAGACAGAATGAACCGAATTGGAGACTGTTACCGAGTTCACCTCATGGCATAGTTATTTTATATTAATACCTTACATTAATATTATTGTTCTACATCAAACTCGATACAATCATTCTTGAATCAAAGGGGCCCCCAAGGTGGTCGACTCGTGGAGAAATCCAGACCGCCCCTTGGCCCCAAATTTTCTTGAAAAAAATCAGAGTAATCAATCAATATCGACTAAGACTCGAGGAAATTTTATTTAATGAAGGCGACCTGAAATTAGAGAGAAACGCCCACTTTGTGTAAAATAATTTCATATATCTCCTGCAGCAGTTTTGAAATGACCAACCAAGTTGAAAATAACGACCCGAGGTTGTTACATTTTGTTAGATGTCGGGAAGAAAATGGGGTCAGGTTTAGGCGAATGTTTGAGGCTATTAATGGCGTCGAAGTTTCTGGTGGATTTTCACCTCTACTCCTTCTCATTCACTGTCGATTGTTATAAAACCTCATTCGTGGTAATCTCACTGTGGCATTTAGGAAATGGAAATGGAACAGAATAGGTATATTAGAGAGAGAGAGAGAGAGAGAGAGAGAGAGAGAGAGAGGAGAGAGAGAGAGAGAGAGAGAGAGAGAGAGGTGAGAAAGAGAGAGAGATTGAGGAGTGATTGATGAAGAGAGAGAGAGAGAGAGAAAGATAGAAGAGAGGAGAGAGAGAGAGGGGGGTGAGAAAGAGAGAGAGAGAGATATTGAGGGTGTGATTGAGAGAGAAGAGAGAGATAGAGAGAGAGAGAGAGAGAAAGAGAGAGATAGAGAGAGAGAGAGGGGGTTGAGAAAGAGAGAGAGAGAGAGATATTGAGGGTGTGATTGAGAGAGAGAGAGAGAGATAGAGAGAAAAGAGAGAGGGGGTTGAGAGAAGAGAGAAGAGGGGGGGGGAGATTGAGAGAGAGACGAGAGATTGAGGGGGAGAGAGAGAGGTATGTGGGTGTGTGTGTGTGGGGGTGGATGTGTATGTGTGTCCGTGTCTGTGTATGTGACAGAAATAAACGAAAAAGAAAGGAGAGAGAGAGGGGGAGGACGATGGGCTCGGTGGTCGATACCTGATACTATACTTATGATATTAATATTTAGGTTGGACATTTAAGTGAGACATTTTTAATTCGAATATTATCAATTTGGCGTACCTTTTATCAGGAGTATAGATAGTATAGAATCGGGAAAAGAAAAACATGAATTGAAATTTAAAATGTTTATAAAAACAGTGCTATATGATTATTTAAAACAAAGATTTAATAACCATGATAATGATTTAGAAAGGACACTATTTGTGTATGATGAATCTGAGCCCTTGAGACAGAATACTCAAACATTAATTATGGTAAAGGGAAGAAACTTTATAAAATGGTGATAAGACTCAAAGAGAAAGAGACAAAGCATAGAATTATATACAATATAGTTATACAGAGGTAAATAGAGGTATATTAAGAAATATGTTAATATTGAGTTAAATGAGAAATCAATGAATAGGAAGTGGAAAAAATATACATAATAATCAGGGAGAGAAAGAAAAAAACATAGAGGCAGAGAGAGAGAGAGAGAGAGAGAAGGAGAAAGGAGGAGAAGGAGGAGGAGGGAGAGAGAGAGGGGTGGGAGAAAGTAACAGGGGTATAGGAGAGAGAGAAAGCCCTAAGGTTTTTTTCTCCATCACACAATGGTCGAGCATATAATCCTATGTCTAATTGTTACCTATACTGTCCGATCGATCACATTTTAAATGGATTGAGTCGGGGCAGTGCAGCCGCCAGAATTAGTTTTATTTCACCCCAATAAAGCGGCTCACACCATCCATTGTTGGGGGTGAAATCGAGAAAAAAAACTTCAGAAGCCCTGTCATGACTAATATGTTACAGTGAATAGTAATAAATAGACCTAGCATGGTTGAAGTAAACGCGTGTCCAGACCTTAACTATTAATATTCTCTCCCACTATAACCACCCCTATCATGACATGTCATGGATTATTATAACACATTGTTCGTTGAAATAATTCTTCATGCTAGTAAATTGATTCCCCCCTCTCCTATTCCTTTCACTCCGACTCTTTCCCTCTCTTTCTATTATGCTGAAGATTATGCTAAAGATCATTTAGGCGTGAGGGATAAATGCCTAGAGTTTTTAACACCTCTGTTTTCTATGGTTTTCGAAGGTTTTTCATGGTTTAAATGAGCACATTTTGACACCTGTCCACAATGTTACCAACTCATTGCATATCACATCAATCAATTTAATACCTTCAAGAACCAAAAGAGTTCTAAATGAGTCGCATTCAAAAGTAAAAACGAGAGGCTATTTTCTCTCTCCATCATCATGATATTCCATTGTTTGCCCTGGTGTTTCTTTATGAGACAATGTTGCTGACCGCATCATGTCTTTAAATAACACAAGTCAAAAGAAATACGCTGAAACCTTTTCAAAACCTTACCTTAATCACTTTGACAAGGAGTTAATACGTGATCACTAGAAAAAGCAAATCAATACCAAAATTGAGATGAGATCTTCGTTCTTGGCTATAGTGTCTTGCACAAATTAAAACTATTCTTATTCCGTCAAATTATCGTTCACTTTGAAAAGAGGGGCCGTATTTTCCAGGATATTATAATTTTAAATTGATTGGGGTATTTGTAACTCTTGCATGCCGTGAAACAAGTTGACAACCTTAATAGTTTTTACCTTGCCTATCATCCTTGAAATAATTACATCGAATGCTATGTATTTAACTGTGGAAAGTTCGATTTTGTCATTAAACAATTACACACGTCGGAGACAGTATTGATAATACGACATCGTATGTTTTGTAATTACACGTATAATTTATGTTACTGTTGGGTCAAAAGTTTTCATACCCCAAAAAGAATTCAAGGGGAAATATTCACTTGCTATAAATCGAGGTTTACTGCATCTTCAGAAATATTAGTTATTTCTGAGAAAACTTCACTTGATAGCACTATATGAATGTGAAATATGATTGTTAGTCCATGTTTTAAAATTATTATATCTCACTACAAAAAAAAAAAATTATTTGTATTTGAAAAGAAATATTGAGCCAAAATATGGAATGTTGTGGCCATGATTCACATCAATTATTTTTTATCAAATTTTTGGAAGAAAATGACATTTAGATATTCTTGATCTCCTGATGACGTACCAATGTGATGAAAAAGCTTCATAAGATCATTTGTTTAATACCGTATTTGTCATGGCAACGGAATGTTAGTTTTTTTTTTAAAGATAAATTTTATAATGATATGTTTTAGGTGATGAATCACCCCAACTGTATACATACATTCATGACATTATGCTTGTTGGTTGTAGACTCTTGTGTGCTATCACAGTCTTCAAAAGTTGTTTGGAATTTAAAAACTCGACATAAACGAAAGTGATAAATGATCAGAAGTAGCTTATAACTTATTCGTTCTCTAAAATTAATGACTACTCTATGACAACTTACGGTAATGTATTATTCATTGTTAGTTATATGACAAAATAAATTATGTCGGCTTTCTTTTTTTTATTTTGGGGTTGCTTTTAATTTTTCTCTTTTAATAAGAAAAACAAAAACAACTAACAATGATAATTTCCGAATGTGTCACAATTACAATGGGAGTTCATAGTTCCATTCACATAGTTTTCGATGATGTTTTATGTTGAACATGAAATCCTCAAAAGCATGGTTCTCGTTGTATACAAGGGATTTCGATAATAAATGTCACTTTCGAGAATACGCCACGTTGGAACACCCTTCTTCGTACCAGAACAACTCAATTATCTTCAATGATACGTGATAAATAACCACAAGACTGCATTATCCTTCACAAAAGAGGATCAACAATTAAAAAAGAAGCGAGGTCGGAAAATAAAAGACAAGTTTAATTGAATGAGGTAAATTTGGCGTAAATCACGAAGCGTGCCCGAGATATCTGTTATTAGGATTGTTATGACTTTTAGGAGCTAGGACGTGATATGAATGTCAATGAGGGTGCCATGGTAATTTATAGGGAAACCTTAATGGTTTGAAAATTAGCACATCTGGACTGTCATCGCTGATCGAATGATTAGAATGAAGTGGATGTGACACAGGACTAAGAAGGAGGCGCTGCGCTTCCACCTTAAAAAAAAAAGCATCCGTTTACCCACATTTTCCTTTTTTTGGGGGGGGGGCGCGTGGAAGTCAGACGGTGGCAGGTTGGAACAGAGCAATATGGGTGTTATGTTAAAAATTCGACAGTTAAGGTGGTGTAAAAGGAGGAAGGAAGAGGGAGGGTAGGTAGTGGGTGAGCAAGAGAAAGAGAGGGAGAGAGACAGGGAGGATATGGCAGGGGAAGGGTTAAAAGAACACGAGAGTAAGTGGGGTAAGAGAGAGAGAGAAGAGAGATGGGGGGGGAGGGAGGGGAATGGGAGGGACACCAAAAATGAAAGTGATATCAAACGCTAGCATGACTGTAAAAGTAAGTGTTCAAGAGAAATAGTCTAATGAAAATGATACATATAATTACAATATTTTTAAGGCGAAAATAATTACGTAAGAGCCGAATACACCATAATGAATGTTACACCAGTATGGTAAACAAAATATATGGTTCAATATCACCATGTTGAAATTATGGTTGTTTATCAATTGCTAGAACATGACGATGAAACCGCATTTTTCTCATTAATTTGAACGTTAGTATCCTCGAGTTGTCTTCACCAGTTTACACAGTTCAAGCAACTTCGGCACATCTTTTTGACGTCTCATTAACTTTCACTTTCCGAGAATGATCTACACTTTCATTTCGTCTAGGTCAAATAGAAAAAGCACACCACAAAAATCGTTAGACCTCCTACGAATAAAAGAGACCGCATATCAAGAGCATTTAATGAAAATTAATTACATCTCTTAATATATTCATTAAATTTGGACTTGTGGAGAGTGGTAACTCTAGGCCAAAGAAAAGTAAACCGCCTCAAAAATCGTTAGACCTCCTTGTAGAAGTACAAAAGCAAAACCATATCAAGAGCGTTTAGTTGTACTTAATAATCCTATAGACTAGGCACGCAACAGATAACATGGGGTCGTTGAACCTCGGGGGTTTATATCCACTTGGTCTAACAGCAGCTGGCTGAATTATCAGACTGTCTAATATCACATGAGCTCAACCAATTTGGCCTATTAACAATTTGGTTTATTTACCGCCTGGTCTATTAGGCCTACATAGTGTGTCTAATGATCACTTGATCTACCTGCCCACTTTTTTCTAATTTTCAAATTAATGAGAAATCATTGACTAGGTGGTATTACACCAAGTGGATATTAGACGAAAGAGAAATCAGATAATATGGTAAATAGGAGAAATGGTATATAGAATAAAGTGTAATTAGACGAAATAGTTGTAGACAAAATAGAATTAGACCATATTTGGTCTATTACTAGATTGTGACAGGTAATTGACTAGGGGTGTTAGACCAAGTGGATATTAGACTAAATGAAAATTTGGCAAAATGCTAAATAGACGAAGTGGCGTTTAGAACAAAAGATAAGTAGACGAACTGGTTGTAGGGGCTAAACCATGAAGAGACCAAACGAGCATTAGTGAAGTGGGTTTAGATCAAGTGATATTTAACCGATTTAACACTCTTATGGACCCAGTGGGTCAACATCTTACTTAGATCCAAGAGGATCACACCACGGTGTGAAAAATGGAACTGCTATTATTTCATTTGCTGCAAATTTACCTCTTTTTTTAACAACATTGATGATGGCGATGATGAGATAATGATGACTTAATGCGATAATGATGATAATTTGATAATTATATAATTTGTTCTTTCGTCTATCTCCTTCAGATTTTAATACAAACCATATATTATTCAAGCTTGACTTTTGATGACCGCAAATAAACCAAACTAAAGTAAGACTCTGGCTGTCTACTAGGCACAGCGTCTGGAAAATTTCCCTTAATCTTGCCATTATACCGACCGATTAACGGAACGATACTTGAGCGAATTTGTCACGCATTGGACTATACCAAACGTCAATGGGATTCAATCAATCGATTGCTGTATCGATCGTTAAAGATAGACATCTCATCCGAGGTATATCATTTTATTTATATTTTTCCCTAATAAGATATCATAATCTCCTAAAAAAAATAGTTTATTATAATTAGTTTGTCGCATGTCCAAAGTCTTGCGATTTTAGTGACTTATACTAGCAGAACTTCTTTGACTGAAATTAAAAAATATATTCTGTAGAAGATCCACAAGGATCAATCCTTTGGCCCTTATTGATAACAATAAGCTTTTAATCATTATTCGATAAACTTCATTAGAAATTAATGCCCTTTAAATAATTTCAAATAATAACTACCAAAATATAAAAAAATTATATTTATTAATGAAAACAATTATTCATTTGTAGCTTTTACAAGATTTATTACACACTGGGATCTACAAAAAAACAATTCCTCCCGTTTGTATTTCATATACAATTTTTTAATTTGTGCATACTTAGTGTTGGTCATAGGCCTACTTGATAATTGTAAAAATCAATGAATTCCATATTCTACTTCGGTTTATCTTACGGACGCTTACATTTAAAGATATATCCCTCGACATCCTTTGTATTTTTTTAGAAATCAAGCTAGATCTTTCAATAATGGAGTGTTACCACGGTACCTAGAATTTTCTTATAAAATAGTTTAAAATAGTTTTTTTTTTAAATGCGGAATCGCCCATTTCTTTACTTATTTTGGCAACGAAACCTCTGCATGTAGCTTAGCTGCTGGCCGATCGGTTGGGTTAGGCATGCATGGCGGGCGGTCATCCAACCAAATCTTTAATCTCCTATTACTGAAAGAGAAGAGAAAGACTAATGATGACCACTGCTATTGTTGGAATCATCATCAATTCCAGTATAATAGTCACTAGCTAGTATAGAGGTTGCTGACCGCTCGGACTTTTCTTCCAAATCGTTCTGCTTCGCTTTTCAATATCATCCAAATTTGATGTGTTGTCTTTCAAGCGAAGGTGATATACAAAAGCTTTCTTACCCTTAGGTATCTCTCAATGACGGATTAAAATCAATTAGCGTTAAAATCGTGTTTTGATCCTCTCTGCAATTATGAACAAACCGAGTGGTCCGAATGTCGATTATATAATGTATTCAATGCCATCTTAAATGTAGGTCCGAGGACTATTAGAGATGATATAGTGAGGCTAAGAACAAACTGGCGCCCTCGTTCTATCGATAAGGAGACAATTTGTCTACAACTTCACAAATGTTCTGACAGAAGAAACGATGATTTATGATTACAGAGTCTTATAACTTAATTTGTAACAGTTGTTGAAGCCTTACCTGAAAGCATATGCGATTTTTTTTTGGGGGAGGGATGGGGTATTGATAATGATTCCTTGACGCGTTCTTTTCTTAGAAATTGTCTAGCCTTTACCCAAAGCATATGATATTTTGGTTTATATATATTTAACAATATTATGACACCATTATTTCAAGAAATGATAGAAATATAAGAATTTTGATGATTAAAAACAAATGTTATTATATTATATTCTGAGCATAAGTATTTTTAAACGAAACATTGGAATACTTTGAATAATATTCTTTATATTCCAATTACAAATTGTATTTGGAATTTATACAAAAACTAAAGCTAAATGTTACAAACTTGCGGTATTTTTTCCGAATATACGAATCTTTTCTGATCTAATTCGAACTTCTTAAGCACTTATATCAAGATATCAGATCAAAACCTGATGTATATGTATTATAGTCTCTCATTAGACATTATGGATCCATCGTGATATTAGACGGAGAGAGGGAGAGAGAGAGAAGAGAGGGGGCGGGGGGGTTAACGACTCGACATACATGGAAACGCCTTTTATACTGGTAAACATACCGACAGACAAACGAGCGAGTAACAAGTGAAGTCAAAATAATGAATTATCAGATTACAACAGAAATCACCAAAGCTTACCGATATAAAGTCGATAGCAAGGGAGCGGTCATTTGCACACGGCCTACCTCTATATCTCTTAGTTTGGGGTCATTGACTATATCGGGTTCACAGCACTGACCTTATATATTTTAAAAAATATAATAAACATCAAAGCTCTATATTATTGCTAAGAGCATCATTGACATATATCTTCTTCCATATGTTGCTTAAAATATTGTTTGTCATTTGATATTTAAAAGTCAGGTGACAAACAATACCTTGGAATATTATAGTAGATCATAAGTTATCTATGAAAATAGCTTAGCGAATAAAGAGGTAATAACATCATTCAATAAAGGGGAAATGCATGCAAATAGCAAACATTATACAGATGAAAGGAGATATCACACACATAATGATGATGATATGTATTAACATTACATTATCATGTTAGATAGCGATTAGTATCATTCAGACTAAAGAAGGGGTTGCCTTAAAGCCGGTCATCTTTGTCACCATGACAACGCACCCTATCATCGGATATCCCCAAAGTCAGTAACCTCACAAAAGACTGATGCGCATGGTCTGTCAAACCCAAGTCACATCGAAGCCCGGGCAGCAAACAATAGTTACCCTCCGTGAACAAATAGACTGATTGCGCGACTAATTGCTGAAGAGGAGGCAATTTATCGAACTTATCGAAGAATGGGCTTGCAAGCCAAACAAACTCTTTCAGATCAGAGGTATTGAACGTTTTCAAGTCGTATGGGTTTAATTGTTTTTCCGCGTGTCTAGAATTTACTCAGCCATCCCCTCTCTTCCGTCTTTCGCTTTCTAAGTTTAGTGACGTCACATGACGTAGCGTTTCGTAGACATCAAGGTCTTGATCATCAATGATTGTACAAAATTTGTTATAGCAATTAAAATTAAAATTGAATTGCTAAAAAGCTTTTTTTTCGTACTTCGCTTGAATTTGTTTCGTTCGTTCAGATCATTTTCATAATATCCCCTCTCACCTCTCTTATAAATATTTGTCTTTTCTCTTTTCTCTCTCTCTCGTGCGTCTCCTGCTACTCTCTCCTTAAGAGCGTCTCTCTCTAGTCTTCATCTCTCAGAGTCTTGAGTCCCATCCTCTCTCCTCATCCCACTCTCTCCTTCTCTCTCCCTCCTCTCTCTTACTTCTAATATGCGATGACGTATGAATCTTTTCTTCCGAATCACCAAACGACATCGCACACCATCACACTTTGATGTCATTACTCTCTCTTCTCAATTCCTCTAGTCTATCTCCCCTAGGACCCTTTAATATATTTTCGTGTAGATTCATTGCTATATCCTGCTTTATTATTTATATATATGGGCTTATTCTATATATATCATCTTGCAAACAAATATTTCTGTGAAAACCTACATTTTCATCTTTGAAATTTATCTCTCTGTGTGTGTTTGGGTGTGTATGTGTGACTGTGTGTGTGTGGTGTGTGTGTGTTGTGTGTTATAGGGGGGGGGGGTCCATGAGAGATTTACGACTAAAATTTATGCTTTTCGTGTTTTATAACAACGTGCAAACTATTACAGCAACATCACACTGAATTGTTCGTGATAATTGTGCAAGCTCAAATCAAATCTAATTTTTCAACATTCATGCAAGGTCAAATGAGATTAGAGTGCCTGCGGTAACATGATGAAGAATAAAACGAATATATTTGTGGTAAAGTTGGGTGCTGGTATCTCCTTCAAAATAACGATGAGAATGATATGAAATTATGAATAATTTCAAAACCGACAAAGACCATGAAAAGGGGGAAAATTACCAGTCCATCTGCCTCGCATATTTGCATGCAACTGTATGTAATACTCGAAATATATTAGGCTTCAATTTTTATTACAGATTGGATAGACGCGTAGTAGAATATAATCCCTGGTGGATCGGGTATTAATAGTATTGATTTTTAGATATTTAAAAAGATGGAAAGGGGCTGAGCTTAAACATATTTTTTATTTAATTTGATATATATTTATATACACATTATACTATCTTTTACAAATTTATTCGCCTAAATAAAATAATATTGAGATAAACGTGCAGAAGTGGGAAACGTCTGACTTTGTGTATTGTCTTGGCATCAGAAAGCTTAATAGATCCAAAACGGAAGCATCTCTGGATACCCAGCATAAAAATCAATGGTTATTAGTCACGTGATCAATACGTCACAATGCTTTCAATCTCCTTAAAAAGTAAATACTCATTTTACAATGACATAATTAGAATCATTCACTTGGCAATTGCATCGAGCGTGAAATGAGGAATTAGGAGCAGTCTAGCGCATCTCCCGTTTCTCCTGTTTAAGATGTTGCAATATTGTCTAGTCGCTTGTCAGCTATTTGGTGTCGTTTCTTTCTCAGTTCCCACCAATGGTGACCCAATTTTTCCTGATTTTGTAGATTTATATCCAACAAATGAGGATGGATGTTTAATACCATTAATAATGAAAAAAAACAAAACAAAACAAAACAAAACATTTCACATGCTTTTAAAATAATTCAACGGGTTCAAAAGAAAAGTATTTAATTTTTATGTCGAATTGGTGACGATCGAGTCGAGTAAAGAAGTCCAATCCAATGAAAAATTAAAGGTAACACATTGGAACTCTGCTTTCTAAGTTGGAAAGTCATAAATCCATACTTTATACAGGTCATTCTAAGCGATATACAGATTCAGGTGCAGATTCCAATTTTATTTTAGTTCTAAAAAAATGCATGAAATAGTCATTATAACAATATTATATGATTTGAATTATTATATTTTTTACATTATCATTTCAATGTAACTTTCAAGTTTCGAGAGGAAACTTTTTCAAATAAACATTTTCTTTCATGTCTTGGCTTTCCACTAATGTTTCAATTTGTATAAACATGTACGAATAAAACAATAATTTAATATTCAAGTAAAAAGAAAAAACAGCATATGACACGTAGGCTATAACGCATCATGAAAAAAAAATCTCTGTTTCCCTCGGTTCATCATGGAGAGCATCCGTCTGAGCGATACGAAATAATTCGCTCAATATAAACTGGTCCATTCGGCCCTCTGGAGGGCATTTCATCAAAGGACTTGTCGGACGTTTTATCCGACAAACTGTTACAAGCTACTGAAATGCTTGCATCTGATTGGCTGAGAGCAAACTTGTCGGATAAAATATCTGACAAGTCCTTTGATGAAATGCTCCCCAGGGAGTTCAAGTTGTCGTTCACGTTTCCACAATCATTGATGCACTCACAAGCTTGAAGTGCTTTAAAAAATATATATTCATTTCCCATCGAAATTCTTTAATCATTGGGTTTTGCTGTTGTATCTTTAGTCATTTACTTTGTTAGACAATTATTATTTTTTTTTTTTAATTAGGATTATTTTTTTTTCATTTTCTTTCAATTCGAATGTAGATGATCAATATTACAATTTGTCTCATATTTTGTTGGATATTTAGCCTTGTCGATCGGAAGATCACAACCAACTATTTTATATCAGACCGAATTAATTTCAATTCATATTAAAAATGATCACAGTTAAAATTCGTTTGCAAGTTTGTAATCTTATTGATATAGCACAGATTTTTAAAGTATTGAAAGTATCACATCATGATTTATCAATTTAATATCTGACAAGTCCTGACAAGTCTTTGATAAAATATCTGACAAGTCCTTTGATGAAATGCTCCCCAGGGAGTTCAAGTTGTCGTTCACGTTTCACACATCATTGATGCACTCACAAGCTTGAAGTGCTTTAAAAAACATATATTCATTTCCATCGAAATTCTTTAATCATTGGGTTTTGCTGTTGTATCTTTAGTCATTTACTTTGTTAGACAATTATTTTTTTTTTTTTTATTAGGATTATTTTTTTTTCATTTTCTTTCAATTCGAATGTAGATGATCAATATTACAATTTGTCTCATATTTTGTTCGGTATTTAGCCTTGTCGATCGGAAGATCACAACCAACTATTTTATATCAGACCGAATTAATTTCAATTCATATTAAAAATGATCACAGTTAAAATTCGTTTGCAAGTTTGTAATCTTATTGATATAGCACAGATTTTTAAAGTATTGAAAGTATCACATCATGATTTATCAATTTAATATCTGACAAGTCTGACAAGTCCTTTGATAAAATATCTGACAAGTCCTTTGATGAAATGCTCCCCAGGGAGTTCAAGTTGTCGTTCACGTTTCCACAATCATTGATGCACTCACAAGCTTGAAGTGCTTTAAAAAACATATATTCATTTCCCATCGAAATTCTTTAATCATTGGGTTTGCTGTTGTATCTTTAGTCATTTACTTTGTTAGCACAATTATTTTTTTTTTTTTAATTAGGATTATTTTTTTTTCATTTTCTTCAATTCGAATGTAGATGATCAATATTACAATTTGTCTCATATTTTGTTCGGTATTTTAGCCTTGTCGATCGGAAGATCACAACCAACTATTTTATATCAGACCGAATTAATTTCAATTCATATTAAAAATGATCACAGTTAAAATTCGTTTGCAAGTTTGTAATCTTATTGATATAGCACAGATTTTTAAAGTATTGAAAGTATCACATCATGATTTATCAATTTAAATGAATTATGTGATATTTCTTATTTCTGAGACGGATGAAATTAATGATTGCCGGTTGTTGTTCCCTCCGTTTGTTTCATTTATCTGACAATAGACATCCGGAATTAAGGGCGGTGTGGATGAATTGAATCCATTAAATCTTCTTTAAATTCCATGACTATCATTTTAAGGCGCTCAATTGACTTCCCTTCCAAATTCAAGAATGAATTGTTCTTTAAACATATATTAATCAGGAAGGATCATTTCCACCCTCCCTCCCCTCCCCCCCCCCCCTTCTCTCTCTCTCTCTCTCTCTCTCTCTCTCTCCCCTTCCTTCCTTACTCCTCCCTCTCATCTTCCTCTGTCTCTCTTTCTCCCTTTCTTGCCCTCGGTCTCTAAAATTCTTTTGCTTTACTTTTAAACACTTTGTTTCATTTAATCAAATTACATACCTTTAGTTGGTTTTGTAAGCTATTTTTAGGTTTTATTATCTTCAAAACAACCCTTTTCCAACCTAATATCCTTATCAATGAACTTTAAAAATTGTATTGTTAACGTAATTATATTTTAAATATAATATTCATTACGTTTTAACAAATTATTAACCGTAATGGTATAGAGACCATAATATAGACAAGATCAGGATTATCAAATTGATAAGGTAAAAAATAATACATTGCATCGAAAGTCCCGTGGCGTTCTTCATTATCTTGTACGCCAAAACATATGCGATATTCATGTGCATGTATCATTGGACCAATCAGCGACGACGAAGAGAGTTTTGCGCCCCGCCCACTTCATAATGGCGTCAACCTGAGACCACTCTTCGCTGCAACGCATATTCGTCTCCCAGTGAATCAGGAGACGTAGAGCTGAATACAACGGAAGGTCGAGATTGGAGTCAGCAAATTGAGACTGGCTTCTCCTCATAGTTCGGTAGGCAATAGGTGTACAGGTTTGCGCACAACACGTTTGGCTACATTGTAGCAGCTCTCTGAACAGGGGGGTAGCTCTATTAGAGTTGAAGCCATTTCTTATTGTGACGTCACTCATTGAACAGTTTCATCTGCCAATCAAAAGTGACATGAAATGGTGACGGTTATTGGCCAAGAGAGAAGAAGAGAGAAAGGAGTTTTGATTAAGCATCGTCGTTGCATACCCTTGTCTCTTCTAAGCTAATTGCGGAGGCCTCTTCTATAACGACTATGCAAATTGAGCGATTAGCAAGTTGGATCGGAATTCATCGCCGAGCAGGAGGAGGGAGCGCATCCCTAGATTCACTGGTCCTGAACACAATCATCTCTAACCCTATTGGTAGCAAGAAGTTGGATCTCATTCTTCGGTGTAACACGACGTAGTGGTCAGCGAAACTTCATTATTATATGAATCTATTTCCAACATTGCTTTCTTCACTTCTGGTTCGGCATTCACGGGCGAGAACACATCTTTTTATCATTCTCATCACCCTCGTCACCCTTCAAAATCGCTATTAGACTGATTTGTATTCGACGCCTTCTCCTAATATTTTTTTTCTCGTCCATGCATCTTAAGGTTTCATCATATCAGAAGTGGACAAGTATTTTAAGGGAGGATATTAAGAAGAAGACTTTGGTATGTGTCATCTCTTTGTCCGGTTCAAAGAAGTGGTAGAGCGTGTACCCCTGTGTTCGCTTTGACTGGTCTTGACGCTCCGGAACCCCTCAAACCTTGTTGGTTATTGATAGAGTGCGGACGTATTATCAGTGGACTCTCTACTCCTTGCACATGGTAGATACTCACTTATGAATCTGAATATTCAAAACTGGATTTCTAAGCTTTATTTATGTGGACCTCGTCACCACATTTGACTGTGAATGTTTATTTTAAAGAGTCCTTTTCTACTGTGATAAGGGCAAAGGGATCCTTTTTGTGTGTTGTGGAGGACTTGTACCGAACTGATGTTATTAAAAACCATTTTTTTTTTTCGAAGAAAGGATTGAGAGACAAAATTTCAAAATGTCAGCGGTGGAGTTATTTCGACCGCCTATCAGCGGAATATCGAATCGACCAGCAGTACAACGTCGAAACCGAGTTTATTCTCAATAGAATCACTTGTATCAAAAGACACAAACCATAATAATAACAACCATCATCATCATCATCATCGAGCAACACCAACCCCACAGCATCACCACAAGCAGCGGCCACGGCGTCGCCATGGAATCGAACTCGCTAGCTTCTTCACCGTTTTACGCCGCCGGCACGAGCCGACATGGCGGCATCATCAAGCCTATGCCCACGGAGGCTTCTTTCTTTACCTCACTCAGTGGTATGAAAGGATCTATCACCAGAGCCTATCTATCACACCCGCCGCCGCAGCGGGCGGGCCGCCTTCTCATGTAGGCCCCATTCAGCAACAACTCGGACTCGCACACCATCATAATCTCGCAGCAGCAGCAGCGGCAGCGGCAGCTCAGCACAATCACCCGGGGCTGGCCGGGGTGTTCGGTGCACACGGTCTTGGAGGGCCAGAGGCGCGATGGATTCGGACTTTACCCATGGTTGTTGGCTAGAAATCGATTTCTTGCTGCAGGGGCACAGACCATTCCCAGGTGAGAATATTTGTAAGATGATCATTTAATCTTTTCAAATTCCTTTTCTGCTTTTCAAGCTCTGACATCTCAATTAACAATATTAAATCACTTCTTACTGAATTTATCCTTCCAACAGAAACTCAATACGCACTCATAATCCCATGTTTACATCCAAATTTAAATCGAGTTTTCGACCTTTTTCACTCGACTATAATCCATGTCTGTCAAAGGGGATTTAAACATATTTCAGTGTATCAGCCGTTTCATTCGTTTATGAATCTGTACATAGAGTATTTTATTTGTACATTTAGTACATAATACTCTTGTTTGCAACTAATTCATGAATCATTTGCAAAAATTCAACAGCTTTACCAAATGAATTTAAAAGTTGTTGTACATGAATGGTATTAATTTATAGACATTTTTTACATTTCTCAGCTTCAATAAATTATTATGTGAATTACTATTTCAGCCAATCAATATTTGATAATTTAATTTTTGGTGTATAATTGTCCGAGTAAGATTAACAGATTATCATCATAATGTATCATGCTCTATTCGTGTTTCCTGCGTACATGTCTTGACAAATATATAATGGAATTTAAGTAAAATATTCACTTAGCCATTGTTCACTTATTTCTATCAAGAAATTAAATAGTTAAAACGAATATACTTTTTATATGGTTGTATGTAAAATAATAAGAAACAAATAATAATAATTTTCTCTGTATTATAATCGGGGCACCGCGGATGTGACTGTAGATTTTCTTTGTGTTGCGATGTAATCGGACTGTACAAGTCTGTAAATCAAATTTAAGCCATCAAAACATTTCTGGATTACTCTTTACTTTTCCTTTCAATCCATAAAGTCATTTACATTAAAATACATTAAGAACGGTTTACCTGAATGAATAACTTAATTTTACAGGTAAATATATCTTCATCTTTATTTGGCAAAACTAATTTCTAAACGATAATATTATAACATTACTCCATATAACATAAGACTCATGGTGAATATTGGTCGAGAAAGGTTTCGGTATAATGTAGATTTACCAAAAACTTCAAAATCAGCTTGATCAGATTTAGATTTAGATTAACAAGAAGATAACTGGTATACAAATCTGCTGGCCTGTGACGTGTCTTATCAATCATGTTAATTGAATTGAAATCATGCTCGCATCCAGAGCTTAACAAGAAAACTGTTAACACAATACAAATAAAAACCTTAATATTCATCTCATATGAGATACTACACATGTCAACTTCGGATTATGAACATCTTTATGGAGTAGTAATTCTGATACATCATATTAATTTGTTAGATGGGTAATGGTTTAGGCATACATGAGACCTGCTTCTTATGTCAACAAATCAATAATAATCCGCTACCGGTGGGAAAGTAGTGAAAGAGCGATGTCGATTTTAGAGCACAGATTCTGCTCCGTTTTGGGCGATTTTTCAATAAAATATTTCACTTTCAATTTAATCCTTTTTTCATATTCGGTATTTCATTCGTTCACGTATATCATGTATATATCGTTGGTATATGGTAGTGAACGTGGTGTATGAGTTAGACTAATAATGATTTTAAAAATCATATTTAAGATTATAATTTTTCACGGAGGACTGTTTTTTACATCAACGGATCAAAAGGAGATACAATTTGCCATTGATGAAACGGTTTGCCTACCATATCGACCATATAGACTTTGTTGTCTTCCATGCAACCATTTTTTTTTTTGCACATCTGTGTATACAACCTAAAATTATCCTGTAATATATCACTTTGAAATATGATTTCTCTTTAACATTAACAATGCAAATTTAGTTTCCTCAATGTCCTTCCATTGCCAACAATCAGGTATTGTAATACTAATGTAATAGACCTAAGAGCAAACAAGATAATATAAAATACATTTGTAGCTTTGGTGTCCTATAATAGGTCTAAGCTTCAAATGATTAAAACTAATTCAGACACAAAATTGCCATTGCTCACATTAATTTATATAGTGACATGATATAAGCTAATTTTAATTTTTATCATTGTCTGAGATAGGCCTACCTGTATACACTTTACAGGGTTATAATTTTCCTCGATAATTCGCACGCATTGCTTCTTGAAGCTTCAAATAATTGAAACAAAATAATTTACACACGGAATTGTAAATACACACATTTTTTTCTAATAAGCTTATGATTTAGAACGATGCTTTGGATAATCCAGCCAATGTTCACATTACTTTCTGATTCTCTAAATCCACATCTCATTTGCTACCTTTCTTTTTCTCCCCCATTTCTCTTATTATGTCTCTCTGTGTTGGGAAAAATAGATAACGAATAATGAATGAATCGGATTTAATTTATTGACATCATCGAACCAAAATTCTAGAAGTTTTTGTTATTGTTCAATGAAAATTTCAAAAATATGTATATATTATTACATACATATAAATTACACTTAATGTTTGTATATAAATTGTTCTGCCTTTGCTGATCTTCCAATATAATTGGAACGAAGTTTATGTGAACATCCATGTTGTGTTATCTCGTGATTTGCCAATTTTTATTCATTCATTCAATCTCCATTCTCTTTATGAACTTTCTCTCTCATTTATCTTCTCACACTTATACTGTCCCTCTCTATCTCTCTCTCCCTCTCTCTCGCTCTTACCACACTACTATTTCTCCATCTTTCATTCTAATAATCTCCCTCTCTCTCCCTTATATTGTTTTATACTTCTCCCTCTTTATCTATTATCATCCATCCTTTCTTTCTCCCCCCCCTCCCTCTCTCTCATCTCTCTGCTCTCTCTTACTTCTTTCTACTTCTCCCTCTCTCTTCTCTCTCTCTCTCTCTCTCTCTCTTGTTTGGTCCTTGCCAGAGTCTCAGAGGACATTGCCCCCAATCTAGTGTCCATGTGACCGTCCTTCATTGAGTCACATTGTCATGTGGTCTAATGTGCTTGTCCAGTTCCGTGACACACAATAACAAAAGACATGTTAAGAAGAAGACGAAAAAAAAGAAGGTCCCTGATTTTAATCAATAAGTAGCAATGATCATTGGATTATAGATGCACGTTTCATACAAATAGGGGTTTATGTCCGTTGTGTCGTATTTTTATCTGCGTTCCAAACTATTAAAGACAAAATGACTCTCTCTTTCTCTATTAAACGTCTATTCCCATTGTGATACTGGTTCATGTAGTTCTATGTTCGATATACTGCGCTCAGAAACATAATATATTATTTAGTCATAATACCCACGCCTTCACCCATGTTGTGGAAAACTGTAATGAATTTAATATCCTATTCTAACACCAATTCTCTTTCCATGCCTGTCTGTATTAGCTAAAATTATTTGCCACATTTTTCTTCCTTCATAATAATAATACAGGGCACTAACATGTAGGCCTATAATACTTCACTGCCCTCTCTTATACACCGCCTCTATTTAATCTATCTCACCCCCTCTCTCTCTCTTTTAAAATGGCTCAAAATCCCCTTATTCATGAACAAGAATTTAAAGATATAAATGCCTGTAGATTGAAAGATATCGTGAAATTTGCCCCTATTAAGAGCTAATTAATGTGTTCTTGTGTTGTCCATAATGGAGAGCTTGGAAACCAATTACTGCCAGTTTAGGGGACCCTTTCCTTTATTTTGACCATCATTGTGACTTCGTTAACTCTCATTGAATAGGGGATTAATCGTGGTAAATTGGTGTATCAAACTTAAGACCAAAGGGGGAAAAGAAAAAAAGGGTGCGAAAAGGAGAGAATAGAAGCGCGCTCGAGGTTTGTAGCCGGGCTTGAGGCGGAGTGGACGGCTAACAATACACGAAGACCAGCCGACAAACTTTCAATACTTCGTGGCCAGATGACAATAGTATTAACCCATTCTATAACTTTTGATAGGAAAGGGATCTTGAATAATTGCAGATGGAAGAAAGAAAAACGGCGTGAAGTTGATTACACCGAACACCCTTTTGTGAATCCAATGAAGTAAAGGTTTCATTGAATAGCTCTCACCCTAATGTAAATTAATTAGAGCTCTTATCCGCGCTTTTTTGAAAGTGTTTAAAGAGATTTTCGCCGCTTTTAAAGAACTGCTCTGACAAAAGCGCCTTTGACAAGGAAACGTAACATGTTTTGAATGACCATGCTACTGCTACTACTAGTGTGGCCATCTTACTTTTATCCTGGTAAATTAGACTTCCAATAAGCCATGATCCAATTTAATAATCTCTTAAATAGTTGCTAAGAACTCCTTATGTTATAATGAGGTTGTGATAATGTTTCCCATCAAAATGTTCTTAAGGATTAGTGTGACGTGTGACTCAATAATGTTTCTATAATCGATATACAATGATTTTTCACGATCAGTATGAAAGTATGTTGTCGGTGATTTGTATACATGCCTTTAAGTTGGACATTCTTTCATCTTTTCACTACGAAGTAATAGTATTCTACACACCCTATTAATGATAGTGTTATCTGCTTTAAAGGCGTTCATCACTTTCTGATCTTTTGGCGCGCTAAATAAATTTGACTAACTTATAACAAAGACGTTAAAATTATGTCAAGCTATTAGTATATATTACCATGATTACTCTTGTTATCAGGGGCGTAGACAGCGGGGGGGATGGGGGGGATGCATCCCCCCCCCCAACTCAAAAGGTGGGGGGATGGCATGTACAATCATCCCCCCACATTTCACGGGTGATATGTATTTTTTAAAGGCTGAATGGGCTTTGCACACTCCTTTTTCTTCCACGGAGCTCTAAAAATTTTTGCTCGCGCTTCGCGCTCGCATATTATTATCATTATTATTATTTTTATTATTATTATTATTATTATCATTATTAAATCTAGATTAATTATTTCTATATCTATTATATATTTATTTATTATTTAGGCCTAGGCCTATACTTATGTTTTATTTCCAGGGAATTATTGCTTGTTCTCACCTAGAGTTTATTTTATTATTCTATTTACCTTATGTTATTTAATTGTTTCATACTTATAATTGTATTTTCAAATAATAATATTGCAGAGGTTGTATTAGAGGTGTAGGCCTATGCAGCTCTCGGTGTATTTGCAAGAATACCCTTTGTGGATATGAAATCGGGCTCAGGCCCCTAAATTGCTTCTTTTTTTTTTTTAGCTCGCGCTTCGCGCTCGCTTACAGGAAATGAAAAGTTGGCACATAAACCTTCTGGTACGGCATGTTTGTTTAATTTCTTATTTTATTATGCAAGCTTGTATATTTGCTGAGGTAATTCGGCGCAACCCCCAAATCGGCCCTTTTTGCCCCTTCTTTGTGTGTATAGATCAAAAAACACTCTCGTTTACCTCAAAATTTCCGCTCGCCTGGAATTGTATATTTGCTAAGGAAATTTGGCGCGACCCCCTAAATCGGCCCTTTTTTGGCCCTTCTGTATGTGTAGGCCTCAGATTATAAAAAAAAAAAACCTCTTGTTTGCCTCAAATTTTTCACGCTCGCGTTCGCGCTCGCCTGGAATCGTATATATTTGCTGAGGAAAATTCGATACAACCCCAATATCGGCCTTTTTTGCCCCTTCTTTGTGTGTATAGATACAAGAAAAAAACACAGGCGTTGGTTTACCTGCAAAATTTTCTCCCTCCTGGCTCGCGCTGCCTGAAATTATATATATGCTGAGGAAATTCGGCGCAACCCCCCGCCCCCCCCCCCAGCGACATTTTTTGCCCTTCTTTGTGTGATAGATACAAAAAAACACATTTCGTTTACCTCCAAATTTTGGGCAATATGAGTCTCTGGACCACGAATCATCCCCCCCACATTCGAGGACCTGTCTACGCCACTGCTTGTTATCACTGCTAAGCATAGGCCTAAAGATTTTTTTTAGGAGACTAGTATTATCTGAATACAGTGCAACATTCTCCACATGTATTTGTAAGTTATATTTAAATACCAAACATTATGAATGCTTAGTAAGTAATACGAGGAAACGATAGTTGTTATCATAATGTAATGTCAGCCTCTGGAAATGGAGGTGGCTAATTTCTGAGAATGTGAAAGCAAAAGAGAATTTAGTGGACTTATTTTTTGATAAACGTTAGATTTATGTTTCATCCATATCATTCTCGATTATTTAATTGAATGATAATTAATTTCATTAAAAAAAAATTAAACACTAATTATGCAGGAAGCCATGATAATGTGATCTTTCAATTTCAGAATTATACAAAATTGTTATTAAAAAAGTTAAACAATGAATTAACTTGAAAACGTAATTGAGACTGAGATTGTATTCATATATTCTCAATCATATTTTACTTTTTAGTCGCACAATGATACATGAATATGACTAAGTGTAAAACAAACTCCGTTCGTTTCTTTTATTATGTGATCTGCTTCTGTAGACTCGCTACTAAATGGAGTAGAAGTAATACTATGTGGGAGTCTAATGGTATAACTGCACCAACACAAATTGTATGATTGTAAAACGCGTATGGCTTGATTTGCTGTCTGCTCAGCTTTCGGAAGAACTGAATATTTTTTTCTTAAAAGGTGTCGAGTTCAAGTCGTAGATATCCATTCAAGTCAAGTTTAGCGTGCCTAATTACACTGGTACTCTTTCAATACTATAATTGTTCCCAGTTTACTTGTCTCAGTGGGTATATACCGATAAAATATTGCCGTAAAGTGGCTTGTGATATTGCTTCTTGACCGGAATAAGTTTGTTTGTTCAAAGTATTTCTAGTCAGATTGAATATAGTTCTATTTGCACACCGCTCATTCTTTGTTGTCTGCGCCGTATAGACTATGTTTTCATATACTCGTAATATTTGATACTTATTTCTTGTTTCCTTGGCAGTTCATGAAACAATTATTATTATTAAACAAGAAAACACAAATAAACATCGCGCCTATATATAAGATTTCACAAAATGCAAGATTGTTTTTCACAAATCAAGTGGGCCTAAGGGGAACTTTGAATACTGGACTTTTTGCACTTACTAAGGACAAATATATTTTGTGATTCTGATAACATTTTTTCAATCACAAAAATCAAAATTAACTGTCAAATATCATTGTTATACGTATATGCATATTGTTATCAAGACAGACATTCGTTTTACATTTCATTATGATCCATTTTTTAAAATTAAGATTCCTTGATTTTGATTTTGTAAAACTTCAATCAAATATATAAATATTTTAATGAGTCTTATGATTATTTTTTTTCCATTCATGTTAGCAAGCTCTGAATTTGCTTTTCATTGATTTTTTGTCGCTCGTTTCAAAATTGGTATACATATTAATTTAATTTGCATTAATCTAATCGAACATTCATCTTTCTCAATTTGCAATTAAAATCTGAACATTATACGTGTCAGCGTGTGTGGTGTAAAAGATTGTTTTGACTTAGAAGCTGACCGAAGTTTGTCGGGTCCTTGCATTTATACTTCATATCAACAAATACAATAATACAGTCACTCACAAATAATATCTTTATCTTACTGTCATATTATTATCATCATCATCATTAAATCGAGGAAGATAAAAACACCTATATCTATCTCTCTATAATGGTGGTCCATTTCATCGGCTGTAAACACCATTTACACCGTCTTATTTATTTTCTCGTCCTTCGGCTCTCTCTATCTTCAGCACTTTGGTGAAGTAAACATGAAGACCCTGCATGTAAAAGTGTGTCTTTACACAGCATCATACATGCGGGCATACATGTAGGAAAGAGAAAGGGGGCGGCAATATTCCTTTGAAATAGAATAAGGTTAGATTAACTAATAGGCCTGGATAATAGTCTTGTAATCTGCCGCAGAAATAACACCTCAACGGTGATTAGGACAAGTGTGAATTGCGAGTGGTGTTTGATTAGGCGGTTCGCGTGCTTTCACTGGCTTTGGACGAGCTAGCGGGGCGCTCCCGGTGTTGCGACCGCCTGCCCTGCGGGAGAGATTTAGAGCAGCGGCGGGGTCTGCCTCAAAGCAGCTGACTGCTTGTAACGATTGTGTTGTCGTTGGACACAGAGGGCGATATTCAATTTTGACACCAGTGAGATTACAAGATAACAATTATAATGACATACATCAGTTGAAACGGTCCTTCATATTCCAAGTTCATTATTTAAAACGTCGACGATGCATTCCTTGTTTATCAAGACTTTCTCAGTTTCTTCCAAATTGATAATAATCAAAATGAAAAGGATCTCATTTTTCTTCCGGATAATATAACGTTTATATATATATTTAAAAGAAAAGAAGAAGGTGTGCTGAATAATAATGTCATAAGTATATCTTATCTATGCATTAACAGCCATGACTCTTTATACAGTACTATATTTCTATCAAAATAATGCTTAACAATCTTTATTACGAGCTATTAAAAAACATGAAGACCTATTTTTCCTCTAAGTGTTTCCCGTTCGATTCCTGTATTGGCCACTGTTTCAAGACGATAGAATATTCCTGTAACTGACAGCAAATGCAAATGCTTTCACTTGTCCACTTATGCCTGGCTTAAGTTACCCTTTTCTCTTGTCATCGACTCGGAGATGAGATAGTCACTTGTACTCAGAAGCGCGCGAGAGAGAAAGAAAAAAACATAAGGGCCGATACCACCAATCGATGACAGGTTGCGACTTGGAGTGGGTATCGATATCACACCTCTCGTCTGCTGCGTAAATTTTGTCTGCCTACAATCGTGTTCATAGTCTCCATCTCTAATGATCTATCTTTCCCTCTGTAGCTCCCTATCTTTTTGTCCATCTCTTCGTCTCCCCTTGTCTCTTCCCCTCTATTCCAGCCGGTGTCTATTCCTAGATTCCTCCCACTCTCTCTCTCTCTCTCTCTATCTCTCTATTTCTGTCCTTCCCACACTCCCTGTCTCCCTGCTTCTCTCCTTCTTTCTGTTTCTCTGACCGCATCCTTCTCTTTCTATCTCTTCTATCTCTCTCTCTCTCTCTCTGTTTTCAGTCTCTTTATCTCTCTGTCTCTTTCTTCTTTTATGTATATATATATATATATATATATATATATATATATATATATATGTATATCTTACTAAAACGGGCCTTAAGGGGAACTGAGAAGAATAGCTTTAATTCAGTCAGGATTCCCCTTAGCGACTTTCTATAGGCGAAAAATTCCCCTTAACGCCAATTCTATAGGGTTAGGGATAGGGTTAGTTGGGGCGATATAAAAGGAGGAAACAAAGAAATTCGCCTTAAGGACGAAAATAGGTAGATATATATATATATAAAATATCTTTACCATATATATGGTAAATATATATATATACACATATAATATATATATCTTTCTGTCTACCTATCTATCTATTTTCTTTTTCTCTCTCTCTGCTTTCATGACCGCATCGTCTCTTCCTCTTTCTCTCTCTCTCTCTCTCTCTCTTTCTCTCTCTCTCTCTCTCTCTCTCTCTCTCTCTCTCTCTCTCTCTCTCCCTCTCTTCTTCTCTCTCTATATATCTCTCTTTCTGTCTTTCTGTTTTCACCCCTCTTTTCTTTCTCTTCTTGCCCTTTTAACCCATCCATAGGCATGAGTAATTCACGAACGTTTCGAACAAGAAAGTTGTATCTAAAGTTTATAAAATAAATCATTATTTTTTTAACGAAATGTTTATACTTGAAATTGTAATTGCATCTCTACTTTGTTTCTAATTAAGGGTGATGATATACAGAAATGATAATGATAGAATATTGCAGAAAGTGTAAATCGTTTAATTATGAAATTGTTTAGGCGCTATATGAATAGGAAATATATTTACTATCATTGTTTGTTTGTTTTTTCTAATTTTTCATGCATATTTTATGCGATAATTACAATATCGATACATTTTTTGTGTTTATTTCCAGGTGATCTTCCAAATGGTGGATTCTTTCTTCAACATCCCTTCAGGAAACCAAAAAGAATCAGGACAGCGTTTTCTCCTTCCCAGCTCCTCCGACTGGAAAATGCCTTTGAAAAGAACCATTATGTAGTGGGCGCAGAGAGAAAACAACTGGCAGCGAGTCTAAACCTCACAGAAACACAAGTAAGTTCATCCACATTATTTCTTATTTTTTATTCAAATGGTTTACTGGTTAGTAACCGCTTCATAATAATTATCTGCATTTTTTTTTTTTTTTTTTTTTTTTTTTTTTTTTTTTTTTTTTTTTTTTTTTTTTATATACCGAAGTCAATTTTAGAATCACGCAGAATCGCTAAGTGTAATCAACGTATGGTGTATTTTCATTTCGTCCAACGAAATTTACTTAAACAGAGTACTAGCATAATACATTGAAATCTTCTTCTCAAAGTTACTTGGTAAATTCGAAATATTATAGTTACAACATGCACGCAAGACTCATAGTTTATTAATCAGTGGAGACGATAATTTTTTTTAAATTAATTAAGTCCTCAAAACATGAAACAATACTCAATTTTTTTATTTCAGTTTCCACCTATTGATATGGATATAATAATTCTTTAAGATAACCTGAGAATTATTAACCTTTAAGAAATAATGAATTCTTTCAGGAAACCAAAGTAAACATATCTAATATTGGATTAGATGCCACACTTTATACAATAAAGAAATTTGTACATCGTTAGATGATACTCTAATTCAATCAATTTCGAGAAGAGATATTCTTAAACTGTCGTTTACAAACATCCCAACACAAATGATATATATTTCCAGAGTTACACATTTACCCAGTCTCGAACAGTATTAATAAATTTAATATTGAAAATTCGTTACGCGAGAATACGGTAATGAAACATCGGGGTGATTGAAAATTCAATTACTACTAAATAAGGTCGACTTAAATTACAAGTAGGCCTATACATGAATTAAAATTTTGGCAAATTTAATATTAAAAATAAAAACAATATCAAATGATTGAATTATCATTAACAATATTTGCTATAAATATAATTTCATTTATAATTATCGCGTAATCATTCCCTACCATTGCGTTGTTACATTAATTTTTTGGGCGGGTCCAACAGTTGTAATTGTATTTGATATATACGCAGAGACAAATCGTCATCATTATATATATATATATATATATATATATATATATATATATATATATATATATATATATATATATATATATATATATATATATATATATATATATATATATATATATATATATATATATATATATATATATATATATATATATATATATATATATATAGGGAGTAGAAAAGGAAGGGGAAGTAATAAAGAAGATTGAAAAGATGTATATAGACAAAAGAAAAGGTATTATTTGGAAGCAAAGAAATTAAAAGAAAAAATGATGTTGTTTTTCCTCTAAGATTTGAATAGATGGGCTTATAAAGATGAAATAACACCAGTAACAACTATCCCTGGTTCTTAATGGAAATATAAAGAGAGAATAAAGAAGGAGAATATTATGAGTAAACTATAGATGAAAGGTGAACACCATTGTAAAGAAAAACAAAACGATTGGAGAGAGATAAAAATGAAAAAGGTCGGTATCTTTGCTCCTCGTATATCTGAGACAAAATATAATAATGTCTTGCCAGGAAAATAAATCTCGTGTTTCATTGCTTGCTAACTTCAGTGGTCATTAAGCAGGCGGGCACGGTGTAACTAATGAAATAATATCTTATCATAAATGCTAGACTACCACAGAATGAGACGAGCTTCGTGTAATTGTATAACAACCCACAATTATTTATCAAGGCGGTAACCCAACCTCCAACAATAAATAAATTTTCGCGCCAAAACGGCGGTATATTGTTATCGCTCATACCGGTTATTAAATGCGAATGGCTGTATACCTTTTCTCAATTTTGTCTCTGTTTTTCGGAGACCCCTTCGCTACCTATTTTTCTTGATGATATAATATAGTCCGGTCTCTGTATCTCTCTCTGTCTCTAAAATATCCCACTGACACTAATGCGACGTCTTCAAACATCATCACCATCATAACCCAAAACCGTCTGTTTCTCGCTCCATCGTTTCTTCTTGTTTGTCTATATCAAATGACGCTTAAATAGCTGCCACGCTGGCTTCATAATGTAATCATTTTCACGAGGGTCGTTTTCCTTGTTTTCTCGGCAAATTTAGCGCATTTTAGCGGGCAAGGCGGCACAAATATGAAAACTGCGGTAATTGAACAAGTTAGGTATGTGTTGCCCGCCCCGTTCCCGCCAATTTTCAGCGAGAGTATATCTCTGGGGGCTGCAAACACAAACACACACATTATTTTATTAAATGCCCGTAACTGAGTTGCGAGCCGTCGACTTGTCTTCAATTTCCCCGTGCCCTAGTCAGGTGTGAATGCACGGAAGAAAAAAGATAATGTTATGGTTGTAAAATGTGTCGCTTTCTTTAAAGTTCTGAACACGATTTGATAATAGTCTGCCTTCACGAGTCGATTGTAATGAGCGGAAGTAGCAAGACATAATTATTGGATGTTTGTCGAGAAATTTAGTAAATTTGAATTCCCAGGTGCCTGCCTTATTAAAAAAAGTTAAATCATTTTTTTTTTTTCACAGACTTCCCAGAAATCTTTAAAAGAGATATTCAATTGGTAAATGATTGTATACAATATGATTCATTAACAGCTTGACTTTTCTTTTTTATATAGTTCTGGTAAATGTTATTTTACTCAAAGTGTTATTAAAACAAGTGAATTGTTCCCTTTTAATAATGAAACAACAACATCTTGAAGATTTGTTCATAAACATCATATAATATTTACAATAAGCTGCAAATAAATTTTACCGGTGTAACTAAACTGAATAAAATATCATAATAAAAACACAACAAAATAAAGATACATCAACGAATTTGATGTATAGCCACGCCAAGTTTAGATTTTTCAGATAAATGAAAATTAATAGGGTGAATTGAAGTTTAAAAAAAAAAAAATATATAAAAAATATAAAAAAAAAAATTAAAAAAAATAAGTAGACGCAAATGAAATACACATAATTGATATCAAAAAAATATTTAAGTCCATGAACTCCTTTCCATAAATTTTCAATATAATCCTTATCTAAGACTGCTTGCATCAATGTGTCACTTCAGACGTTTTAGCCCAGATTTCACTTAGCTATCATCAGTTTTTATCAGGCTTCTCATCGATCCCTCATCTATCAACCCCATCTCATAATAAAGTATCATATTAAAGTTTATCATCATTATTGGTACGGGACCTACCCCCCCCCTCTTTCGACATATTCTTGAGATCTTATATTTTCTCTGGGACGCCTTGAATTACTTCCCCTCTTTCGTTCTTTGTTATTATTCTTAATATTTTTTAATGATGAAACGATCGTACTTTTTCTTTTCTATTCTTTTTCTATGCCATTATCTCTATGTATTTTTTTTCCTATGCTCTTATCATTTTCGATACTTTTTCTTATAAGCCTTATAAGTCAAATTGTTATTGTTATTACTGTTATTAAAGTTGTGTTTTTACTGCAACTCTTTAAATACCCCTCTCCCTCTTATAGGCCTATATCTTCATTTCCTTTAGTGCATTTACTACTACTTCTACTTTTATTTCTATACTATATTAGAATGATTTATATTATCTTATATTATCAACTATGTTTATAATTATCACTGCAAGACTTTCTTTCTCTCTGTACGTTTTCTTCTTTTTTCTTCTTCTTCTTCTACTTCTTTTTTTTTTTTTTTTTTTTTTTTTTTTTTTTTTTTTTTTTTCCTCTTTGGAACCATTTTTTTTTGGGGTTGTAAATATAAATATTATTTTTTTTCATTTAGTTCATCTTCTCTTTATCTAATAAAATCTCAAATATAAGCATGAGCAGGGATTACACCATTTACAATATAATTTCCCTGCGACAATACACGACCTATCTTTTCTTTGCCGTAACCATGCCCAACCTTGTGGCGTGCAGCTCATCACATCACCGCTCCCATTTCGAACCCACCACGGCTGCAGCTACGCGAAGCCGCCACCGTTTATACGACGTGAAAACCTACGGAGTTGTGACGGTTTCGCACCCGAAGGTTATCGGACTATCATATCAGACGAAATGACCCGGTGCGACCTACCAGAAAACGGGGTTGGGCATGGGGCTAAAATACCACACCGAGTTTGATTCATGGCACTATCATAAATGATGACAAGGGCAGAGATAAAAGAATATCGTTCAAGAAAGTAAAAGACACACAGCGCTAATCTCATGGAAATGAGAAATACTTTGTAAAATGGGAAAAGGCTTGGGCTATATAGGAACAATAAATGGACCGCAATCACTTATAGCCAGCATAATATAGACAAAAGTCAGTGTTAGAAATAAATAGAATAAATAAAGGTTTAAATTATAACTACCAAATTTATCTTAGAGTGATTAAAAAAAAACATTTCACGTTATACCTCAGTTTATTGTTTAATATAACGACGGTCCCTTTATTTTGCAAAAATTAAAAACTGCAATATCATTCTTCCCTCTTTTTTAATCAACGCTAAACACTTTACATTGTATAAAGATTGGAGGAAATACAGTAGATATAACTTCTTTAATGAAATAACGAATTATTACCGGCTCATGAATTTGCGTATTTACTGGCTCATTTGTTTTCACCTATTATGAATATCAAGGTTGTAATTTCTTTTAAATATGAATAAACGCTGAAAATTAAAAGATTTTATAACCCTAAATTGGAGGTAGAGTAGGGAAAAACAGTTTACTCATGATCCATTGTCAGTTATTGTGTTTTATATTTGCTTGTAAGTTTGAACAATAAAGCAGTTTTTAAGCCTCATCAACAAATCAACATATTATAGCAAGCATATGCCAATCAATAAGAACTAAATATGTTATTGATATTTAAATGAATTACTGTGTCTATGCGTCAGGCCTCGTCAAAAAACAAAATGGCGCCCATGACACCGCCATTGGTATATCACGTGGTGTCTCGAAAGCCCATTAGTGGTGGACCATTAAATATACAATTTACCCCGCCTCGTTATAATCTGCGATTGGTTTTAATCGGTGTGGGACTGAAACTCCCTCCTTTTCTCACTTTCTGGATTGTTTCCCCCCTCCCCTTCCTTCCCTACTCTCCCTCCCTCTCTCTTTCTTTGGGTCTTTCTCTTTCATTAACTCCGCATATCTTTCCTTCTCTCTGTCTCTCTCTCTTCCTTTATTTCTCTCACTACTGATCTGTTCTCGTCTCCCTCATTTTATCCTATCCACCACTCCCCTTTCTCACCCCATTTATGTCATTCTCCCTTCATCCAATTTCATCACCCCGGCACTCACATCTATAGTTTAATTGGTTCCTACGTGGACAATGGTAACAAAAGTACAACGCTAATGTCACGCCCAACTGATGACACTATTAGCAGGACTAATATGAGCGAGAGAATCAACTACCCAAATATTATGGAAGGGGGCTGTGAAAGTAACCCATCTCGCGATTATAATGTCTGTATATGGGATTGATGGATGAATGGACAGTCATATCTATCACAGGTGTCATAATACTTCTATTAACCCTTCTGATCCCGCGTAGGAATCCCAAAGCAGTGTGTCTTATATAACCTATGTTAGGTCGGGATGGAATGGGGTAAACTATTCCAAGCTCATCTAACTCAATGTCGCGACGTTGAATCTATTCATAATTCATGAATGTATGCATGTTTGAAGGTTAGAGTGCTTGTAGGGGATCAGACTCGAGAGATAAGTACATGCAGATTGAAAATATCTCTCTACATTTGCAGTTGAAAATGAATTATTATTACTTTTTATCGCTCTAAAGTACTGCGGTTTCCATTAAGGGAAGTATAGGAAATGAGATGCAAATTAAGGCTTAATGCTCTCTGAGTGTGATTTTTTATTTCTAAAGCTATATTGTTGAATATTATACTCTTAGAGACTATTACCCTGCCTTAATATCTCTGATTTACTGTATCTCTTTTCTCTCTGTTATCAATCCGTGGTGGCCATGACTTCTGAGTCTTTAAACCCCTCATCAATTTCTTTTATATTATGGAAATATTGGTTACTAAAATCACTTAAAATAAGCAATAAACTAAATTTAATGGAAGAAGATAATTATTAGCAATGTTTATAGTCGATATGAAAGACACCGTATACATGGTATACATTATAAAGATATAATTTTATGTGACCTTTTTTTTTTGTAATGTAATATTATTTCGGGTTTTTTGTGGATGTAAGTTACATTCAAACTATTTAATTTTCCCCTCAATTTGAACTCTCTATCTATTAAAAAAAAAATTAAATCTTAAATACTAAATTAGTCATGCCTGCGTTATTTTATGTAACTAGGATGTGCTTTTTCTCCTTTCAACATTTCTAAAAGTTTTACTAAACCTGATATAAAACTATATTAAGAAAAGTAGAACTAAGTTTCATGAACAAATTATATTTAGTATAATTTCTCAGATCAAAATTATATTTCAAAATAAAAAAAAAGTAAAGAAATCTGAATTATTAAAAGTAATTAACCCACATATTTGTATTCTATATATTTTTTCATTCCATATATATTATCTTTGAAAATATTTTATTTTCTTCCTCAGTTTAAAGTTTATTTAATTGTCATTATCGTTTCCTGAGTTTGACAACTCATAATCCAGGAGTTGATGTTGATTTTGTATTTCTGTAAACATATCCCCAAACAATATTGTTGTGTATATTTTGAATTAAATGTAAATCTGACTCATCCCAGCTCAGGAATTTCTTAGTAAAGTTGATGTGCACTTTACCCTCATTATCATGGTAGGATTTTGAACTGTAATCAATCAATTATTACTCCTCTCTTAAAGGAATGACAAACTAATTTGCTCTCGTAGGTGGAATCATAAATCAAAATAATGAAAGGATTCTTTTTTATTCATTTATTCATTTCTTCTCGTCCTTTCCTCTACCCCCTTGTGCACTCTTTTAGTATTGTTAACGCAGAAGGCATTTTGATCAATTAGAGTGTAATCACATTGACAGTATGAGAGTGCAGGATAATATGCGACACCCATATACCATGAAAAGATATGTCAAGATTTAATTCACGATTCCCGATCAAAGATATAGGCCTAGTGCAAACATTAGCTAACAAACAGAAATACATGGATTTCTAAGCGAAACTTTGTTACAAAGCATTTTATTTTACTGTAATAGATCGTATAATCGGCTAATTTGGCTCCTCGACAATTCGTATTTCCGACAAGAAAAAAAATCTTTGCCACTTTGGACCGAGCATTTGACTTTCAGCTTGGTTAACTGTCATGTCGCAAACTAATCACATAAATCATTTTTTCAATTCTATGCATATTTTTCTTAATTCATTTCTCTGACGCTTTTATGAGGCGAAGGGGGCGGGCTCTGATACAGTTATATATATTGTAAGACACCTGTATTTGAGGGTGAAAAGGGGTATTGTGTTGGAGAGTTTCCTTTTGAAACTAAATACCTCAAGCAGAAATATACACGTATCAATACAATGCTACACGCGAGGGAACTGTACTTTTTATATCTGAAAGGGTTGACAAGACTGAATTACAATCATTCATCAAATACGTCGCCGGATTTTCGCCCCCAAGCAGTTTTATTTCCGTATTCTTAAAGCTTGGGATTTAGAGATCAGATTGAGGATTGAATTAGCTTTAGATTAGCTCTCTAATGAGTGTTTTGCTGGTCCTATTTTTGTTTTGATAGTAACTTCACTCATCCAGGAGTTGGGATAAATTGTTTGTCAATACTATAAATGATTCAATTATGGTATCCATTAAGAAGGGTATTTTATGAAATGAACACTGTAAGGAATCATTATTAAGCTCATCATAGACAGCTGTATATATAATTGGTTTGTCAAATCATAAAGTACCCCCATCATACCATGGATTCTAGTAGTATCCATGATCATACCCATGAAAATAGTTTCAATTGACATGACCTATACTCGTCGCCGTTTACACTTTAAACACGAATCTGTTATGCCATAGGAAGGTTTGGCGTGCACTTTGTGACACCCTTATGTGTGGTTTTGCACAATACATTTATGGCTTAGCATCGCTCCCATAAATCGTTCTGCTTAGTCAAATTGTGTTGAAATAGACTTGAATTGTTCGAAATTAAAGTATCAGAACCAATTGCAAATCATTGGAAGAATTGGGTCGGAAAGTTTTTTCATTAAAGTCATGGAGCTTCAAAACAAAACAAAACAAAAATAATGCAAACAAAAACAAATCAAAACATAATTTCATAGCGTGAAACCTTTATACAATGTATGTTTAGCAATAAAAACAGATGAAATCATTTATCAAAACATGACAATTTCAAATCTAATGGTCTTGTTTTTCTTTTCTATCTTTGCTTTCTACAGGTCAAGGTATGGTTCCAGAACAGGAGGACAAAATACAAGCGAATCAAGTCAGAAGAAGAAGGAGAACAAGAGCCTAAGAAGAAGGGATCTCATCATGTTAATAGATGGCGAATGGAAACACAACAAGCTATCGACGAAAGGGATTCAATTTGAAACATCGAACAAAAAAACAAAAATTTTCTGAGATAATCTCAAACTATTTGCAAATGAAGACAATCATGGCATTGGCCCCGAAACTCTATGGAGAGATTTTGAAACTCTGCACCAAGACCTTAATTTTAGTTTCACCACGTTCACAGTGACATTGGAACGGGAATACTTTAACGGGGATTGTGTGGACCTCAACTGCGTTCCTGATTGGTGGCAAGATCGTGATCACGTGATAATTACGCCTACGTGTACAGAGACATGACGCCTATTCATATAATGATGCTGATACAACTTGCAAAGTCATTTCTATTAGATATCTCTCTAATACATTATCATAGCCCTTTCATTCTTCACAATTACAGTGTAGTCTAATTCGTTGAAAAAGAATTTAACGGACATGCCCTATAGTAAAACATAAATCAGTGTGATAATGTGTTTTGGGTTTTTTTTCTTTCTTTTTTTTTCTCTCTCTCTCTCTCTCTCTTTCTCTCCTTTTATCTTTTACGCCTCATCGAAATTGCATTCACCTTACTATACTCTTGCCGATTTTTTAATCTCGTTTTTACTTCTGTCAATTCTAATTGCTTCAAATATTACGCAAAATTAAATCATATTAATTCCATGGGTAACTGATATTTTTTACGTAATTGTGAATGGGAATATGACGTATTTTATAATAAAGAGTGTCAATGTCCCTTTTATCCGTAACATATTCTTTCTTTATTTTTTTCCTTCTAAGATGTGAGATATAATTTCATATAATCATTGAGGCTGAGCAATATGTCGTTGCTTCAGATTTCCATATTATAATGTTGACCGCAATTATTTTGCCATGACAATCAATTTGAAATGTTATTTCTTTACTTATAATCCGAGGTCAGATTCAGATTCAGATTCAAATTAACATTTATTTGGTATAAGATAAAATCAAGATGCAACATTGATATAAACAACAGTGTATAAATACCAGGATTGCTAACAAAAGTTAAAAATTGTAAACAAGCAACCCTTGACATACAAAATGATGAAATACAATGAGAATACAATAAAATTAAATACAAAATTAGATACAAAGGTCGGTTATGTCGATGGTTCTATTCAACCTTATAATTCACATTTACTTCTTTAGTAAAGATGGTTTAAGACCAATTATTTGTAAAAATAGATTTGTATTAAACATGTAAAATTAACGCACCATTACGCAACTATGGTTATTTCTAATGTAGCATTTCATGCAGTGATTACAAGCTTTTATTTTGAGCACAAAGTATTCAAGCAAAACAACCAGCACTCACGCTGAATTATTCTACAGCACCACCGATGCAAATGACCAATTTGAATTGATCATTGAGTTTACTCTGGTAATTGTATTTTGATAGCAATAAGTCAGCACCTTTTTACCATAACTAAATCAATTGTCCTTGGTAAAGGCGAAATTTTGAAGAGAGAAATTTGCAACAAGCGTTGTGTTTTCCCCCTCGTACATTTTAAGGGAATCGCTCACTGGTTAAATGTGGCGTAAAATAAATCGATTGGTACATTTTATCGCCTTCATAAAGCGACAATCGTCTCGACAGAAGAAGCGAGAGGGGGACTGACGAAGTAGAAAGAAGGGTGGATTGGAATTTGAAATTGAATTTAAGATTGTGCCCATTCAAAAAAGTATGACGAATTTTAAAGGGTAATGCTGTGCTTGTTTTCTCACGGGAGGGTTTACAATGTTTTATTCATGTTTATACCGCAGTAGCGGCAGCGCTCACCGTACGGGGCCACCGAGAAAAAGCTCTGTCACGGCGGTTTGCAACAATCCTAAAGTCACTATACCCCGTCAGTCTTGCAATGCTCATGTATAATGATAATAATAATAGTTACATTTATATAGCGCTTAATACATATATATATACCTTGGCGTTTCTAAGCGCTCATAGTGTTAACTAATACATAAAAACTCCGTGCAAAGCGAGTGAGTTTTTTTTTTTCAATCACCTGACACCTCAGTATTGCCGGTATGAAATGAATTTACAAACATGAACATTTTTAAACGGTGACAACTGCTTTCTTCTGAATGCACATTAAATATGTGATACTGAGTTTCAAATGTATTTTGAGATAAAATTTAAAATCAAAGTTTCAGTCAGATCCTCATCTAAGAGAGGCCGAAATAGGGTTGTTATATAAATCAATCTTATTCAAAGACATTAAATTAACCCCAAATTGGGGTAAAATGAATATTTATAAAAGTTACTGTTATTATTACCATCATTATTAATCATTCTCTTGCTTTGTTTATGGTTCCACCTGTTATTACAACACAACAGATTGTGAATCAAATTGGCAATGCCTGAAAATCTCAACGTTTTCGAGACACAACGGAACGAACGGACATGTTTTGTTCTACTTTGAGCATTCAACCTCCTGCGTTCTGGGCTCTCAACCGCTCACTGAACCTAACCAAAATTCGATTATAATGATGGCAATTTCACGGTAAATGTTGAATCAGTATTCTTACACGCTGAAAATGGTGGATACTGAATCGAATATTTGTCCTTCCTGCTTTTGCCGCCAATTTTCGTCCATTCCTCTGTTCAATCGGCAGAGGGAAAGGGGGCATTTAGATACAGATGTTATTTCTTCAAACAGGGATCGATAATGATTCATGTGTAATGGAAGTACAGTCCAGTTAACACAACGCCCCCCCCCCTCTCTCTCTCTCTCTCTCTCTCTCTCTCTCTCACTCTTTCTCTCCACACCATTCTCTCTTCTTTTCATTTTATACTTTTTTTTTTATCATTCTCTACCTGATATTTCTCTCCTCAAACGAATGGAAGGAAAAAACTCATGATAGTAAAACAATCATTACATTCAATATCTTTTAGTGTAAGGCGAAGCAAGTACATTTAAAAAAAGATCATATTTGTCTTTTTCTAATCAACAATAATAATATAATCACGCTCTGTATTATGTGTTTGACCTTGTAAAATCTTATTTAAAGATTGTCACCTTGAAAAATATGTCTTTTAATAATATTCTATTAATTTATTTTAAATATTTTTTCGGAGACTGTGATCTTAAGTTTTACGTATTACACCTTAGAGAAACGATATTTGTAAAAATATTAAAAATGGACTAATATTTCTTATACAGAGAGATAGAATTGTTCGTTGTATCAGTAGGGCATAGAGATGAATGCGTTTCATTATTCGTTAATGAATCAACAAGTATTAAATCATGATTGTTGGTTATTTGAAAATCCGCGATTCATTTTGTGTTTTCACGATCGCTAAACAAAAAATGGCACGTTTCAAAACACTACAGATCGACATGCATATTTTATAGAAATTCAAGCTGAAATATTATGGTAAAGTCACACCATTTGAAGCAAAGTAGCATCATAATGATCACTATTGTAAAATTCCTATGATGTTTCTTTTTTGTGAATAGATTTTATTAATTGATATTATATGTATATGGAGACAATTATTTGGTGCTTGTTCATCTATTTGCCCCATAGGGGCTTTTGTAGACATTTAGGAAGAATATTCCGTAATTTTAGTTGGATTTGCCAATGTTTTTCGGTATTTCTCCAAATGAGTTATTGTTTGTTTCTTCACTTCTTTTCTCTTCTCGTCTATGTGCGGGTACACAGAGCTATGATAAATTCTGTAAGATTCTGTCTAAGCTAAAATTGTGATATAAGATTGACTATGTATTAGCTTGTTTGGTGAAATATTAAAAAGATTCGATTTTTCATGGACCAAGACTGTAATTGATGATCAAGCATCGTCTTTATTCGTGTATTGATTAGAGAGTTGGGTTTATATGCTAGAGTGAATTGGGTACTATGAATAATACATAAAGTGCAACGCATATTTGCTCTATAATTTGGATGGTATAGTGGTGGCACAATTTGGAGGTAATTGTGTACCCATAATGGGGGCACCTAATTCATTTAAAGATTTACTAAGAAGTGTTTGTAAGCATACTGTTACTATGGTAACTAGTTAGATTGATTGTAGTGAAAATTGTGATTGTTGTGATGAAAATTATGTGGATGATGATGAGTGATGGTGATGATGATAATGGTGATGGTGGTGGTGATGATGATGATGATGGTGGTGGTGGTGGTGGTGATGATAATGATGATAATAATGTCGATGACGGTGGTGGTGATGATGATGATGATGATGATGATGATGATGATGATAATGACGATGATGGTGGTGTTGGTGATGATGATGATGCTGATGATGTTGATTATGATGATGATGATGATAATGACGATGATGGTGGTGTTGGTGATGATGATGATGCTGATGATGATGATTATGATGATGATGATGATGATAGTGACGGTGCTGATGGTGATGGAGTTAATGATTATGATGATAGTGACGACGACGGTGATGATCATGTGGAGCATGATGTTAATGGTGGTGATGATGATGATGATGATGATGATGTCGATCTTTCCTATAAGTACTGATCTGAACAAAACATGGACAACTGCCACGTTTTAGCGCGTTACATGTGTTATGACAGGTGCTCATTCATCGGCTTAATCATACCACAAAATCATGTAAACTCTGGACCTATGACTAATCCATAAAATATCATCTATGAATTCATTTTTACTTGGCCATAATTCGCCTAGAGTATATTGTTCTTAGATCCATTTCAACCTGATTTCAACAACATCAATTTGTGGTCAGACGGTTTTGAAGAGAAAGGCATTTATTGCTTTTATTTCTGGCTCCTTTCTATGCGAAAGAATCCCCCTTTTCATTTTATTTCCCTCTTATGAAAAAACGAGAAAAAAAAATCAAGAAAATTCGCTTGCTTTAACACAGGCGTCAACAAGGATTAACTTCTGTTACAATTATTCTTCCCTTCGTCATTTTTTCCTTAAAACGCTTTAACTAACCACCTTCCGGGAAAAATACCCGGAAGAAATTCGTATTTCAAATTCATAAAAGATTGAGCTTATCATAACATTTAAGAAGTATCGAGGGTTTTATGGAGTAGTCTAAACTTGTGATTCAGTTTGAGGTGGAGGGGAAATAAAGGGAGAGAAAGACTATAACGGTGAACAGTTTCTAAAGAATTTTGTAAAAAGGGAACTTCAAAAATTACTAATAGGTTTTGCTATTTTATTATTTTGAACCGGCTCTCTTTCTCGGTCTCTTCCCTTCTCCCACTCTATTGCTTCCCCACCCTCACACTCTCTATTTTTCTCTTTCCCTATCCACTTTATGGGGTCAATTATATATTTTTTTCTTGTATATATACATTTAAAAAAGTACTTTGTACAGTAATTATAGTTGTCTAGTTTATAAGATTATTTTACACAAATTAACACTCCAATATATATAGAAGGTTATTAACAGGACTACAATATTTACAGGGTGTTTCCGAAAAAAGGAAACCCAACTTTGATCAACAATAATTTCAAAAATATTCCAATGGTGATTATGAAATTTATATCACTGTAAAGTTGGCAACTATTGCCATTCTAATGATACCTTCGCTCACCTCACCAATGTCACGCATCACTAAACCCCATTGTTTTGAAAAGGTCTTGTAAAATCGTGCGTGGTTCACTTTCATGCACCTTGAGATGGTTTGTGTGAAAGTGCCTGGAAAGGAAACCCAACTTTGATCATCAATAACTTCAAGAATATTTCAGTGGTGATTAAGAAGTTAATATCACTGGAAAGTACAACTCATTACCATTCTAATGATACCTCTCTCAGCTCACCAATATCATGCATCACTGAACCCCATTGTTTTGAAAATTGTCTCGGCAAAATTGTGATAGGTTCTCTTTCATGCTCCTTGAGATGAGTTGCTTCAAAGATTCCTAACAAATCTAAGTAAAGCATTCCAGTGACTTAAAATAAATGAGTTTGATAAATGGTTGGAAATGTTTACTTATTTAGTTTTTCTTACCATCCAAGGTAATTTCAACATGTTACTGGTCACGACAACCCAGAGAACCTTCAGTTCCCCATGGATAATGTAAAAAGCATGACAGTGGCATCAATCACAATTTTGCAAGATATTTTCAGAACAATGGGGTTCAGTGATGCGTGACATTGGTGAGCTGAAAGAGATATCAATACAATGATAACGAGTGGCGCTTTCCAGTGATATAAACGTCATAATCACTACTATCATGTTTTTAAAATGATTGATGATGAAAGTTGGGTTCCCTTTTTAGGCACATTGCAGCAACCAATCTCAATGAGCGTGCAAGTGAACCACTCACAATTTTGCAAGACATTTTCAAAACAATGAGGTTCAGTGATGCGTGACATTGGTGAGCTGAGCGGGGTATCATTAAAATGGTACGAGTTGCACTTTCCAGTGATATAAATTTTATAATCACCATGGTAATATTTTTGAAATTATTGATGATCAAACTTGGGTTTCCTTTTTTCTGGGTCCCCTGTATTACAGATAACTAGGACCCAATCATCTATGACGGAATACTTTGAACAATACTTTGAGAAAATAGTTATCTTATTTCTTTCTTTCTGTTTTCTTCTTTGTCAATGTGCGTGCTATCACCATGGGGATAAAATATTGTTGAATATTATCTAATAGCCTACTATTCTTTCGATAAACTTTTTTTTTTCAGAAGGGACACAATGCATTCAAAGTATCCACGCCCATTTTATTTGATGGAGATGGCCCTATTTATCCACTATTACTTGATTTCGTGCTATAGCTTTGTTGGTAGAGTCTGTTTGAAGTTCTATCCAAATTTTCCTTACATCTTCGTCAGCACTCAATTAAGCACATGACACCCGAAGAAAAGAGTTTTATTAAACATACTATTGACTAAACCCAACTATTCTGTTTATACAGAGAGATTAAGTTGTCTTTAAGTCATCCATATTTTCAATTACACTTGTTGTTTGCTTTGCTCGATGACTTTGCTTGATCTTGAAATATACTTTAATGTTTACATAATTATTTATGGTATAAACTCTTTCTTCATTGCTCTCCCTCTTCTTCTCTTTCTTTCATCCTCTATTACATTCAGTCTTCCTTCACCCCCTATCTCCCTCCCTCTCTTTTAATCATTCTCAATTATTTCTTGGTTTTGTTTCTGTCCTTCCTTTATCCTCCCTCTCTCTATCACTATGTTACCCCCTTCGTATTTTTCCTTCCCCTCTCGCTCTCTCTATCTCTTTTACAAAGCGTTTTTCTTCCGTTCTCCATCTCTTCATTAGCACACACACACACATACACACACACACACACACACACACACTCTCTCTCTCTCACACACGCACACATACGAGAAATCACTCAAGCACACAAAAACACACACATACACACACCACGCACACATGCGCGCACACACACATCCTTTCTCCCTCCTCTCTCATCCTTTTCTCTCTCACTCTCTCTTCAAACTCTTTCCCTCCTTTCCCGTCTTTATTTGATTTTCTTTCACTTAGTTTCTTTCTTCTTTTTTCTTTAAGTAATGGTACTAGTACACTCCCGCCCTCTCTCTCTCTCTCTTTTTATTTTATTTTGCTTTATATTTTCCTCTGTGAATTTATTTCCTTCTTTTTCCTCGCCACTCTTTCTCTCTTTCCTTCGTCCTCTCCCTCTCTCACCTTTTCTAATTTTTAAAGTATAAAATTTCGGGTCGTTTGTAAAGAGGGCGTGGTGAGTGGAAGAAATAATCAGTAATAAACTGGCCGATGGTCATTGTCGAAAGTCTTGACTAGACTTTCAAGCGCTCTTTGTTGACGGTTCCAGAAATGACTGATCGACTTTCTGAAATTGACTTTAATAGCCTTCTCGAGTTTGGCCTAATGAATGCCTCCGAGCTCAACCGGTCTCCTGACGAAAAAAAGGGGGGCAACGAGAGAGAAAAAGTGAAGGGGTCATAATTCTTGCATGGGACCCAGGCCATGTTCCCATTGCCCCAATCATGGTTTTAATATTTGTAATTTGCATGTCTTTAGCATGCGCAGCGTGATGACTTGAAAACGTTTAAAGAGCGATGAACAAGAGATTTCAAAATAAATTTAAATGAAATTTTTTATTATTATTTTTTTTTACAAATGAAAAATATTAATGTATAATTATCAGAAATGTGGTTGTGGGAACCGATTATGATGTCGTAGATTCAGGACAGAGAGAGTGGGAATGCTTGCCATGAATAGAAAGTGGAAAATGAGAATGAAATAATCACTCGTTCATGGAATGAATAGGGCGAACTAAATGGTTTTCCGTTCAAAATTATTATTCAGAATGTTAGGCTATAGAAAAGTCGTCTTATAGTTATGAAAAAGGGTAAAAGGGGATTAGTTAATGTAGCGCCAGGGGTAGGATTAAAATCCGTCTGAATATAAGTACATCTTGTTTTTGAGCTTGAATACCTTCAATCTCAAATACCCTGTCGCTCTGCCATAACCCCTTAAAATAACCCTCGGTAAAATATGACTTTGGCGACGAACTAAAAACTTCCCCTGTGTTTTCTATTTTTACAGCTATTCTTACAAGGATTAGAGAATAAAGAAAGTTCGCTTTCATACACTTTGGCAATAAAAATATAAGAAGGGTCGGGCTTCCTTTCTCTCACTACGTATTATTGAGCGGTAAGAAATTGAATACAAAAAAGAGAATAAATGGGTTCCGTACCAAAGGGCATAGGGAGATCCAGGCTAGCAGTCCTTTACATAATGTTATCCAGGTAGAGTTAGATATATCTCACAGAAAGTATTCCTACCTTATATAAGACTATAATCGTTGAATATTGCGAAAGTGATGATATTCCTGCTTTACATAACTGTAGGGGAATTATTATATCCAATACTTAAGGATTTTATTTTACATATTCGGATCGAAAACAACACAGCAACATGAATCAATGAATGTTTGAATATTAGATACATATCTTAATAGCGAAGAAAATATTTTTCTTTTAGAACAGTCAGTACAATTCATAAATGCCATTTTTCTATAAAAAAAAAATAAATAAATTTGCAATTCTTAACACATGCCCAGCAAAAAAAAAATCATTATTAAGCTTCACAGATTAGAGGAAAAAAATACAACATCAAACATTTTTTTAAAGGAAACTTCCAGTTAATATACATCGTATGCCGTTATTATTATTAGGCAAATTAAAAATGTAAGAGGCAGGATTCACTAATCATGCTAATGAAGTAAGAAGTAACGTATTGTGAAAATTTATAATAATATTTATATTTATTCATTTTATATCGATTTTTTTTTTCAAATGTGAATTAGGTTGTAATAAGTTTTTCTTTTATATCCGTATAGAACAAATGCTGGATTTGCAGCTGGGTTATCTTACAAAAATTATTGATATCTTTTAAATGAAATCAAAATAAGAAAACTGTCTAGGATAAACCAATATAAATTAATTTGTTATAAAATCCTTTAAAGATGGTTTATAGTTTGGGTATCATTCAATAATATCAATTAAATTGGTATCTTTTTGGGCATTCCAACTCATAAAAAAAAAAAAAAAAAAAATGACAACTGTACTAATTTGTTAAATCTTGAATCATTGTAACCACCCTAAAAAAAAATCAACTGTTAGAGTAAATCTGTCGCCCTCTGTTGGCAGTGATAATTATCTTTATAAATGAAGACCTCCCAAACAATTCATAGATTTAGCTAATTTTTTCAGAAAGTTATATGCAAAGTTAATATCCTAAAATATTCCTCTCCATTCATGCATGTAAAGTAGTTTCAAACCAAAAAGACAATACGACTTATTCAGCCGGAACCCGGCCTTTTAGTTTTACAAATTGTTATCGTAATATTATGCTCCTCATTTACAAGGATTTTAAGATCTCACCTATCAAGCGATATATGTATTTTTTTAATATATATATATAAAATCTTTTATTTTTTTCTCAGATAAAATTTTAACTTTGAATGCTTTCCTACCCCTTCTTTGACAAACTTATAAAGACATCATCAACAGTATTCCAGGATGGAAACCTCTGAATGTTTGAATATTGCTACCGTATTTCTTTCATATATTAGGAAAATAGTTCCTAGACAGATTATTCGGAAATTCATATCCACCTTAAGAGCTCGAAAAAAAAAACTGTAAAAGTTTTATACAAGGAGTGTCGTGTAACACCCCTTGATACCAATGTACGTGTCATAGTTCAAGCGATCATCCGATCCGATAACACCGATATCACGGATAGTGTGCTAAGTATCATGTAAGAATTGAAGTCAAGCTGTGCATACATACGATTCATACAAACTTGTAATTACTTGGCATGATATAAACTCCTCAATTCGAGCAAACAACTGGTATTTTCACGGCTAAATTGAGCCTGAACATCTCGTCATTTCCCAGCCCAGGACGTGATCGAATAAAGAAAGAGAAAAAGTGCATCAACTGAGTTTAAAAGTCCTTTTATGGTGGCGCTTTTCCCCCCTCTACTTTTAAACACAATACTAGAATCTGATTGACACTCTGAAGAGCTTTCAAACGCGTGCGTGTTGAATTAAAATCAAGTTATGTGTCACCATAAGTAACTTTTCGATATCAAATGACGCACCGTAACAATGAACAGTCCTTAAAAAGTAAATTGGACCAAGAATCAGAGAAAGAAAAAAGTGGGAGAGAAGAGAAAGAAAGAAAAGAGGACATATAGAGAAAGAGAAAAGTAGCAAATGTTCATGTGTGTAAGAAAGGCATGCATTGGCCTGATTATGCCAGCTATTGAGGTATATCTTCTCAATTCTTAGTTGATCAGTAGTTGATTATGACCACCTCTCTTTGCTTGCACGCATCAGGTACAACAAGAGGAGATTGCTAAACAGGCATGAGCTCCTTTTTTTCTTGTTGACTCTTCGTGACTGTCACAAAATGGAAGCTACTTGGGTGAACCAAGCCTTTCTAAATAACGCTAAATATGACGCTTCGTGGTTTACCAGCCCTCCATATTTCTTTATTCGATGCTCTTTATTTCAATCTATTCTCCTCTCGTTATTTTCTTCAGACCTGACCTTTTTAACTCACCCCTATCAATCCATCTTCCGATTGTATTGTATCAACCTATTTACAACCTATTTATTCATATGTCTTTGTACTTTTAGAACCATTAAACAATTCGTCTGGTATAATTTTAATGTTTTCATGGATATTTTATATACATATCATGAATAAAGCTGTATTTGAAGTATTTAGATAGAGAATGAAGACATTAGAATTATCGATTTTATTTGACAATTTAAATATCGTACGGTCTTGACTTTGTCGCTCTTAATTCGTCAATTAAATTAATGTATAATTTTTGTAATACTTGTGGTAATATATACCCACAAGCTTTATAAAATTAATCTGCCCATATTTAACTTTAACTACTTTCATCTCTATAATATGACGTTTATCACTTATTTTTTGCATCAATTATTATCAATCCTCAAGCATTGCCTCTCCCCCTCTCCCCCTCTCCTCTCTCTCTCTCTCTCTCTCCCCCTCCCTCTCCCTCTATCTTTCCCTCTTCTGTACATCTCTGTCTCTCTCTTTACCAAACCTCATTTTCTTTTCTATTCTCTTACATGTCTCACTTCCTTTCTCCCTCTATCTTTCATCACCCTATCTAGTTTGTTCTTCTCTTTCTGTTAGCCTTTCTCACCCATCGTCTGCGCTCGTTTTATTCATTTTTTCTTAAGCTCCCCTCGGATCTCTAGATCGGGTTTAAACTATGACAAATATCGTTTGCCAAAAGTCAGTGTGGTTAATAAAGAAGAAAACAAACACCCTCTTCGCGGGTTTAGGCACGAAGCCTCTTTTGTCAAGTTTCCTCTTCGCCATACACCCCTTTCTTTTCATCTCCGCTATGCTTGCAATAAACTCGAACGTTTTCATGTTAATGTAGCATTAATAGAGGCATGAAATATTATGAATTAAATTGATGGTAAGGTCTGACGTATATAGCAATTCAGCTGCTCAAACTAAGGGTCCCTTTCTCTATTCAAATTGGCTTCGTTTTGGTATCAAACTTTATCCTGTGTAATCCCTTACAAACTTGCGTTTAACAATGCAAGCCTGGGACCTGATTAAACAAGTATTGTTGCAATTTTTGCTCTGTCAATCATCTATATATCTCTTATCTTTCTTTCTCACATGCACTCTGTGTCTGTATCTTCCTTCCAGTCTTTCTTTCTCTCTCTCTCTCTCTCTCTCTTCATTCTGTCTCTCTCCTCACCGCTTTGTCCTCCCATTTTCCTGTAACGAAAATGTCATCGTACTCGGAGAAACTTTATTTAAGGTATTTCAAACCGACGAACAAATATGTTAAACAAAATGAAGGTGTAGCGGTTGGGAATTAAACAAGTTTCTTGAGGTAACTTACTGAATCAATTTCTAAACAATGGCGCTCTTGGAAGTGTCATATAATAATCTCAAGGTTACGTCGTACTTTTAAACCACATCTCTTTTCAGAATCTGTAAGTGCAACACGCAGCCTGATACTGATATGTTATATATAAACCAAATTTAGAGCGAGTAAATACACAAGGTTGAGCTTAATATGCCATTCAATGCTTCCTTTTAAGACCTCTCCATTAAATCATTTCAAAGTTGTCGAGAATTTGTAAATTACTTTGCAGCCAGTTAATTAAGATATTTAACTTTTGTGTATAATTAAGTGACATATCGTTTTTATTGTATCGTAAAGTTCACTTTGAATTGAAGCATAAAGGCAAATTATATCCAGCCAAAGAATGACTTGAGATGTATATTTCTTTATTTGATTTTCGACTATCGGCGAATTAATTTCAGTTTGGAAGTATTTTTAGCATAACCATTTTCGTTATCCTTTTCTCTCTCTTTTTTATGCTTCAATTAATTATTCACGTTGTGCTTTTAGTACTTTTTACGTTTTCTTTTTTCTCTGGCTCTCTTAATACCAAGGGAATCAAAAGTGGTATAACATTGTTTTTAGTACGTCGAATACGAAAGAGCGAGCAATGATTTTATATAGGGCCTACAATAATAGAAACTATATTTCAAATTTAAAAATAACGGAGATGAATTGAATTTCCTTTGTGGATGGTCAATGTTTGAAAAATTTCATTCCAACTGAGATTCGTTGAAGAAGAAAGAGAAGAGGACAGATGCAAGAACCATTCTTAAATTCATTACCTCGATTAAATGTTAAAAATTGCATTGTATATATATATATTTTTTTTTTGTGTGTGTTTTCTAAAAAAGCAAAGTGGTTTTAGCGGATAGAATTCTGAGTCATAAGAGAGAGAGTCAGAGAGAGAGAGAGAGAGAGAGAGAGGGAGAGGGGGAGAGGGAGGGAGGGAGATAGAAAGAAATAATCTTGGCTTTGCACTGAAGGTTGACGATTGATTAAATTGAAACAAATTCTGAGGTGATGAGATTTTTCTACATAATCTATTTTCAACTTTATTTTATATCTATTATTCATAAATTGTTTTACCCGTCCGTTATTTGTTTAATATCTTGTCATGATGCAAAAAGTATTTGATTTTAATCAAATTCTAATTTCTTGCATATTTTATGAAGAGATTACATTTCAATAACCCTACCTCCCTATCGCAGTTTTGTGGTATAATTCATTATTCATATGCCATTTCAACCATTGTCTATTTCATATCAGTTGAGTGAGTACGTGTGGGTGTGTGTGTGTGCGTGTATTTATGTGGGTGTGTTTGTGTGTGAGGAAGTGTGTGTGTATGTGTGCGGAGTGTTTGTGTGTGTGTGAGTGAGAGAGATACATACACCCACATACATATATACAAAGAGAGTATATGCGTGGGTGTGCGTGAGGGTGAGTGTGTTTTTTTTTGTGTGTGTGTGTGTGTGTGTGTGTGTGCGTGAGTGTGTGTATGCAATCTTTTTGTTAGAAATGCAGGTATATGGTAAACTAGTAGTTATGATTGCCTAAATGAATAAAATGACATGATTCCCTTCATAAATCATAATTGGTGTAGTCTTTTGCTTTAACCATTTTATTATTATTTTTTTTTATATTTTCAAATCATCTTATTATAAACATTTGATATTTCAAGCTTTTATTTCAAGTAAATAAAGTTTTCTGTTAATCAATTTCAAAGACGTTTATAGTGATGATTATATGTGTCATGAAGCTGAATGATTCCTATACATTATTTTTTTAGTTTTTATATAATCCTATCTTAAAAGTTAATTTTCTTCAACTTATCGTTGGGCAGTAAATCAATGTTCAAAATATTTATATTCATATATTTCTAGTTATTAATAGTTATTCAAACCTCCTTTCTATCATATCATGAGTACCATTAAATGTCAAAATGAAAAAAATAAAAATAATTATATGACATTATGAAATGAAGTGAGTAGTCAATATATTAGACATGGATGCAACACAGATGAGGATAATTATGAACGGATCTATGAAAGAGTGGATAGGTTGATCAATAGAAAGATAGAGCGATAAATAAATTATATAGTTTACAAATTCAAGGAAATAGGATAATTAAGATTGACAAATCAGAGTAAACTCCATAGTGTCATCATGTATGCTTCACATCAAGTGATTCTAGTAAGACCGTATCACAGATTGATCAACATTTACATTTTTAGCTCACTCACTAATGGCTCGCATCTATACATTCTTATCCCACAGAGACTATTCCTCTCTCTCCATCCTACACTTGAGACCTCGTTTATCGTGAAAGCAACAGGAAGAGAACTTTTAAGAAAAGTTTATTAATTTTACGATGATGGCAGTCAAACGGGACATTGTCGTCACCCTAATTTTACGATAATGGTGAGGAATGAGCCTTGGATCTCACCATTCGATTGCAGCTAATGATGATGACCTGCAGAGAAAATACAAATGCACATCGGAAGATAAACAGAGCATCTTTAACGCGCTTTAAGACGGCCCCGCTCTCATAACAAATTACCCACTTTCTGATGTAGAGCTAGTGTAGCTCCGCACTCCGCTCTTGCTTTCTGCGCTCTCTACAAAACGCGCGTCGTTTAATTGAGTGATATGGTGTTACAAAATAATGTTCTCTTGCGAGAGATATATGACCGGTCATTAGCCGTCAATGGGGGACTGTTTATCGTAGGGGAAATCAAGACATCTACGGTGAGATAAACAAGCCCATCTCTTGCCTCCATTAATATCAATTTGTTCAAAGATTTCTCACTATCTTCCTTCTCCACCTCTAAGAAAGCAAGAAGCGGACGCGATTAATGATGGTGACTCTTCGAAGCCGCTCGGCCCAGGTGTGTCAGCGGTGCTATAACTCACCTCCTCTCAAAGTCAAGGGGGAACTCGGCTCGTTGCTGGCCCTCTGTTTGTTGTTTCTCCCCCTAGTGAATCGCAGTAACAGTTGCCTTAATGTACACGTTTGGACATCTTACAGATGGATATATATTACTTTAGAAATGACGAACGGAAACAGATTCAGGTATACAAATTATAAACAAAATATTAGGGCATCATGCGGTTTTGCCATTATTCCTGAAGGTTCAATAATCATTCTGAATCAGTGCATCATCCCTGTTATTTCATGAATGAAAATTATGTATACATTATTCAACACATATTATGACCTATATAATCATAATCGTTTGCTAGAGGTTGGAATGGCTTTAAAATATTACTTAATATGATATCTAGAAAAATGTTTTTGGATCACATGCATAAACCAGAGAAATGTTATGAAAAAAAATGGGTTTTCGGAAATGAGAAGTGTGTGTGTATGTGTGTGTGTGTGTTGTGTGTGTGTTTTTTTTTTGTTTGTGTGTGTGTGTGTTGTGTGTGTGTGTGAGGCGTGTGTGTGTGTGTGTGTGTGTGTGTGTGTATGTGTTAGAGAGACAGAGAGATGAGAGACAAGACAGATAGAAGATGTTTTTTGGGGGAAGAATCAGAGACATCAGGGGGAAAGGGAGATGGGGAGAGACAGAGCGATAGAAAAAGTAAATAGAGGACAGAGAAGATAACATTCAGGCATGGGCAGGTTGAGATGGAGGGGAATAAGAGAGAGAGAGGGGGGGTGGGGGAAAGGAGGATGAGGAAACCGTAAGAGTGAGAGAGGGTACTATAAACAAGGCTGAGGGGAGGTAAAGTACAAATACATGTAGACCTTTTTGACGCTAGTATACATTACAAAAACTAATTTTTAAAACAACAAAAACAGAATTAGGGGAAATTTATCAAACCCCGCCACACAAAAAGAAGAAAAATATGTGATGACCGTTTTTAGGTGGGGAAACACCAAACTGAAATGGAAAGCGGCACGAGGCAAATTATAAGAAAGCCAATTCTCCTTCTCCTCCTTTCCCAGAATACTATACTAATTTTCCTCACCGGTCATTTCTGGTCATTCAAATAATACATGCATATTTTAAAAGAAACAATCTCAAACTTGATTAAGTAATAGAATGTATGATTGAACCTCATTAACAGGATTGCAAATCTGGATTTCATTTACAATGTAGAGGTGTGTTTTGGCTTATTGTAATGCAACATACCGTAATGTATTATGTACTTCCAAAGTTAATTACACTAGCTACTATACCATCAAAAATATCAAATTGATAAATGTGTAATTTATGCGTATGAAATATAGGCAGTTAATATGTAAATACATAATCAGACAACTAATTACTGGGAATAATTTACCATATATCACAGTCACAGTCAGTGCTCTTGTAGCAGTTTTCTGCAGGTAGATGTACATGTATCCCCCACTATAGAATTTCTTCTTTTTTTCTCGTCCAATTCGGGCTATCGGACCATACATATTAAAGCTAGCCTAAACTTTTTTCAATTAGCAAAACTTAAAAAATGACATAAATATTTATCCTATTATAGGCGTATACCAGAGACTTAAACAAAATCAAAATTCGTGGATAACACAGGAAATTCATTCTTCTATTATGGTAAGACATGAAATCAGCTATACAAGAGGAGCAGTGTACACCTAAATGATGAGAAAAACTTAAATAGACATTGGAATTAATATGAACAAGTATGATTTCCAACTGTCTCTTAAAATGTAATTTGTAACGGAGTTTGAGAAAACGTATAAAATGTATGTTAGCGCCCTGATGTTTAAACATATCAATTCATAATTTGGATATGCTCACCCATAATTATAATACCAGTGCACCATATTGCACTTCGCTTACGGGAGGGTATTTTACAGTTAATTAGTTGTCTGATTATGGATTTGTTTTCATTTCATACACGCAAATTGCATAATCCATAAATTTTATATTTCTGATGGTATTGCAAATACCTTACAGATATACGTTACAAGTGAGGGGGCGGCTAAAGATGACACAAATAACCCGTTTCATTTGAATCTATTTTTGATGCTTGAGAGGGACATACTCAAACAAAGTACTCATGCAATTTTGTTTGGTATTTCTCTGAACTGAAAAAAAATGACCCTCTATCTATTGATTTCACTTTTAGATATATTATTTGCTTTTCAAGTGGTTCTTTTACAATTTTCTAAGTGAATGACAAATATCATAAAAAATATGAGTATCAGCTAAAATTATTACTAAAATTATTAAGCAAAAAGAATCATTATTTAAATCGGTTTTCTTTGTTGAATTTCATTATATTGACTTCGCGTTGTATTCTTTTCGTCGTCTGCCTTATTTTGTTACTTTAAATAATCATAAAATACTTTCACAACATGATATCATAGTTTCAGAAGCATTATATAACATTCAGATATTTTATAATCCATTTTTCGTAAATAAAACATAATAATTACAAGTCATAATATAAATCACAATATATGAAGTATAATAACATGTACATGTTAGACGCCCTTTTTCTTTTCTTTTTTCTCTCTCTCTCTCTTTTTTTCTTTTTTTTTTTTTTCTTTTTTTACAAACATACAATCAAAAATCCGCTTCGATTCAATGGCCCTGATATACATGCAAAATCAATACATTACGGAGTATCTTGCCCTTTATACATATTATCCCATCTAGTTATAGGCTAAATAAACAAATATGGTGCCTTATTTTTCTCCATTTTCTTCTTTTCCCCTCCTCTCCCATGATAATTAACATTAACCTGGTAAATATGGTGTCCTCAAATTTGACAAATGATTAATCAACTTTCACAAATGGAGTCAATTTGAATATTAATAGATTTCTCAATTTGTGTTTACTGCATGAGCGGGTATGATATATAATGGTACCAAACGATTAGCATTTTAAATACCTTTTAAACGTGTTTACATCTTTGAAAGGAATTATTATTCAAATTATGCTGTATTTTACCAATTTACAAGAAATTATTTATACCGAGTTCAAATATTTCTAGGTTAATTTTTGCACATATTATTGTTTAAGCTCATGTACTGGCAAAATTGATTATCATTTCTTCTTTATATTGAAATTTTTGTTTGAAAAAACAACGAAAATCCGATATTTCCATTTACACTATGCAATATTTCAATTTCATACAAATAGCTCTTGGTAGCGAAACAAGCATTTCATCACTTAGGCCTACACTGTAAAAAAAAATGAGTAAAATCTTACCCAATACTGAGCAAAAAGGTAACTCGCGTGAAATTGAGTAAAAAATATTACTCATGCAGTAGAGCCAAATGTTACTCAGAAAAGAGTAACTTTTAGTCATCTATGTATCATTCCTAGCTTCGAAAGGAGTAAACAATTAATTTACTCATTTTCTTGCGAGTTACCTTTTTACTAGCTCTGTTAAGCGTAAACAAAATTTACTCCGTTGGGAGTAAAGCATTAGTTTACTCATTTTCTTGCGAGTTACCTTTTTTTTTTACAGTGTACAGTTTTTATCCATGACCTTCAAAAAGATGTGTGAAAATAAGATACATTGTCTTTTTAAGAATCAGTTTCAATTCACTAAACGTTATAGTTGTAAATCTCCTCCGGAGATCGTCGGTAGAGGAATTATAAAATGATAGACAATCGTATTGCGACCTCTTGACAGGATGAGCATGACCTCTGTGACCTCATAGCAACCAGTTTACGTGACCCAATGAGGTCAAATAGGCTCGTCCCATCACAACTACTTGGTATTTTATAGTGCAACTGCGCTGTAATGACAAAACATGTTGTTGGTTATAACAACAAACTTTCTCAAATCGAGTGCATTGGAAATCAGTCGTTAAAATTTTGTGTACGTCAGTTTGAGACAGTCAACCAGATAACAAAAATTGTTTTTCATATTTTCTTTAGAAATTTCCTTTGACACAAATCAATAGCGAAAAGAATATGATGTAAGCTTTTTGCAAATATTACGATTCAGAAGTGGATGCAAATATGGAAAAATATTCGACTAACTGTATGCAATAGATAAACAAGTAGAAAAACATCTTTGCCTAATTGCAAATACAATTTCAGAATTTCGATAAAAGAGAAATGATCGAGCCGATTCGTATAACATCATAAAGAAATAGCCCGAGGTAGTGAACTAGAAAAATATCGGCACCCAATGATCACTGCACTATAAATACTTACAAAGAAGGTTGCAATAATGCATCTCTGAAACCCCCACTTACGGATCTTGATTTTATCCTTTATTTCTGGATAAATTGAGAATGAAATGAACATTTGCCATGTCTAATTCAGCAATGGAAGAGGGTTAACCCAATATCCTCCGAGAAATATTCCGTCTCTTATCAGGAGGAGTCTTCCTGCATCATAAGGCACGTAATCGACCTTTACAGGTAAATTATTAACCTATCTTGGAGACTTGCTTGTTTTTTCCTCGAATGTAATGGAATAATTATTTGTTTTCTTTGATGTATAAGATGTATGGTGGATTTATGAGTTTGGATGTACTCGCAGAGGTCGTAAAATAGCTTCATTTGTTCTTACTAGACAAAAAAGGGAGATAAAATCCATTTAGTCTCTTAGAAACTTGATGAAAGTAAAATATTGAATATGTAATAAAACAAGAATATAACTCACGCTAGATTATCTTACCCAGCCCCCCCCCCCCCCAAAAAAAAAGGGTAAATGAATAAGATAAAGAACATTGAAAAACGAAAGAAGAAGAATATGTCCGACTTCAGGAGCGCCTGGATAATTCTTGGTTACTCAATTATTTGAGTCATACCGGGCTTACCAGCCCGTTGGAAGTTATTTATTGTTTTAAATACAAAAAATACTCTTACTGGCAAAAATAAGTAAAATAATATTTTTCAGCATAGCCAATTATGCAGGTAAAGAGGACTGGAGGATATAGTGGGATGGGGAAACAACAACAAAAAAAGATGTAAAGAAAGAAAGAGACAGAGAGACAGAGTGAGTATTAAGAAAACTCGAGAGACGGGGAAAGCCAGAAATGAGGAGAGGGAGAGAGAGAGAACCAGGGGAGATGGGTAGAGGAGCAGGAAATGGGGAGAGGGAGGTTTAAGAAAAAAGGGATGGGCGGACATGAATAGATTGAGAGACATAAGGAAAGTAGGTATTTAACGATGGAAGATACAGAGAGAAGAAGAGTCCAGAAAAGACGAGGCATTAACCGTGCAGTAAGTGGAGGGAGTGGAATAATACCATTTGCCATTATCTGCTAAGTATTGAGAAAAATAGGCAATTTAGCGTGTTTCTCAAACAAGAGAAAGTTTTAACTCTTGCCATTTATTTATCCAAGCTAAAAATAATAATGTTTACGTGCACCTTGTATGCACGAACTACCTTAAAACTTGCGTGTATTACTATAGAAATTATCACTTATTAGATACTTATCATAAACCCATAAATCATACTTTTTGTTCATCTACCTTTACGCTTATTTTGTCTATTATGTTATTAATTTGTTTGCCATTTCCGGACAATTTATTTAAATTGAAGTAGGGTAGGCAAGGTATCATGATGACCCTACAAACTTGAATGATGACGTCCCGTTAGTGTCATCTTGCTTCCGCTACTATAGTTCTGATCAAAAGGAACCTGTCACCATTTGAGAACAAATCACCAGTCCTTAAATGGTATCGAAACAATGAATTGAATTCATCTTCACAACAAGATTGTCATCAACCTGTATTCACCGACAATAAGATGCAGTAATATGAATTGTTATTGTGTTGGTGCGGAAAATTAATGGATTGTCCCTATTAAGCAAGTTATTGTCATTTTGTATGGATTTGTATTTCATTATCATTTTTTCCCATTCGTCTTTACAACGCATTCTTACATGAATTAACGGGTCGCCAGGACAATTGCCCCGGATAACCACCTCTTCGACAACTACACCCTCGGCCAATTACCCCTATGACAACTATACCCTTGGATAATTACCCATAATCCTGACCTAAACAGTTACAGCTCATTGTGCCGAAGGTTCGGTTGTCCAAAAATGGAATAGGGGTGGTTTATTCGAAAGTGAAAAGTGTTCGAAGGTCCTATGCAGGCCTGTTGCGCCCGTATTTTTTCAAAATTTTCAGGCTGCCCCCTTTTTTTCGTCGCTGTTATTTTTTTTAATAAAATTTTATTTTCATTCTTCAAAATTTCAGGGGACATGGGGAGAGGGAGGGTAATCTTCTTCAGAAATATTCGAGATGTCCCTTGCCCCCCCCCCGTCTCAAAAAGGAGTCTGGAAACAGGTCTGGGCGATCTAAACTATCTGCGATCTCGCTACGTCAGATTTGAACATGTTGGCTCGACTTGTACTTGGACAGTTGTGGCGATTCTTTTTCCGCCACGCTCACACTGGTATTGTAAATTCGTGTCACACTGTACCGAAGTTGAGCAAGGATGGACACACTACCATGGCATGGAAAATTTCAAATTTTGCTCTGATCACGAAAGCCTCGGGCCATTCGTGTACCCGTCGTGTGTTGTTCGAGTGCCATCGTCATGATCGTTGAACCTTCTTTAGACATCGTTCTCATTTGGGCTCTTGTTTGGCTGTTGACCAAGTTTGGGGCTAACTTCGCGCGAACCTTTAATTAACATTTCACATTTCGTGTGTCCATGTTTTTTCAACTTCGGGGCAGTGTGACGCTACCTGGAGCGATAGAGAAGATTTTGAAGCTATATCGAGCCCCGATATTTCAGGATCGTTGAGAAGATGGGGGTCGTAATTGAGTCTAAATCATGACTATTCAGCCAAAAATAGCCTACACTACCCACCAATATAATTTTTTCAATGTACTTTAGCATATAATGGATTGCTTTTGACCTTTTGGTATATCATTATTATAGTTGTCTTTTAAGAGGATTATTTCAAACTAACTGCCTGTCATCATCAGACTATTTACAAAACATCGTACTATTTAAAGCCTAAATTCAATTTCACTCGTTTTCCCTAATCGCGTGGGAGACTAGTGGGATGTAAGGAAATAGATTAGCATGTCATCGGAATAAAATACATCGTAATTGCATTATTACGATTCCATTACCAATCTAAAACGGCCGATTAGTATACCATTTACCATTATGGAGACCATTGGACTTAATTTAGACTCGTTATTATTCCAACAATTGGGAAAGAATGATAGGATGATAGTCTAAAAACGGAGAGAAAATTAATACAGCTTCATCCTGCTATAGTGCATTATTTATGGGATAATTCCCGAATCTATTTTGACATTTAGGAATGACCATAATAACTATATTGCTCCGCTTGTTGCTAATATACTCGGGACAGATATCATCTGGTCTTAATTAATTGTAAAATTGTGCTTCTCGTTCCACAGCGATGTACATTTTTCTTACACTTGACGGAGCGGGGGGGGGTGTAGTAATATCGCTGAGTGTTTTATGAATACATCGTGTAGGACAGTTAGGATTTTTATGTAGATCTCAAACAAAAATAATGTGAAATGAAGCTCTCTAATGTAAACTAGCTCACAAGGTGAAGCAGATATTGATACATGATTTACCTTCAAAGAGAGCAGTGCATGTCAGTGAATAAAAATATGGCGTAATCGGAGCAATCTCTCTAAATCGCGCAGCAAATGGGCCTTGTTATGACCGGAGACTAACCAATAAACTGCCACTCCTCCCGCGGTCCCCTCCCTCCCTAACCGCAGCATCCGCGGAGAATGAATTCACCGAGCAGGCAATAGACAGTAGCAGACGACATTTTCCCACTATTTCCATATCTCGCCCTCACTCCCTCGCTTTCTTGTGCGCGTTTCGCCATTTTCACTTCGTGCGCTTGTTGCTGTAATAAAGCCCATTGTTTACTACACATGTCAAAATGATTTGTAAATTATCTGTTGTTGATGGCTTTTTAGTGGTTGTTAGCCCCCGTCCAAACCCCACCGTGCTACGTGTGAGGGCCCCTACCTCATATTTCTTCTTACCTTTTGCTTTCTTTCTCCTCCATCTCTTTTCTTTTTTCTTGATTATTGATAGGTACCTCCGGTATGTTACTGCGACCAGGTGTATCACCTTATATCATAATTACTTATATTAGCTACCATAAATCCTACTGCAACTCGTTCCCCCTGTTTACTTGACCTGATGACTATTTCATGGGTCCCCGATGGAACCCCACATCAGGCATGCCATAATCTACTTAAATAATAGGCCTATATGAACCAGGGGCTGCGTAGCTGGGGAAGGGGACTGGGGCTTCCCCCACAGTTTTTTTTTTTTTTTTTCAGTAGAAATGTTAAACCCCGCAATGATTATCAAGAGTATGCCCATTCTAATGTTCAGCCCCTCCGTTAAAAAAAAAAAGTTTCTTGACTCCTATATGCTGGTTTCATACCTGCTTGTGCTCTCTCTCTCTCTCTCTCTCTCTCTCTCTCTCTCTCTCTCTCTATCTTCTCTCTCTTCTCTCCTATCTAATCTCTCTCTCTCTCTTTCTCCCTCACTTCCTCTCGCGATGAATTCACGATATGATATAGCCTAATTCTTTACTTGAAGTTGAAACCCGTTCAAATTATACCATAACAAAATAATAGAACATGGTTCATTTTATCCAAGAGAAGAACAAATAAAAAAGAAAATAAATGCAGGTTTTGTTTTAACACTAGGACAGTCATATAATCACTGGAAACACACAAGGTATAGGCCTATTTAATAAAGGTTGCCAAAAAAGAGTAAATTCTAATGGCGATAATCCATCAAACCTGGTAATATCAGAACACAATATTACCCTTTAACCGTGTCTTATTCTCTCGAAGATATTAATGTATGACAGTGTGTTTGACCTCCATCTTAAAAAGCTACAATAAATCTAAAAAACTTGTTATCACCATTTTTCACCTAAAATTTGTTGAATAGGGTAAATTATGATTTATATGCGGTGTATGATAAAGTAGCTCAGTACATTTAGTAGTAATGATGAATAATATAAGCATGTTTATTTGTCATGTTCATGTTTATATTTATACAGTCACGATGCATAGTAATTGTTCATGGTTATTAGGATGGTCATTCTGATCTTACTTTTAAAGCAACCTAATGTCCATTGACCTTTGACCTTTGGGCCATATAATATGTATTCAGCTTTCACCCTTTCTATTACTTAAAACGGAATGAAAACATAATAGCCCCCCCCCCATATCAATTCTACTCCACGTGAAATGAACTAACGTATGACATTAAATCTTAACATAGAGACGCGTCCATTATTGAGGAGGAAAACGCAACATTACATTCATGAGTTTAGTGGAAATACATGTCAGCTCAGCGGCGCAGAAATGTCCAACAAAAACCCGCGCTAAGGCGGGAAGCGACCGATTGACAACTGCATTGCAATTATTACTTAGCGTACAAAAAAAAAACCCCTTGTAAAATGGTATTATCAGTCGATCCGTTCGAGGGAAATTAGTCATGGATATGAAATAAAATTGAACTTTATCATATTTTCGTAGAGTGAGCTTCAGACAGATTGGGGAAAGAGACATTATGGCAAGCCTATAACACCATTGTGCTAAAGTTGTAATCAGAATCTTATTCACATAGATTGATGTTCCTAACGATTATATATATAAATAGTGATCTTGTCACATCTTGCGAAGACGCCGTCCACATGCGATATGCATGTGATATGCGGAAATATTGACCCATCGAGTAAAGATTTGTTGGATAATGTCAATAATCAGGACTTTTTTTTAACAGTCGCAAATGAAGTACCATATTTGGAAACTGAGATATTCAAGCTTTTAAAAACTGCTTTGATCATTAAGCTGTAATATAATTATGCGTAATCAAGGAAGATGATTATGCAGCGTATGAGCTTATTATGCAAAATTGCCAATTGTACAGGAATTTGCTCTTACTAGGATTTCGAATTGACACAAGTGGACAGGACTTTTTTTTCTCCTTTGCAATAAGTTATTCCTATTTTGAAAAATTCAGACTCTTAGGCACTTATTCAAAGTTGATCATTCTTTTGAAAAGGTAGTTCTCGCCATATCAAAATAACAAAGTGAAAAACTGTGCAAAATACAAAAAGTCTATGCGCGTTCGCTTTGGAGAGTGATAGCGCCTTCTTCCTCTTAAGTTTACAACTAGAATTGATATGCCCCCGAAAAAAAAAAAAAAAAAAAAAAAATTAACAAATAAATAAATAAATTATTTAAAACAATAATAAAATAAAATTAGTTAAAAATATAAAAAATAATTGAAAAATATTAATGATACAAATAAAAAATAAACAAATAAACGAATTAAAAATAACAATGACTAAAAATGAAATAAATAAATGAATAAATGAAATAAAAAATAAAATAAATGAATTAAAAAATATATTTATTGGGAGCTTCTGACGAATGGTATGAAATTATAATCAACAACAAAAAATGAAAGAAAAAAAAATCTAAATCACTAGTAATAAAACGACACATAAGTGCAAAAAAAAGCGGTTCAATAGGGTGCACACCGTCTATTCTGAGCGTTGCACCCCAGAGGGCGTGCTTTGCACCCAAGGTGCATTGCACCTGAAGGTTAAGTGAATGCACAGAACCAAGGGTGCAAAGTTTGCACCTTGAATAGCCTCACGCGATGGCTGCCGAAAATATGTTTTATTTAAATTATTCTAATTCATTTATTAAAATCAACATGTTAGATTAATAATGATTTCACGTTATGTATAAAATATAGTGATATTCGTGAGCAAATATATAGATTCCATCAACTATCTTTTATATAAGAATAGGAATAACAATGATGATAAAACTATCAACTGACTTAACAGTTCATATAGTTCTGAGTTAAAGTAGATCATCGTAAAACAATACAGCATAGGATCCAATAATCTATTCGTAAACAAGATCCGCGCGGCCTAACCTATTTGCCTACGGTAATGTGGCCCATCTTCCACTTCAGTTCAAGGGTTGGTACTTTGTACGAATTTCATGTATACAATATGTAGTAAGCAAATTCTATGTTAGTTGCTGTTTAGTTATTATGTTAAGACATCTGGCAGTAATAATTCACATATCACCCAATTTCTGACGTAATAATATTATAAGTGTCCAAAATCCTAAGTACTAAATGTTCATTGTTTATCTTCATTTATAAAATATATCTATACTACAGAAACAGAGCGACAGATACTATGTCGACTAATATCCCTAATTGTCGCTGCGCT
>CALNVZ010003432.1:34368638-34381139 GCA_940671915.1 Paracentrotus lividus
CGATGGCAAGGAACAAGGAAGCTCAATTGTAAATCCGCAAAACCTTTGCTTTCCTCATAGCTTAAGAACACTTTTCTATAAATGTTTAAAAAATGATGAATATAATTCACCAAATTCACTATAATATGTATACAAAATATGATTAGTCTATCTCTCTACATGCATTATCATGTACTAGAAAGCAAGTTCGTTATAAGTCGGGTATGAAAGCCACACCTTATGCACTACCTGTATTGCCAGAAGATAATTATAACCCAAGGTTAACAAATGGTAGTAAGCTGTATGGCAGATGTGAACACAGAGCAAAGGGAAAAGAATGCTCAAGGCTCAACTCTTGGGAGGAAGTTAGTTTCAGTAGGTCACCTAGTCACCCATTATAGAATATTTAACTCCACACGGAAAGGTCAAAAATCCATCCATCGGAATCTGTCAACTTTGACAGCAAAGTACAAAAAGAGAGAAAAGGGGACAGCAAAAAGAAAAAAAAAAAAAAAAAAGCAAAAGAACGCAGTAAAAAAAAAAATTTTTCAAGATTTTTTAACTATTCTTCTTATTTCAATTACAAATTTTCGTTTTAAAATGCCATATTAACAAAAACTGAGACGTGAGTGATCAATTTTTCTTGTCAAAACATTCACAATATCAAGATATGTTTTGTAGAATTCTCCTTATTTTTTTTCCTGTATCATGACCTTTGTTAAGATTGCAGATTGAACAGGATCGGGACGAGTGCCAGTGGCTGAAGAGACTATTACGTGGACATTTCCAAAAGCTATCAACAGTTAAGTTTGATCCTCATATTTTTAAAAATATATCATCTAAAGCGAGACTAAACTGACTTTGGATGTGTTATGAGTCTTATAAGTCCACTATTATAAAAGCTGGTCTCATTAAAATATAGTATACAATAACATGTACCTGTTGAGATTACATTTCTAAAATTAAACAATAAAAATTTTCACTAGGGAAATAAAATGTTTTAGGAAAACAAAAATTACTTGTTTCAACTTCTTTGGTTTTGAGTACTTAGTGAATAAATGTGTTATCAATTCAATATGATTATAATTAATCTTATCAACTACATTGCTCAAATAACTGTTGGCATGATTCCGTTGAATTAAAGGAAGGCAAGACATAGCAGAAGGACCTGAAGGTTGTGCTCCAATACTAAGGCCACTTTATTGCCTTTAAATATCTCAAATTTAAGGCCTAATCAAGCAAACAAATACGGATCATGTGAGGAAAAAGTATATCGAGGAAGCTAGATGACCACACATTACACGATGTAACAACTTATTTATATTTCTGCATGTTTGAAATCCTTACATTAATCGCCTAATTGTCTTGTTTGATCCAGAGACTCTTCCTGCGAGGACACACAGACCCTTGGTGACGGAATGTGATCACCAGAACGACTCTGCAATCGGGCACGGAGCATGTGATGTCGCAGTTCTCGCGGACGTACAATATCCGTACGATGTACCTGTATATCCCCATATTCTTTTATCATGTTAAAATCATGTAATTGTCTAGTATCCTATACTCTATATTTGCTGGTCTATCTTTGATATTTATTCTTGTCTTACTGTATTTAACATGTATGATATCCAAGTCCAGTATTTCATTTACTTCAGTCACTTATCATTTTTAAGTTTGCGAGTGCGTTTGCTCATGCATTCCCAGTTGAAGGCTTGAACATGTTGTAAGATACATAATACCTGACTTGACCCTTATTCTGTTTAACTTATAACCACAAATTATATTTTCATTACTAACTTCTACAGAAATTTGATAGTGGCGCTATGTACCTGACACTCCCTGACAATAACGAAGAAGGATATTTCATCAATAAGGTTAAAAAAAAAAATAACAATCAATACCAAATTAACAACACACACACCACACACACACACCACCACTTTATTAAAAAGCGACTACGAAAGGAACATGTAAGAAAATAAATATTCATCACTCCACTCCACTCACTCACTCAATTCCTGAACTTTTCGAGCAGGTCGTGTGGGGATTCGAAAAGGAATGAAACACATCTTCCTTTGTGTCTAATCTCTGAAATGTTACCCCGGAAATTGCACACAGGCAAAAATGTTGGTTTCTTCCTCATCTTTGAAAAAGGGCCTTTTATTGCCAACTTAATAACCACTAATAAGCAAATTCTGATATGTGATTATTCCCAAAAGATCCTTCTTCGTCTTTTTTAACATCATTAGGAGCCACGTGGTTGCCAACCCCTCATAGCCCTAGTCATCCAAGGAATCCATCTGGCATCAAGACGTCAACATTTCACGTAGATTGCTGCCCTTTGATTTCTTTTACATTATTTCGGATTTGAGAATGTTCCACCGATACGGCTAGGAAAACCAATGCTGTTTTTTTAAAATATATCTTGTAAGTTTACCCACAAAATTTATTGTAAGCTTCATGTAGTTGTCAAGAGATGCTATTCTGTCCTACAGCTTCCTAAGTTTTTTTCTATCATTATATTCATTATTCTGTTGTAAAATTGTTCTGTTATTAATTTTAACACAAATAAACGTTCTTATTTGTTTAACAACAAATGTTTCTGATTATATTTAGAAAAATGTGTGATGCGTGGCTTAAGATATTTTAGATAAGTGACGATTTGCTTATTTCGGAAACATACCAAAGAATGGAAGCTGCGGGATATAGGATTTTTGAAAATTGGGAGGGATGGAGGGGGGGGGCTGCAGCCCAAAATTTAAAAGAATAGGGGTTCTTCAGTGAGTGGTTTTCAAATAATTTTAAAATAATAGACGGGGCCATAACTGTTGTGCCCCTATTTGGATCCCAACCACTGTAAATAAGACATAGTGAAACATCGTACACGTACTCTCACCCTCAACAAGTACTGCAACTGGCTGAAAGGTCAATTAGTTGCATTTCTATTTTACATGTGTTAAATGTTATAATTCATTAATTAGCAGTGTGTTGGCGACCATTTTGGTATCTTTGTCCCTTGTAATTCCATAGAGCACTGCATGACCTGATCCGATAAATTCTAAACAAAAGGGAGTTAAAAAGAACTATGGCCATACAATGAAATTTTGGAGGATGGGAATTATCAGTGAATAAATGATAAATGTGTTTCAAATATCTGTTACGTTTTGTTTATACCTTTTTGCAAATAGATAATTTGTTCAAAAGATACCGGTACAATGGAAAAGTATTAAAGCACCAAGATCTAGAGAGGATAATTTTCTCTTTCTGCCGTTGGCCAAGGGAAAAAAAGTCTTGTATTGCCAAAGCCGGTTTGTAATTTTTCTGCAAACCACTCCAAATTTGCTTCTTTATTACATATTTTGTTTTATAGTCATGAACCCCTGATTTTGGCGAGCATCCTCCTTAGCAACGCAGCACTGCAGTAGCCACCGAAAGAATCTTTCTTTTCGGGGTGTTGGTTTGTTTTAATTTGTTTTGTTTTGTTTTCCATTGTACCGGTATCTTTTGACAAATTATTCATTGAAGAAAAAAAAAATGTATAATCGAAACCATAAAAACATTTTTAGGAGAAATTGAAAACATGATTTTATGATTTCAATTGACTGATAATCCTTTTATCTCATCATTTTTAATTTTTTTTTTAGCATTTGTTCTTTGTCTCCCCTTTTGTTTCAGAAATGACCGGGTCTGGTCATTTTTATACCGCTTTTTAGGAGTGAACAGGTAGAAAATTCTACCCTTTTACAGAAAATTACCAAAATGGTCGACCCCAATACTTTCGTTATGAACTAAATAAAAGCAACATTAACAAAGACTTGCCAAAATAGAAAAAATGCATATATTTTTAGCTATGATGCAATACTTATTGACGGTAATAGTTCATGATATGTAGTTAGATGTTATGCTGGTATCTAAAAATGACGTATTAAATTGGCTAACATTGACTTTTGACTGACATTTAACTTTCCGGTTGGTTACGGTGCCAAAATAATGTTGAATAAAAAATGTTTGCCCAATTTGTTTATGCTTTAACTGTGATATCAAATTGTTGTATCTAATGTTTCTTAATCCTAAACTGTTTACATTAATACATTTTATATTCATCCATGCATGTATTCCATGACTTTGTGCTTGGATGAATTAATGCTTAACTTACATAGGCTAAAACCATTATATTCCACCGATGGTGACATTTATACTGTATGCATTTTTGAAAATACACTTGCGTTGATTGTTATAGAGGACTACGTACAATTTAATTCCCTTTGTAAACATGGTATTCATAATTATATGCCATAGGAATATAGGTAACAAATTTGAGTGTCATAAAGTTGTAGAGCTCTTCTAAAGTAGAACATTTTAGTTCATTTTTTTTTGCTATAAGCAAACAAGCCTGTGTGTTTCCTTGCCGTTTTTAAACTTGTTATAGTCATGACAAATAATTGAGTTCTTTGATATTATTGTTGAAACAGCAGGCCTTCAAATGTTATGTTATTAAGCATGTTGTAACTCCTTCAATTTTGTATGTATTTAATTTACAGTGAAATGACTGGAATACATAAATTTTATACGAATTAGAGTGGGAAATTAAAAAGTAATAACTTGATGAAGTTCACGAAGTTTCCAGGTTTATTATACTTTATTCTTCTAAACACATTATTATGCGTAAAGTGATTTGTATGTGGCATACTGGTTGGACTGTAAGTCGTGTAGGTGTGCATGGGGTGTGTGCGTTCAGGTTGAGTGTATGTTTCTGTTGTAGCACCCATGACTGCCGCAGGTGCAATATTCGAACCTGTTGGTATAACTCTTTTTTTTTTTGCAACCCCCTTTGCACTCAAATATGGTTTAGGATTGCACCTCTCAGGTGCAGAATTGAATCTTATGGGTGCAATCTTGAACCCTATAGGTGCATCTTAGCCACCAAAAGGGTTCAAGCTTGCACCCATAAGCCCAATCTGCACCCGAGAGTGAAATCCTGCACCGTATAGGGTGCATAATTGAACCTAAGGGGTGCAATCTGGAACCCTATAGGTGCATCTTTGCACCCCACAGGGTTCTGGATTGCACCCCTGGGTAAAGAATCGAACCTTAGGGGTGCAATCTGAACCCTATAGGTGTATCTTTGCACCCATTAGGGTTCAGGACTGCACCCCATGGGTGCTGAATTGAACCTTAGGGGTGCAATCTTGAACCCCATAAGTACATCTTTGCACCCAATAGGGTTCAAGATTGCTCCCCTTGGGTGCAAAATCGAACCTCAGGGTGCAAGATTGCACCCCTAAGGTTCAATTCTGCACCCGAGAAGTGAAAAAAGGTGCAAAGCTGCACCCATATGGTGCAGAATTAACCTTAGGGGTACAATCTGGAACCCTATAGTGCATCCTTGCACCCAGCAGGGTTCTGGATTGCACCCCCTGGGTGCAGAATTGAACCTAGGGGTGCAATCTTGAACCCTATAGGTGCATCTTTGCACCCAATAGGGTTCAGGACTGTACCCCATGGGGTGCTGAATTGAACCTTAGGGGTGCCAAACTTGAACCCCCATAAGTACATCTTTGCACCCAATAGGGTTCAGGGTTGCACCCCTTGGGTCCAGAATCGAACCTTAGGGGTGCAATCTGGAACCCTGGAGGTATAACTTTGCACCCGATAGGGTGCATGGCTGCACCCCTTGGGTGGCAGAATTGAACCCTAAAGGGTGCATTCACACCCATAAATTCAGTAGGTAATGCAAAAAGGGGTGTAGAGCTGCACCCTAAAAGGTGAAATAATTTGAAACCCTAGGGGTGCAACTTTGCACCCTCTTATGGGGTGCAAGTTTGCACCCGTCGTTGGGGTGCACACACTTGCACCCTTAGGGGTATAGGTATAGCGACAAAGCTGTGCACCCTTTAGGGTGCTAAGTTGAACCTCTATTTCTTAGTGTGTAGTGGTATCCAGGGTTTGGCTATATTGGTTAACTTTGGATGAATCGACTTGACTTAACGAATTTCATCAATGTGTGAAAAAGTATGATTTAAAAGTTAAAAAGGAAGAATCTATTCTATATAGTGCAGTAATGATGTTGGAGTTTTATTTTTATTATTTTTTTTTCCACAAAGCTAGTTGATAGCATTTTTGGTTTACATGAAAGTGATAGCCGAAATGAAGAACGTTCATTTTATTAATCGATATGAAATTCAAGCAACCAATGCAGGAAATAACATTTTACATTAATGATCTAATTTGTCAAATAAATTAATGTTCAGTAGTTAGTCTCACTTAACGATTGTAAGTGCTTATCAAAAGTTTTCAGAAACTTTACAAAAGAGATTGCAATGATTGTATAGCTGCCGGGAGAGCAATTATATCACGCTTGTGGATCATTTTAATCGCCATACTTGTAGAGGTGAAAGAGAAACAAGAAACCTGTTCTGTATTTAAATGTCCTCTTAAAAACAAATGAACTAGTTTAATCTCTTTATCCTAGATGTAATAATAAAAGAACTTGAATATGTTCAAGATGCATATTCCCGATGAAGATGCAATATACCAATCTCATCTTTCAATAAAATTTTCAATTAAGTGTATTTCCTAAGTCATTGACTATGATGAATTTCGACACCTTAAGATTCTGTGCTGGTTTTCAAAAGCTGTTAGGTCTATATGAAGTGGTAATTTCGTGTGTTTCGAGAGAAATTATTTCCAAGATTCGCATGATTACCGGTGATTATTACCAACACCAGATTAATCTGTTTGATGATTTTAACTTAATTGGACTTTTCCGTGCAATAAAAACCAGAGAAGAAGCTTGTGTGAAGATCGATCGTTTTTGTTTTTGTTTTTTGCTCCTAGGGGTTGGTTGATTATATGGTTTCATATTGTATAGTCTATCACAACAGCGATTCATAATTCAACTTTGTCTTCTAAGATTTTTTTTTTTCAAAATGAAATAATTTATGTAGCCAACATGGTATCATTCCATATGCATTTGTAGTCCAGTGTTTAAAAAAACAACTACAACAACAAAAGTAAAAGATAAGAAAAAGAATGAATGGAGGGGTTTCAGCTTGCAATATTCAGGTTATGTTGACAAATTTCAAACCAGATTTGTAGTTGATCAAATACCTCCTCCCTCTCATTTCTATGAAAATATATATATATATATATATATATATATATATATATATATATATATATATATATATATATATATATATATATATATATATATATATATATATATATATATATATATATATATATATAAACCCTAATCATAAATGCATGTACATGTATATTCTTTTATTGCACATTAGATAAAAGGGTTAGTGTAGTATTTTAGAGATAATTTTACTTTGTTTGACGCCTGCAGAACAGTTCAGATGTGACATTTCCAATGGTGGTGTCTCACTTTTACATTAATTAAATCGTAAACCAAAATATATGGGGTAAAAATATACGGGAAAATATAGACTGAGTTGTTGATTACACATTTCAAAATAGAAATGTCTGTTTAAAGCTTCTATGTTAAATTTATTTGATTGAAAAAAAAGTGTCATCTGAGCATGCTGAGTTATTTGTGATCAGACCATTAAATATTTGTAATTATACTGACCATGCAGGCAACACTAAGGGCATGGGTTGTACTTCACTAAATTGTTGAAGATTTATATAGAGTCATCAAGCTATTTAGTTTATTCATGATAATAGCTGATAAGTTTTTGTCCAATAAATCTAAATTTGAAATTTAGTATATTGATACGTAGAAGCTGAAGCTTTTAATCAGGGAATAAATGAAGTTCATTTATCGGATTGTTGTATTTTAAAATTGAACGAGGATATTATTAATCTGATTATCTGTGTATGTTGACGTAGAATTCAGAAATAGTTTAATCGCCCATTCCATGCCTAAAATGAGACAAGGTTCTAATTTATCAAATTGTTTTATCCGTCTCCCATTTCGTACTAACCACTCATTGCCAACACGTCTGTCCATATCAGTTTATTATCTCCAGTACTATTATTCATATAATTGGACTGAAATGTATTTTTATACCTATATTGATTGTTCTGAATTAGCACAAACCGCTCGCTTGTTCTAGTTTCAGTCTTTCTCATTTCATGGTATTTGCCCTGTTATTATTCCAAATTGTCTGGTAATTATTTTCTGGTGCGTATCGCTCTTAAACGCAATAGCCAAAACCGATTAAAAAAGTTCTTCCTTTATCAAGCCCCTCTGGTATATTTTGGTGATGACATGATATGCATTAACAAGCTGTCGTTTCGACGTGAAATGAGCATTAAGTTAGATCGAAAATTGAGTCGTTAACGATAATTTCATTGACAAAAATTAAGTTATCCTCCAGAATTGGTTTAGCCAGCGTTGGAATAGCCTGTGAGATGAAAAAGATGGGTATAAAATACATGAGAGGGTTAATTCGAGATGCAATTATTGTCCATTCATTGGTGCGTGGACCTGGTGATGGTGTGTGGCTTGATGAGGTTCAATTTAGACTTGGAGTTAATAAATGATGGCTTCAATTTCTGGTAGTAACACCTTTCAAGATTTATGGACATACATGTATGTAAATGATTAATTGGCATTAGGATTTTCTTTTTGTACGAGTGTTGTTTCGTTTCTAATTTCGCTTTCTGTTATCTTTTCTTCTTTCTTGCTTACTTATTCATCCATCTTTCTTACGGCGATAATGTTTTATTTTCTAAGAAAGGGAGTTTGAGAGCGACGAGAGAGGGAAATGGGAGGAGTGAAGTTGGGGATAACCCGGAGCAAGAACCCACAAAGAACGTGATTGGTGTCGATAATGGGAATCCATAGGAATGATTTCAGTCATACGTTCACTCGTTTGTCTGATGAGTTATCATCCTAGTAATGAAATTACAATGGACTCAATAGATATTCCATTTCTTATTCATAGAGGTCTTTCTGCGATTATTATCTCATCAAAATAACTATTACATCTTGATTTTCAGGCGATGATCACCAATGTAATTTTGCTATTATAGATATATTTTATTGAGCGTATTGATAGCGATTATCTGTTATTGAAATGAGAATGATAACACCAACTACACGCCAATGGTGAAAAGAAATATCTGTTGGATGTTTTCTAATATGACAAGTAAATTAAATGTTGTGTATGAAATTATTAACTTGCATTCGATTGTTAACGAAACTTGCACGAGAACTGACAAATATATTCAAGCAATCAACATATTCATTCAACATTTCTAAATTGGTATCCAAATATAAGAATAATTTAGCTTGAGAAATTCACGAGAAGCGCTTTCCGAAGAAAATCGTACTTTTCTTCAAAAATACTCTTTTTCAACATCTTTTCTCTACCATAATATCTTATTTTCGGTATTCAGCATCATATATATATACAAATATGCTTTATTTTTAAATACTTCTTCAACATTTTTCCATGTACCATGATATCTTATTATCTGTATTCCGCAGCATATATGAAAAATAACTTATTTTGGCAGTCATAAATCATCAAAAACCATGGTAAAAAATGAATGCAGCTTCTTGAATATGGCTCCGCACTTGCCACCATACGTTCTCGTTGGGTGACGAAGTACTTCAGACTACGATGCCTCCCAAATTGCATTCAAACATTAATATTTAATTGAATCAATTGTGAAGCCGTCATTGTTGCAATGAAACATAATAATTCAATTAATATTCTATTACATTTATCATTCCCATTATATATTATTCATCGCAAATGAATGAAGGGAATTGCTCACAATTTCGCGGAGTGCTTTAGATTAGGCAGGGAGTGTGGATTCTATAGTTCACTTGTAAAGTTGGGTGTACTTTTCTAAGAAACATATTTCATAAAGGCTCTTATAGATGATTTGAAAACGTCTCATGGTCGGAGTAAAATGCATTGTGTTTGTTGTTGCTGTTGTGTGTTTTTGAGTCCTCCCTCAATTTAGATAAAACCATGCAAAATTTAACAGATTTATACTTTCAATTCCTCTTAACTATATCGTATATCACAAGACGAATGCGTTTTTTGTTTTATGTTAAAAACACGCACACACTCACACCCACACCCACACACAAAATATACTTTGCAGCAACTTAATCCTTGGAATTAGAATTAATACAAGAAAAATTAAAGACCAATTTTTAATGGTTAACAAATCTAAAATCCTCATTTCCGTATTTAAATGCATATCTCCTTTTTATGTCGTTCATCGTGACATGGCAACATATTCTAGATCACAATAATACAGTCACAGACCGAAACGATATGACATAGAATTCGTTATCCATAATCGTGTTTTATTTGTGTAATCTTTCTAAAACAGGCCAACCCCTAAATGCCTACAATCTAAAAAACATAAAGCTTGTGATACAATCTCACAACGTGGCACAATTCCACGAAGATTGCAAGGATAAAAAAAACTCATTCAGAATGCGCTGGTAAATTGAAAAGCAGATAATAATTGTTTCAAAGCAATTATGCAAATTGTTAAAGTGTGTTTATGTTAAAGGAATAAACACCATATCAAATTTACTGGTATGGCGTAGCAGATGTCATAATTAATTGTCTCGATTACGTTATTAATATATATTTCTCTCTCTCTCTCTCTTTACACGAACAAAATATCAAAACAGTAAATTCAAAGAGGATCAAGGGCGCATGAAACAAAGTCTACTGGTTAGTAAATTAGTATTCCAGTTGATAAGATAGCTCTGCCAACAGCAAAATCAAGTGCAAGTAAAAATGGGTTAATTATGCAGATAGACTGGTTTATTATTGATGGGAAACTGGTGTCAATCAAGTATTATGATGCCATTCAAACTAGCTATGGATACCAGCTAATTCCCAACCAGTATTTATTTGCACTAATTACATTTCTATAATTGAGTTTGATTCCATCCTCTCTTAATACCTGTTGGGATTGAATTCTAATCCCAGAGCAATATTTGAATGAACACAATTTAATGAAAAGATTAGGAATCAAATGTTGGTTATTTCATGGATGGCTACTCGCAGATTAGCAGTATACTATCATAATGAACAAACCTTTGAAAATAGGCATGTCGATGTAAATCCGGATGGAATGTTTCTCAAATAACTACTAAAAATAAATAGTAGCTATCATAACTTTTCATAAACTATATCATAAAAGATAACAATAATTTAATATATATTGTTGGAAAGTACTATTGAGATTACAAATGGCTATTCAGACACCAGTTTATTATAAAATTATTTAAAAAACTACATACATCAGAAGGTATACAATGTAGTTATACTTTTTTTTTTTTAATTAAAAATGCAATGCAAGAAAAATATTTGGTTTTGAATTGGTTCCTTAGGTGTTTTTGTTTTTGTTTTTGTTTTATTTATTTATTTATTTATTTTACTTATTCCACATAATATATAGTAAAGGAGACATTCATGAGTTTGCAATTGTGCTTTTAAAAAATGCAGACAGTAAAAGAAAAATATATGTAAACATACATTGTCTGAATTTTGAAATATCATAACATAATATTGTGAACACCCGAACCAATGTTTTACCTGTGGACTTTTGCTACTGTCTTTAGTGTGTCGCCAGGGTACAGTTATGTTTCTACTACTGTTCACAATAGTGGTAGAAATAATCTTGATGTTGAATGAGAATGGGAGAGAGAGGATGGAAAAAAGGATGGATAATCGGATAGAGAGAGAGAGAGAGAGAGAAAGACAGATGAATGGGGAAAGGAGACTCATAGAAGAGAGGGTGTGGTTGGATAGAAAGAGAGTATTGAAAAATGAATGTGATAATTACAATGCCATAAATCCCTATTGAAAAAAATGAAACCATGAATTATATCAATTAAATAAGATAAACCCAATTATATCAATATATCACCTCAATCTGTCCATTTTCTCTCACCGTGGCAGCGTCTATCAATCAATCTAAGACAATAATGAACTGGTTTACATTTCTTGTCACCGAATTCAGAAATGGAGATAATTTATCCCCCGTTTCGGTATTAATCTTATACCATGTGTCAATTATCATAAATATTGTGAAATATCACCTCAGTTCAACAGTTTCTCATTCTATTACGGACAATATACCTGCCACAAAACCTTCAAAGTGGTTTACCATTAATTCATTCTTATTGTGTCCTGAGGATATGGTTAAACGACACAAGAATATTGCGTCGTTCCATCACTAAAACGAATGTTAGTTTTAAAAATTTCTTGTTTCGGGTTATTTTCGGTCATCTGATGGCACCTTCGTTCCTCGTCAAACGACATTTTGGGCAAATTTTGAGGAAAAAAAAAATCTTTAATATCCACGAAAATATCAACATTCATGTTTTTGATCTGAAATCATATAATTTCGTCAATCTCTGTGGTGTGTTGGAGCATGGGTAGAAATGGATGCACATGATTGTGGGGCGAAAATCTGTGTGAGAATTTGATGCGCTTGTGTGGTGTGGGTGTGTGTGACGTTTCATTCTCATTCGAGTGCGTGTGTGAGTGGGGAGTGTGGATA
>CALNVZ010003432.1:34381150-34394172 GCA_940671915.1 Paracentrotus lividus
TGTGTGAGAATTTGATGCGCTTGTGTGGTGTGGGTGTGTGTGACGTTTCATTCTCATTCGAGTGCGTGTGTGAGTGGGGAGTGTGGATACTCATGTGAGGTGAGGTGTGGAATGAGGGTGCGAGTGTGAGGATGGATGAGCGTGTGGGGATGTGTGGGTTAAGGGTATGTTCATGAGAATTAATAGATGGGCGTTTGGGGAGAGGTGTGGTTGAGGGTGCGTGTGTGAGGATAGATGTGCGTGTGGGGTGAGGTGTGCGTGAGGATAGGTGCGGGCGTTGGATTTAGTGTGGGTGAGGTTGCCTATGTGAGGATGGATGTGCGTGTGGGGTGAGGTGTAGAGTGTGTGTGCGTCTGTGATGATTAATGCGCATGTGGGGTGAAATGTGGGGTTTTGTTTAATTTAGTTTATCAACTCACCCACCCTCCTGGGATATGTGATGGCAACTTGTTACAAACTGGCAACAACAACATATTGAGGAGGGTAAATGTGCGTGAGTGTGAGGTTGAAGGTGCGTGTGTGAGGATGGATGCGGGCATGGGTTGAGGATCAGGGTAAAGGTACCTGTTGGAGGATGGGTGTGCGTGTGGGAGTGATGTGTGGGTGAGAGTCTGTGTGAAGATGGATGCGCATGTGGGATTAGATGTGGATTTGACGTTGTTTGTGTTCAATGCACGTGTGGGGTGAGGTGTGAGTGAGTGTGCGTGTGTGTGGATAGATGCGCGTGTGGGTGAGGTGTGGGTGAAGATGTGTCTATGAAGTTGGAAGCGCGTGTGGGTTAGATGTGGGGTGAGGGTACGTGTGTGAGGTTGGAAGTGAACTCGTGTGAAGTGAGGTGTGGGGTGATGGTGGAGGTTTGAGGATGAATGGGGGGGGGTCTGTGCTGAGAATGAGATGCGTGTGGGGCGTGAGGGTGTGTGTGATTGTCTCAGTAATACATGAATTTTTCATACGATGTACATAATTTTTGCCAAGAATTCAGGGTTTCGTTGACCAAAAGGTTTAATAACTTGTGAAGTTCACGGAATATGACTTCTTGTCCTTAAATTTGACACCTGGTGTGACTATACTCAACCAAGCAGTATACGTTACTCAAACTTGCAACTTTTGTGGAAAACGTTGGTTTTTGTAATATTTTGCTAAAAATATGACGTTAATCTACGACTTGGATTAGGGACTTATTAAAATTTGTCCTTGGTTCAGATGGAAAAATATTTCCAATAACAAGAAGTTTATGAGATATTATGGCATTGCTCCATAAATATGCAACAACCGATGCATTATCATAACAAGTCATGAAAAGACTTTATTGAACCTGAGCTTGGAAAGAAAAGAGGCACTTTTGGTGGTGCAATCATGTCCCCCATGCGGATCATTAGTTTTATATCTTCCCCCACATTTATTACGTGACGACGTTACGCGAACCAAATTTAGAAGGAAGACATAAGGTCAATTTTCGTCACAAACGACATATTTATCGCACCATATGAAGAGATGGAGAGATTAAAATAGAAATCGAAGTTCATTGCAAATGAAAAGGAGATGAGGAAAATCAATTTCCTGATTGGACTGTTTTGATAATACCTAAATTAGACCAGGTGGCAAAAGGTATCTCAGGCTCAAGCACATTGACAAGCAGGAGCTGACGAACAAAGCCAACATAAACACCTATTATTGGGCTCTATTGATAACTCGTACCACACAAAAGGAAAATTACGAGGAATGGGGGGAACGTTTTAGCAAAAAAAACCGTTTTAATTCCGGAACAATTACATATCTGATTGAGATTAAATTACGCCGAATGTTAATGTGACTCAAAGCGAGGCGAAGAGAATTTCTGAAATAAGAATAAGTTTGATATGTATTCTGTTTCTTTACAAACAAAAGCCTTCCTCCCCTTTGTACTCCGTTGTGTATGCTAATTTCTACAGAGCGAGAAAAGGAGAGGGAGGGAGAAGAAAAGTGAGGATGTCGAGCATATTGAAATTAAAAAGTACTTTGTACTCCAAAAATGTCGTAGGGCGCGTAGTGCGTGGTATTAGTGCCTAAAAGTATCATTAGTGGACTGGAACCCGGAACAACCACATGTCCATTGGGCATTTAGAAGGTTAAATTACCCTCTCCGTTGGAGTTTTTGTTAGCAAACTGTCAAGAGAAATTTGATAAATGACTGTTCCATGAACAGGAATAAAAAGTCCATCACCCATTCAATTAAAAAAATCTGCTCTAACTTTGTGATGGAGCAATCGTTCCCGATGCAAACGAACCCACGCATAAGCAACGAAGCAGAGAGCGACTTGGATATATTTTATTGGGATATTTCATTGAATACATGTGTTAGGGGAAGTTTTCATCTGCACAGGTGGGTTGAAAATGATTGGCTAAGAGTTTGGAGGAGACAGAGGGACCTCTCCACATTAGACATTACATTACTTAATTGAATTGACGGTTCGTTTGCCTCGCAAATCCGCTGGTAATCGGGTCCAATTGTTGTAAGCGAAGGGGACGGGTCTTTTCCTGATAACGATTCTTTCTTTTCTTCTATGCACTTCGAGTTCAAACGTGTCACTGTGGGGTGATGGGCTCATAAATTTCATCCCATGACAAGATAATATTCTTTGCAGCCAAGAAAAATATGACTTATTTCTAAAGAGGGATTTATTCCGCATGAAAGAGAAAAGAACATTTCATAGATGGGAGTGTGCGTGAGTGTTAATGTGTGTGTGTGTGTGTGTGTGTGTTTGCGAGTGTGCGTGTTTACAGCTTGATTTAAGTATGGCGCTATTTTTATTTATTTCGGGGGAGGGAACTTAGTTTTTTAAAAAATCGTGGCCTGATGTTGACCCTATTTTTGTGGTAAGATGGTTCATCTTAGGACACTGCCGTTCACCACAAAGACATCATCATCATATCATATCCAAATTGGAAACAAATCTAGATTTATTCCTCTAAAATACACCGCAGCAAAATTTGAAAAAGAAAAAATGCATTAATTTAATGAGATTGCAAGGGCACACTAAGCCAATTTAATTCTATTTGATTTACTTATTAGAATTTCCTCATTTAACCTTAGCGCTCCCAATCACTTTTCAATGAATAAATGATCTCATCAGGCGGACTATGGGTTGAGGTATTTTATGAAACAATATCTCTAGCAAATTTATAGAATGAAATACGAATTTAAATATACGACTACTAATATATCATATTTAATATTTGTCTGATTTTAAGCACGTACGTAGTTTGTGTACTGTCTTTGAAAACTACAATTTTTTTACAATGTACACAAGGCGTGTCGTGTGCATTTTGGAAATGTAAAAGAAATTAATTCATAGGCTAATAATATCCATTTGATATTCAACACTTTTTCCTTTCTCACCATTTTTTTTTTTCCTTTTAACAGTTGTTTTCACTACGGGTGGTTATTCATTTTTTTTCCATTTTCTAAAAGTGTAGTTGCATTTAGTGTGATTTTTTCTGGTTTCGTTAATTCTGTTGTTTTTTCCTCCTTGAAACTCAACAATCATCAATCTTTTGGCTGTCTTAATTAAATAAGTATAATTGAAATTTTTTAATGAAACGTTCTGAATGAAACATTAATCTTATAACGATGAAGCATAAACGGTATATATTATTTGGGACCTCGGACAATTGTTACTACAAATACTGCCTTCTCAAAACGAAATCAAGAACATATTTATATTTTCTAAAAGTTTTATGATTCATAGTTTTTTTTACAGCATGTTATCTTTTTTTTAATACACACTAATTCCTATCTGCGACAAATTTTCAAATACTTCCAAATGTTAAAGTCATTAAAACGAAACCAAGAACATATTACTGATAATTTCCCAAAATATCATGATTCAACGTTTTTTCAAAGCTATGTTGACAACAGTTTTTGTCAATAGACACTAATTCACAGCCTTTGCAATAATTTTGAATATTTAGTAATTAATGGAAAGACTTTGAAAACCGGTATTTACCATGACGAATCTTTTTCCTTATGTATTTTACCAGTATTTTTACTGGTATTTTACAAAAATCCAGGACCGTTGAATTAGTGGACGACGGAATAACCCAAGTGAAACTCACGAAGCTTAATTACATTTGAAACGAATTATTTAAACAAAAAAGATCAAATGAAGAAATATAGGATCGTTTCAGATAGGGAGACATTCATTCGGGAGGGTAATTGATCCTGTTAATTCATGACTGGTGTTGAATATTTGTTAGGAGTTGGGGTGTCGATTTGTATTCATCACATCCACCCAATAATAATCACACTGCCAAATATCATATAGGATTGCGACATTGATGAGAGAAATATCATTTACCCGTCAAACTATTGGAAGAGTGAAAAGGCCAACAAAAGATTGTTTCAAAGGTTTGTCAGCCTGTACGTGTTTGGGGCGTCATCATTTAGGAGGCTCTGATACCAGTCCGGTGTTTATATCATCCGCTAACCTTTCACTCAATGCGAGATAATAATAGAACCTCAGAACCATGTTCCGGGGTCGAAGTGGAAGAAAAGCGATGGGTGAGAAAAGAGGAGGAGATGAAAAAGAGGAGAAAGAAGACGGAAGGGCTACTAAATATGAGAAGGCTTAGATGGTAATCTACATCTCCGGGGCGTGCTCTCAGCCCGGTTCATTCTCTTCTTTCTCCCCCGTCGCCCCCGGGTGACAAGGCCCTCCGGCGAACCCCCTATCTTTCATTTGTCCATTTTGCCCCCACCAGCGTCGCTGAGAGGGGAAATTGCTACAATTGTGGGGTAGAAAGCACCGAATAAAACAGCGAACTCCACCACTTTCTCTTCTTCTACTGGTTATTTATCATTGTCGGAGTGAAGAGAGAGAGTAAAATGTCACCCATACGTCCGTCGACTCGCCCAATAACCATTATCAGATTCGGCTGGTGTTGAGAGAGAATGGGACGGGTATATATGATATTTTGAATTAATATTAATAAAGTATAACATAATAATATCTTCTGTTTCATTGAATTGAATTAAAGTTCATTTAAACAAACTTTGTAACAGATGTTCGTTTTTCGCTTGTGCTGTCATCGCTCTGGCTTGTAAATGTAATAATTAATTTACTTTACATATACTTTATAATAAAAACAGTCAACACACAGAATAACTTTTACAAATGTATTTTAGGTTTTTATAGATGAGGAATCGAAGTAAAGTCTATTCAGATGCATACACAAATACACACACACACACACACACACTCAAATTTACTTCGTATCCTATTTTACAAAACCTACAAGAATTCGTAAAAAAAAAATCTCCGTGGGAAGTGACGGAAATGGATATATTTGCGTTTTATAGATAAATACTTTAAAATAATCATTATCAGTAGGAATGATAAAGGTAAAATTTATAGTTGCTGTGCCATCATTATTGTAACTCTAAATTCACATACAATTATTTATGCTCCAATTATTATAAAGAATATTTGTTGAGTTACTTTGTTTGATGTATTTTGGCCTTTTCAATTAATTCTTCCCTTGTACAAAGATTGTAATTGTTAAGAGGAATGAGTAAATAAATCGAAAGATGAAAACCATATTAAATAGATTAATCAGTACAATTCGATCGCTACTGTTTGGCGCACATGCAGGTCCGCCCTCTCTTGGTGCTCATGCTGGCGCTAAAGAAAAATACCGTCAATGGTGCACTCGAGTCATTCATTGTGGGTAATATATATTTATTTCAATTTTTATCATGAGTGAAACAAAACCATCTTCTAAGAATATGCTTTGCATTGGTCTGACGTACATGTGTCTCCATACTAACAAATGTAAATAAATGGAAAAGCATTCAAAAGGCTTTATATTTCATCTCATCTGACGAGTATTTAAATGAGGCTCACATCTTTCCAGTGAATTTGCTTTCCTATCGCGCTTATCATTATTGTATTGCTTGTTTTAAATTTTTTTTACAATTTCTGTCTTGTTTGATGAGATTCCTTTTTCGTACAGTTATTTTAAGTCAAATCACTATTGGTCATAACAAACTTATTAGGCTAAAGACATCGGACAAGCAAGTACATCAAGAAACATCTTGTATGTAAACATTACTTTTCTAGTTATGTGAATAAATAACTTTTACAGAGGACAACTTTTGGGCTGCTGCCCACTCTTGCTTAATGTTTATTGTACACTATTTCATCTTGTTTTATCTTGTAATCTTACAATTATATTTTGTTGTTTTTTATGCTTGAGGCAAATAAATTGAAAATGAATTGAATAGTAGTTGAAAATTATATGCCAATCCTAATTGAGCATAAGTTTATACTCAACATACTAAAAATAAATTCTATCAACTTGTGCTCCAATAGAATTTGCATAGAGTTCACTAAAACAATATTAATTAATCTAATGAAATGATGAAAGTGTGTCATGTTTTCAATTTTTAAATATAAACATCACAAGGAGTGAGAAATTGCTTCACTTTTTGTGAATTTCAGGCATAAAGTTAAAAACTCATATCTAAAGTAGATATGAGTATAATGCTTGAAATTCAATACACAGAGAGATATACATGTAGGACATAGCGAGAGAGAGAGAGAGAGAGAGAGAGAGAGAGAGAGAGAGAGGGGGGGGGAGAAAGGAGCGGTGCTAAATAAAAGTACATGAGTGAGAAAGAGCAAGAAATGCTATAAAGTAGAAGGGAAAGATCAAAAGGAAATACTATTATAAGCAAAACAAAAAATCAGGAAAAGTTGACGAAAGAACGTGACAATTATAAAAATGGAGAGCTAAAAAAAAAAGAGAGAGAAAGGGATAGAGCGAGATAGATATATATTCATCATGACAATGATGAGCCTTCAGGGGTTGTCCCATAAAACTCAGCGGGCTCTCTCATCTTATAGCCCGGGGTGATAACCGTCGAGGCAGCACCCGGGAGCTGTCCATCATATCCCCCGGAAGGGCTGGCCTGGCTGTTTCCCTAACTCCGCACGCTCCACGCATCAAAATCTTTTCCTGCTCAGTCCATTTGTTAATTCATTCGCACATCTTGCTCAATGGTTCGTAATTGGACGCACAACTTTATTGTAACAATATTCATCATTGACCATTGACAGAGCTGGACGGGAAGACTGCAACGTAACCGAAGATTATTATTTTCTCTTTTTTTTTTTTTTCCTTTTTTTTTTTTTGGGGGGGGGGGCATGTTTTAATTAAATGCTTGCAATAGTTAGGTTGTGGATTCTAGATTTGTTTAGCAACACTGAAATATGGTTTAATCATTATTTTGTTAGTAAAATGTATATATTCATACTAACAAAGTAGTAATACGCAGTTGAAATTTAAAAAAATAAAAAAATAAAAAATGTTACGAAATTTCGCACATAGGGCTTCTTCAGGTAATGAATTTATAAGAAAAAATCTCATATAAATGATAAGCGTATTATATAAATGATTTTTTTTTTTTAACGGAGCTTTTTATTTCAACCGTGTATTAATTCATTATTTATACCCCGAGCAGAAATTTTGTGTTGTATAAACTTTTATATATATGAACTTTTGTGTCATTATATATACATGTATATATATATATTTAAATATATATATATATATATATGCATATATATATATATATATATATATATATATGGTATATACATGTATATGTATTGTGTGTGAGGGTGTGTAGTCTGTGTGTGTGGCTATGTGTCTGTGTGTGAAATGCGTGTTGATTTTTATCCATCAGAACACCTTTCTATAAATCATGAATAAAAGGATAATTTGTTTGTAAATAATATTTGAATCTAATTTAAATATAATTTATAAATTTATACCGGCTATGTTATATTGTTAACTCCATTTATAATCTTTACATTACAGACGAGCGTACATGAGGCAATGAACTTTGCTACCACCACAACCTTTTGATCAGAGATTGCTTTGCATTATTGTCAAGTCAAAGTGTTTTATATTTGATTTATTGTAAATATTGTAAATTTATATTGTAAAATTTATTATCAGCATAAAAAGTGGAAAGGTTCAAAAATTGTTTGAATCCAAAAGAAAGAAAAAAAAATATATCAGAAATCTGCATGGAGGAGTTATACTATCATTGTGATGATTGATATCCACTATAAAACAAATAATATTATCATGATAATTATTATAACTTTTTATCATTTACAATAATATTTTCAAATGTATATTAACCTATTTAAAGATGTATAGGCCTATTTATTATTGTATAGCATTATTATTGGTTACGAATACATGTTAAAAACAAATGTTTCATTTATTAATTGATGATTGAATCGCGAGATATGTCATAAGATTTTATTTATATAAATATATATTTCACCGTTATATTCACTCGTAAAAATTCATACACAATAATTTGATATATGCCTAGGCTATCCATTAGCATTGTGACAATTAAACAGTTTATACAATACAATTAATGGCCACGTTATACATGTTATATATAAATATTGAAACATACATAGGTCTACCAAATTTGAAAGAACTTACATAATCATAATGGAGATTACACCTTCTCAACTAAATAAATTATATTTTAATATTGATCCTTAAACCATCTCATCCGAGGAAATATTTGCGTCGAAATCTCAGCTTGATGCCATTCAATATAACTTGAGAAAAGATCCTCATTGATCGCTGGATTGAAATAATTTTTAGATTGATGGTGTATATTAAAATATATATATATATATATATATATACATGGAATAAGTCAATAAACTTAGTCATATGTGTCACAATCGAATAAGCACACAAAGCATCTTAATAAAATCATATATCTAGGAACGAGAGTAAGATGGTTGAAAGGTAGGCAGGCATGGTAAGCATAAATCGTGTTAGCCCCCGGGCCAATCTTACAATTATCGTGAAAGAGAGACGCCAATACGTGTATTATGTACTAAGTGTGGATAATAATTATTTTCACGCTACGTTTACCAAGATCATTTGTTCTATTTGTTCCCTCCGGATTAAATATTCAATTTGAAGACAAAATACGAAATGTTTCATTTCACCTTGAGCAAGTTATTATGAAAGTTGGAATTTGAATAGACCAGGAATTCAGCTACCTCGACGATTTATCTTAGATTCCCAGATCTAATGGCACATGACGACTAAATTAAAATCTAAACATGTCCCAGATTTTGGACAAAAGATGTAATCTGTGCCTTAACGAGGATCATTTCTTTCCTCTTTTTCAGTCATTTACTGGATGACTGCAAATGCATTATGCTGCCATTTAGTGCCGAAAGTGAGTTTAATTACATACCAAAGTTTTTAATCTGCAAGTTGTGATGGGCGTCGTTATGATTTAGAATGATCACAAATCATCACGATAATGTCCACATGAAGGTCGTTCTTTGGTTAACCAATTCAGTACCAAAGAGAGGTCTCTGTTTTGTCCTCAGTTTGAACCTCGAACTCTCTGGTTGAATAATCGTCACGTCCCCATCCAATGGTTCATGGGTTCATGGTGTTGTCCAAATTGGTAGCAACTGTAGTAGTAACGGTGATGAATGTGGCAGAAGAAGTATGCATTAACACATTTTACGTAGTATTATGCAGAATGGAAAGTTGTTGTGTTTTGTTTTTTTTTTTTTTTACGTACATGTATACCTACCTACCTACCAACCTGGCACCAATCTTCCAGTTATCTCTGACCAGTATAAGAATTAGCGAAAACTTTCATGCAAGTCAGTTAATATGAACTTATCCCATACTAGCTCTGCATGGTGATTGTTGCTCAATATGAGTCCCGTTACATAAAGAGTTACTGTGTAGTAACTTTGCCATCAATGGTAACTTTATTATAATACTATATTTTGATTGGCTGTTAAGCTACATTACCATGGTAGTTACCTTTGATTGCAAAGTTACTATAATATATAGTAACTCTGCAACTGGGCCCTTGTTAGGGTTAAGAGCATCAATTTGGTTTCCAACCAGGATCCTATCATATTCGGCTATACCAAGTGGGAAATCACGCTTTTAGAGATCAAGATTGAAATTTGGGCTCGGTGCAAAGATGAAAAAGGTGAAGATAGTTGAGGTAAAAACCGACAAGGGTAAAAATGGCAGAAGTAAAAATGACAGCGGTAAAAAATGACAGAGGTAAAAACGGCAGGGGAAAAAATGGCGGCGGGAATAAATGGCAGAGGTAAAAATTACAGACTTGGGTATAGCGGCAGCGGTGAAAACGGCAACAGAATGGGATAAAAAGGCAGGGATCAAAATGGCAGATTTAAATCAGCGGTGGAAATTACAGTGGAAAAAACGGCAGGGTAAAATTGGCAGAGGTAAAAATGGTAGAGGTGAAAATGGTAGAGGTAAAACTGTTAGATGTAAAAACAAGGTAAAAATGGAAAATGTTAAAATAGTAGAGATTAAAATGTCAAAGGTAATACAAGATAAAAATGGTAGAGGTAAAAATGTTAGCGATAAAAATGGCAGAGGTAAAAAATGAAGAGGTAAAAATGGCAGAGGTAAAATGGCAGAGTTAAAAATGGCAGAGGTTAAATGGCAGAGGTAAAATGGCACAGGTAAAATGGCACAGGTAAAAATGGCAGAGGTTAAATGGCAGAGGTTAAATGGCAGAGGTAAAATGGCAGAGGTAAAAATGGTAGACATGGTAGAGGTATATAGATTATTACAGAAATTTTGAGAAAATTTCTGGTGGGGCTTATTTCTATTGATAGACCCTAAAAGTAAAAAGTTATTTGCAAATGTGAATTGGTCTTATATGGTCTATAAAATGTGACAAGGCATTTAAACGATCTAATGATATATATCAGAACTGTATACACACGGATAGTAAGTCAACAAATTTCGATCTACCAAATGCCAAGCACCATAAATCGACACCGGAACAAGTTTGTAAACTCTTTCCTGTAATTCTTCTTTCTCATCATCTCATCCTGACCAATTTGATACGACATCTTTGAGATGGAGCGAATGCTCAGAGAAGATTTATAAGTATTTAAAAGTCTACATTCCAACGTCTAAAAGACGTTCATTGTCTCTTTTAAAGTCGCGAGGATAAATCTTTGGATCTTCTCTAGGGTCAGATGAGAAATATGAGCACATTTTGGAGGTAGAAAAACAGAACGCGTTGACATCCTCGGGCTCTAATTCATCCTTAAGGTATACAGATAAGCTAATAACACAATTTGGAGTGCAATTTTTTACTAGATGAATAACGACAAAGAGCTTGCTGAGACATATACGAGCCAATCATTTGATTTTTATGTGTGTATTGAGAATGAATCCAACCTCCACACTATACTGTAGCGAATTGAAAATACATGTATTAAACTTACGTTTCCTTTGCCCCCATCCCTCACTCTCTCTCTTTCTTTTATCATTTTCTCTTCGTCTTTTTCCTTACAGGACCTAACAAAAATAAAGTCTTTAAAGTCCTTTCAAAATGTGATTTAATACATGATATCAAGCGATAACATGTTTTTCTTTTCTGGAGTTTGTTTACATCTAACTAACGGAATAGCACCACCGACCAAACTCTCGAACCATCTAACTTATTCTACGGAATAGCACCACCGACCAAACTCTCCAACCATCTAACTTATTCTACGGAATAGCACCACCGTGACTCAAACTCTCCAACCATTATTCATGAACCAAAAGCATCTTCATATTTCCGGATACACCAACTGTGGTATAGCTCATTATATCCGTCATACAGTTATATGAAATTCATCAATTTCATAATGAAAGATTTATGTGGAGAAAACATAATCACAAGTTACATTATTCTGCAAGTTCATTTTCACAAGGAAACGCAGATCGCTGAAATTTGAATACATATTTTTAAAATGATTGATGTAATAGTTTTTTCATGACTACTACAATCCGCCATGTAAACTGTATTATTCTTATCCAACCTTTGAAACATACGTTTAATGGAAGTGAAACAACGCATTTCCCACCTTTATGTCTGTCTTATATCGGTATTTGAAAGAATTGAATTTATTCATAATTGGAAAGCGGTTTTCCTTAACCCATGATTGGTTTGCCGCAAGACAGTTTCATAATTATATGAGTCATTTAATTGTTATATATTTTCTTTTTTGATTTTCACATGACATCCAGAACTGTATTTACACGTTTAAAAAAAGGGTTTTTGTTTGCTTGTTTTTGTTTTTTCGCCGTGGAACACTACCGCGTGATTTTACTTTTTTTTTAATGGTGTGCCATTTTGGGGGGAAATAAACACTCTAAAATATGAAAATTGTTAACGAAATTTAGGCATATGTACTTTTGTAATTAGTTGTTTGATATATCATATCTCAAAATTCACATTTAATTTTCAAAGAGCTTTGTCTTTGAGAAAATTTGAGTTACATTCTTCACCCTCAACCAAATAAGTTTTTCTTTATTGGTGACAATAACCCTCACCTTGGTTGGAAAGTCTTGAAGTCTCAGGAATCGGCGGAGGTAGGAAGATAAGAAGTAAGGTGCGTGTACTTTTTTGTTAGAATCATTAAGTCGATGCAGCTTCCCTCAATTGAGGCTTGATAGTCGGTTTTGGAATCTCGTCAAGCCCGGGAAAGACTTTGATCAAATGGCTTTAGGTAGTTCCCAATCAGACGTATTATTCAATTAGCTGTATCTAAGTGTAATACAGATAGGTTGTCACGAGCGATCCGAGCTTCGTTTACTTTTCAGGCTAGTGTCTGTATTAATACATGCCTTGGGATAAAAATGCTCTCTTAGTGAGGCAGGAAGTGCCGCCAAAAAGTGACGGATATACAGTACGACCGAATCTTTACCGCCGCATATCTATTAAGAGCATTGCTCCAAGAATGATGATAGTTTGGGGATGGAGGAGGGAGAGATAGGAGGGGAGAGAGGAAGAGGGGTGAGATAAAGTAAAGGGAGGAAGCGAGAGGGAGAAGAAGAATGAGAAAATAGAATGGGAGGATAAACGTATCCAGTGGGGTGTAACACAAAGACTTACGATTGATAAAAAGTTACGATTGATTTTTTTT
>CALNVZ010003432.1:34394767-34425252 GCA_940671915.1 Paracentrotus lividus
TGACTGTACCTGGTTTCCAAATGAGGCCAACGCGAAAAAATCAATCGTAACTTTTTATCAATCGTAAGTCTTTGTGTTACACCCCACTGGAGTGATTTTCTCTCCACACCATCGACCTCCTTCTTCCTTCTTCTCTCGTCCTCCTTTCATGTTCGACTATTCTTCTTCTCTTTTCATAGAGCTTGCCCAAGGCATGGTGGCGTGACGATAGATTCCTCTGATAATATGTGAAGACACATCATCGTGGTACTGTCACGGAATGACTTTTAATAGCTTGCAATGGGACTGGATTCGTGCTTCTAGCTCATGATGAAAGTTACCCGTGTAAATAGTACTAAGTAAGATAATGAGCGCGCGCGCGAGGATAGCCCGCTGCAATTGATCAGCGCGAAACTCCAAGAAGGCGTGGGCTTTCTATCTTCATTTACCATCACATTCAAATCATGGCTGGTTTTTGTTTGATTTTCACTTTTTTTGAGGAGGAAGGGAGGAAAGGGAGGAAGTTGAAATGGTAAGAAAAAAAGGACGTCTCCATCTTGACTTTAATCGTTCGGTTAGCAATCTTAAGTGGTGACAGTGGACGGCTATTTACGTGCGCTCTCTAATCTTTCTTGAAAGTAGGATGGGCTAGAGTGATTATGGGGTGCTAACTGCTAAAGCCTGCGAGGGATAGCCAGCATCAATTGCCCCTATAATGGCCTAATTTGTCATTGAATCTTTTCAATTTTGCCATTTTAAAAGACCTGTCCTTTCATGGATAAAAAGTTCACCCTTGGTATTATGGCATAGAATTTTGTCCACTGCAAGTAAGCTAATTTTAGTGAAATAATTGTCGCTTTTAACGGCCGCTGTAACGACATCAAAATCGCTCTTTTCACTTATCACAAGTGACAGTATTTGAATGAAAGATTCTCACAGAAACAATACCGGTGATAGAGAGAGGTGAGTGAAAGGTAAAGGTCTTCTAGCATTAGCACATGAGTAAATTGCCAAGATAAAGCTGCGCAGAGAAGCTGATAATTTCACACACGCCCAGCCACTGCTGCTGCTGGAAGGGACACTATCCCTCCTCCTCTAAATGTCAATATGAATTAGAATTATTAAATTGATGTTATTATGAAATTAGCGAGCCCGTCTGCAATTTATTTCTCGACCAAACGTAATTACGGCCGAATTAGCTTAGTTTGATGATGGGTCTCATTCGGCCCAGTGCGCCCGACAGAAGCGGCGGGTCGGATAAACTCCTTCCTGCTATTTCAGGGTGCGTTTGTCCAATTATTTCCCGGTAATTTGCTCCAAAGAAGAGGCAGAGTAGTGGAGAAAAAGCACAGTTTTTATAAGGGCACCCAGTAAGAGCACCAGACCAGAATTCGTCCTTATTTTCTTTATTATTTCACGCGTGTAATTCCCTCAGCTCCTTAAGCTCAAAACCTCTTCAAACTCAGACAAAAACAATCGATAATCAGCTGAGCACAGTTCCTTTCCCTTTTCCCTTCCCAGAGTTTTTTTTTTCTTGGCAAAATCGACATTGCAAGAAGACAACCTTGATGTGATTTTCAATATATCAAATAAGATACCGTTAGAATAATAAATGCAATCGTTTAAGCTCGGCTAAAAGCTTGGAGTGTATTAGCTATCAGTGTTTGAGTGGCGCTCTAATTGTGCATGCCAGATTGTGAGAATTCGACACTACAAACCTAGGTAGTTGTGCGCTCTCTGTCCGACCCGATTGCTGTTTTGATATTGATCGATTCTCTCACAATCCGATCAACCCCTGGAGCCCTTCATGACATACTTAGAAATTGTTAACTTGAAGAGCGATCGAGTAACTGCGCTCTACATGCACCCGGAGATAATATTCCTATCTATGGCTTACATTTTGGCAGTTTGAGAGTCACTTATATCTCAGGGGAGTTGGTGCTTCCCTATCGAATAAAGAATGATTTTAACGCTCAGGCGGATGGCGCGCACCACGCCTCGACAGTATCGTATGACCGGCAGGCGTTCGGATCGTTGGCGTAACCAACTCGATCGTGGCAGGCAACGAATACGGGTACGAACTCCCAACCTCCTCATCATCAAGCAAAAAGATCAACCGCGTTCATCTCAACAAAAAAATGGAGTGTAAGCAGGGGTAAAGTAAACACACACTCACCCACACCCACCCACATGACGTGGCCGGATTTTTTATTTTTTTTTTTTTCCTGGTGGCGTGCCTGAAGCGATTTGAGAGTATCAGGAGGGAAGAGGTTTTGGGATATGAAGAGGAGAGAAAAGGAGAGGATTTTAGCGAGAGACTGAATACTAAACGGTAGGGTTATGTGGGCCAATGAATCGACGGTAATAATGGAAGGAGAGGCATTGTGAGCATCGCATAGCACCTGGACCAGGTGAATGCTGGGGAGAGAGTCCATTAATGGGTAGATACTGTCAGCCCTCTCAAGATGGGTAGCATCAACCCACCTCTCTGCTCACTCCGAAAGAAACGAGAAATACAACTACTCAACCTCTCTTCTCCACTCTCTATATTTGAATATAAAAAGAGAACAAAATCAAGAGGGGCTCCGCAAAGAGCCCGGTTCGATTTCTGAACGTGATACGTAAATTTCAAAGTTAAAATGGCCCAGGCGGCCGGGGTGGCAGACTTAATGAAGATTCTGGTGCACTTTGTAGCGAGAGAACGAAGCTGGAGGAGGGATTAATGGCTGAAATGGGTTAGTATCAGGTCCAATCGAACCCATTTATCCTCATCGCAGCAGGACCGGAGAGGTTCGTTACCTCAAAACAAAAGTTTTTCATTACCCTTATCCAAATTACTTAGGGTAACGTAATCTTCAACACCTTGCTTTTACTAGTCTCCAATGTCCTTTCGAAGCGAGAACTATCTGTTCAAAAAGAAAGAAAGGTTTGGTGTAACGTCTGATGATCTATAACCATCCACGATTGATCGGTATGGCGCCTGGCATTGCTTCACATGGGTTCGAGACCCACAAAGTGCAAGTATTCGTGATTATGTACATGTACATAAAAAAAGATAATGGACCGTATTCATGGTAGCAAATCATTACTTTTCCTATAGGTTTTATTTTTATTGCGATATATTTGCTCATCAAGTGCTTACTATCATGTTTAAAGTGCTAAAGCTTACGATTTCTCTGAAAATATCTAACGAAAAATTATAACTTTTCCTAGGTTTTTCAGATTTACTTGATTTGATTTGATTTTATTTGTCGAGTGAACATATATGATATAAAAGAAAGAAACACCGACAAGGATAGCCCATGAAAGCCGAAAAGGCTTATTTACAATGGGGTCCTTTCTAGTGAAACATAGGATATATATGACATAATGAGAACAAAATATAATAACTAAATTATTACATACATATAACAACAGATAATAATACAAAAAGATGAACGAATCCACCAACAAAATTTTGCTAAATATTAATACATTCAAGCAAATTATAGTTTAACATAATTGTACTCTATAAAAAAAAAAACAATGATTGATTGTGACTAAGCTGTTATCTGCATGTTGTGCTAGTTTCCTGTTTTAGGTGTTGCTTTAATACACTCTTGAAATTAATAAACTTCTTAATAGCTTTAACATGATTTGGAAGAGAATTCCAGCATTGGATACCATAAGAATAAAAAGTGTTTCCTATATATCCTTCACGTTTTGGTAAAACGATATTGAAATGACTATTTCTAGTTACGTGTTCATGGATATTTGAGACACGAGTGAAATTATTAGTTATATAATGATCTAAAGTATCTGAGTAGAATATTTTAAGCACATGGTGCAACGCTAATTGTTTAGACCTTTGATCTACAAAGAGTAAACCTGCTTCTTCAAGTTCATTACTACCGACATGTGTTCTTGGGCCTAAACCGTTAATGAATCTTATACAACCTTATTCTGAATTATTCTTAATTTTTTCTTATCAGTCTTGCCCAGACTACTGAACCAAGCTACATTGGCATAGTCAAACAGGCATTGTATTAAAGCAAAACATAGAATTCGTCTTGATTTTGTAGCTTGGTATCTACACTGTTCGTCATAAAGGTGGATTTTTTTTTTTTGGGGGGGGGGGGCTAAAGCGACATTATGTTGCTCCGTTATTAATTTCTGGAATGTGTTTGTCACCGCTTTCACTTTCCCGGATCCTGGGTATATCTTGGACGTTCCCTCAACCCTTCCTGGAGATTTTTCTTCAAAAAAGTTTGTCACCCCCAGAAGATGGCCATTTTCGTCATTTTTTCTAATTTTGGGGGCCCTTTTTTGTTCACGCGACCCACCAGGCCCCCTCAATCCTACCCCAAGGAAACACGTCTGAGGTGGAGATTTCTTATTGTTCTTTAAACTAAATCTAGATTTATGGTTACAGGCTCGACTCTTTTGTCTAGGGGAGGGGTCAAAATTTATTTTGATTGGGGTTCAACATTCATTTTATTCATTTTTACACCATGGAAATTTCTATCTTCCCTAAACTGTATTGTAAAATCTCAACCAAACATAAATCATAATAAAATATTATCAATAATGACTATTTACAGCCTTGTCATCAAGGCTAAACAAAGTGTAAGGGGAAAATGATGATATTTAGGGGTTTTAAAAAAATGGTTTTTCATTTCCTTTTGTTTTCAGCATAAAGATGGAATAAAATATTGCGAATTTTCACCAATCTCGTTTTTTACTTCAACCCTTCCCCTAGACAAGAGACCTTAGCCTGTCCCCAGAAATTTATATTTAACTTAAAGAACAATATAAAACAATACACCTCAGTCGCGTTTCCTGGGGGTAGGACTGAGGGGGGCTTGATCAACCGGGAAAACAAAAAGGGGCCCCAAAATGAGAAAAAATGACAAAAATGGGCATCACGGGGGTTGACAAAACTTTTTTGGAAAAAGGTCCACGTGAAGGGTTGGGAGAATGTCCAAGATATAGCCAGGGTCCCAAAAAAGTAAAAGCAGGGACAAACATATTCAAGAAATTAAAGTCAGAGCAAAATCATGTCGCTATAGCGGTAAAAAAATAATCCAACTTTATGACGGACAGTGTATATAAAAAAATTTAACGAGAATTAGACTTTTTAGCAATTGAGTCTACCAATCCTGTCCATGATAAATCACTTGTTAAATCTATTCTTAAGTATTTTACTGAATCTTTTCTTACAATCACTTGATTATTATAGGTTACCTTGAAATCATGTCCATGTTTCAACTTTCCCTTTGAACAAAATAAAATGCTTTCTGTTTTCCCAACATGTAAACTAAGTTTATTGTCAGTCATCCACTCAATGAAATTTGCCAGTTCTGTACTAAGCTTTTCTCCCATCGTCTTAGAGTTAGTGTCTGAATATAGTAAAACGCTATCGTCAGCATATATAAGTAATTTAGAGCCGTTAACACAAGAACACATATCGTTAATATAACACATAAAAAGAATAGGGCCTAAAATGCTTCCCTGTGGAACTCCGCATTTAATAGGCAGGGAATCAGATAATACCTTTTGCATAGTTACCACTTGATGACGATTAGTTAAATAAGATTTAAACCATTTGACACATGAAGAATCCAAACCCATGACATCAAATTTCTTTAAAAGTATGCTATGATTAACAGTATCAAAGGCTTTTTGTAAGTCCAGAAGAACCATTCCAACAAAGCGCCCTTGAGAAACTTCATTCCTAAAAATTTATCTGACAAATGTATTAAACAGGTTTCAGTGGATTATCCATTACGAAAACCGGATTGAAATTCATAAATTTACTTTTTTTTCTTGAAAGTATTTCTCTATTTGAGCATGAACAGATTTTTCCAAATTTTTTTAGACTACACTTAAAACGCTGATAGGCCTATAGTTGCCAACATCAGTTTTATCTTTCTTTTTATGAAGAGGAGTTACCTTTTCAATTTACTTATAATAACAAATGTTTAGTATCAACTTTTAAGTCGTGAGGTCTTAAGTTTCTATGACAAAATTTAGTAAATATTTAGGAGATACTATACAGGGTGTATCAATAAAAACGGGACAGTTTTGAAAAGTCTGTCAAAATTTTGTTTCAAATTATGATGTCTGTATTTTTATGTTAATAGATGCTCTGAAGTCTTATCTTTCAAATGCCATTTAAAATAATAAGTTTCGTTCATGCTTGAGTGCACACAGAACATTTTTGTCGGGGGCTCAAATAAAGGCTTGCGCACAAAATGGAAGAAAATGAGAAATACGATCATCAGACTTTTTGCTAATCAGCGACTTACTCTTAACCCTTTCATTATCTTTGCCATTATTTTCGAATTATGCTATCGAAATTCATTTACAAAGCTATTTATTGAATTGAATTGAATTGTTTTTGTTTTGTTTTGTTGTTTTTTTCCACATGTTAACATGTTATCTTTTGGCATTGAATATTCCTTCAAACTAAAAAAAAAAAAAAATAAAAAAAAAAAATAAAATATGTTTTGAACCCAAGAAAGGGAATTTGGTTGGTTGGTTGATTATTTGATTGAATGATTGCTTTGTTTGTTCGCTTTTTTGATTGAATGTTTGATTGATGGATTGATTTATTAATTGATCGATTAATTGAATGAAGAATTGATAGATTGACCATTTTGAATGATTGATCGTTTGATTAATTCATTGTTTCTTTAAATGATTGATCGATTGATCGATTACTTTTTGATTGATTGTTCAAATGATTGATTAAATCGTTGGAAGAATCATAGGAAATCGACTCAAAAGACTAACATAATCATTGATCAGTGAAAAGTAACAATCAATCTGAATGGGAGTACCTGATTCAGAACAATGATTCAGAATAAATAATGCCCTTGAATTTAACGAAAGTTTCTTTCTTTTCTCCCCTTTTTTAAATCATTTTTTATTTTAAACCTCCGACAAAAAGCTACCGTGTTCGTTCAAGCATGAACGAAACAAATAAAAAAATCAATCAATCAATCAATCAATCAATCAATCAATTAAACAATCAATTAAACAACCAACTAAATCCCCTTTCTTATTGGTTGACAAAAAATAAGTTTACAGGAATATTTACTGTAAAAACATATCATATTAAAATGAAAACAAAAACAAAACAACTAAAGTAAATAAATAGCTTTGTAAATTAATTTCGAATCATAATTAGAACAAAAAATAGAAAAGATAAAGAAAGAAATTAGAGGAAGACTGCTGATTAGAAAGAAGTCTGATGATCGTATTTCTCAATTTTTCCATTTTGTGCGCAAGCCGTTTTTTGAGCCCCCGACAAAAATGTTCTGTGTGTGATCAAGCATGAACGAAACTTATTTTTTTTAATTGCATTCAAAAGATAAGACTTCAGAGCATCTATTAACATGAAAATATAGGCATCATAATTTCAAACACAATTTTGAGAGACTTTTCAAAACTGTCCCGTTTTTATTGATACGCACTGTATACCTTAAAAAGACGGTTTCTACCTTGTGCACCAATTATCCTTTTACCAAAGTATCCTTGGTTCGCTATGGGCATACCTGCTAAATCGTCTCTCAGCAGTGGAACCATATGGTATTTCTAATATACTGGTATCATCAAATGATGCTCTCGTAAATACAATAATCATGTGGGGAGGTGGATTTCCAAATGAAAAAATCTTTCTATGCAATCAAATATAATCACGAACGGTACTAGATTCGACCACAGGCTCATCATAGCTTGCTAACCTTGGAATTAATACTAAATTTGTATCTGTCTATTTAAAATTTTCGAGACGAAATTAACCGCTGCAGATTTTTGTTCAAATGCTCACAAATGATGGTCATGACAAGTTTATTCAAAAACTAAATGTATTTGTTTATTTCAGATCCCAATCCTGTAAAAATATGACAAATCTTTCGAAGAACACATAGTTGCTTTAGTTTTTTTAATTTAAATTAAACCATAGATAAGAGTCCTCTTTAAATGTTCAAACCCCAAATCATTATATTAAAGATGTAAATTTACTTTGTAACATTACCATCGAGGAATCTATGAATCTATATTTCTTCTTATCAATCGATCAATAAGAATTTATTTCAGTTCTAAACAAAATATAAAATCTAGTTTACAGTTGACAATAATAAGAGAATTACATATATGCTAAAAAATTTGAATTCACGAAGGTCTAACTAATGTAGAAGTAAATTTATTTTTTAATCATTATTTTGTTGTTGACCCCCAAATACATAGAATTACATTATGTTTTATATTACCAAAAACGATTTTACATCTAAATTTAACTCGGTAAGGAATAAAAGGGATTGCTGAAAGCTGGTATAATATCAAATATCTATAAAAGAGAAACATAATGAAAATCATCAAAAGAAGGGTGACATCCTTTATTTGTCAATTATGAATAATTTACTCACCCTCAACAAGAGAAATTTTACATAACAGAATATTAATTTGTTGGTATTAAACAATTACAAAAAGTGTTTATCAAGTTTCCGCACTGTTCAAGAAAAAAAAAACATCATTATTCTGTATTTTTATGACAGAATCATTCTGTAGGCCTATACTTTTGTAACGGGATATTTTCTGTAATTTAACAGAACAGGTCTGTTTTTTAAAAAGAGGAAAAAAGTATTTCATTTCGGAAATTTGTAAATTTTCATACCCCATATACCATTTTTTTTTGTAATTTTACTGTGAATTGTGTTAACAATTTTATTGTGCAGTAAGATTACAGGCGTTCTTGAAGCCCTACGGCAAGAACTTTTCTGGGGGGTTTTTTTAAGGAGAAAAAATACAGAATCATTCTGTATATTCTGGAAATTTTCTGCAATTTAACAGAACAGGTCTGTTTTAAAAAAGAACAAAGTCTTTTGTAAAATTTCATACCCCATATACCAATTTCCTGTGATTTTACTGCAAATTGTGCAGTAAGATTACAAATGTTCTTGAAGCCCTGCTGCAAGAACTTTTCTGTTTTTTTACGGATAATTTTTTTAACAGTGCCCAAAGTGGTAACATCATAATAACTCTTGAGGAAGATTATATATAAAAAAAAAAAAACATTTTTAAATTGTTGTTTTGATCCTGTATGTCTTTCGATTCGTCATGTAGAATAGATTTCTCACCCTCTTCGATGAACTTAACCATATAATGAATATTCAAATTATTTTTTTTGTGTGCAATCATTATCAAGGTCTCCTCTTTTTTTTTTTTTTTTGGTTGAGGGCTCTTTTCACTCATCATTTGCGTTGATGAGATGTAATAAAATACGAATCTCGTTTGATAATGGAAGTCTCATCACAAGGTCATGGGAGCGAAATGATCTCCTAAATTTTCATATATGGATAAATTATTTGGTGGTTATCACCCTGCAGTACGATATACAAGCAACTATCCATAATTTATCATCGTTTTAAAGCCTGTTAGGAGCACCCAACCTTCAAGAATATGATGTTTATATATAGTACTACGCGCTTGAATAATCTTGTTTGTAACTTGCGTATTGTCAATCAAGTTGGATGCTTTGTTGTCAGTAATTGAAAAACTAAATATTAATCAACCGTTGATGACTGGTTTGTAATAGAGATTCTACTAGCTTACAAAGGCAAATGTTTGATTAGTTAAAAGGCCACCGTTAGCGTTTCGTAAATAACCACGATAATCACACAAACAGATGTTTTTATGTCGAAGAAAAGAGTTATAATCATCATTCATTGGCACTCTTGCACAATAACCCTACCCTTTCAAATGAATTAATAATTTATTAACAAAACAAAAGATAGTAAATATCGTTTTAATTTCTAAAAGCCGCTTTTCAAAAGCTGAACTGTAATTGTATTTGAACATTCACCAGAGCATTAAGTTCAATAAAATGATTAATAGAATTGAATAGTCAGTCAGTGCCTAACGTTCCACAACATACTTTCTAGTTAACGCTTACAGCTCTTATTGAATAAAGCCGTACTTTATCATGATTATAAAAGGGAATGTACACTTCCGATAAAAATGTGTTCCTTGTTAAAATGCAGATAAATTTAATCGAATATTGAATCCATTACATTGTCAAATTAATTGATCTGCTATCTTTAAAAGGATTATTTGACAATTTATATCATATTCCAATCATGTTAAATGTGTTTTTATCTCTTGGACTTACAAAACAAATATGTGTTGTTGATCTTTTTCGTGTGATATATTTCAACAACATTATTTTGTATGATGAACCTTAATCCACTAGTCAATATGATAATTAAACAGTGAGTGAAAAACAGGAGAAAAAAGTTTGTATAATTGCGAAAAATTACTAGTTTTTCAACTTGTAACTTAACATAATCAACAACGCGATATCACACACACACGCACGCACGCATTCACTCTCATGCACTCACGCACCCTCGCGCACATAATGCACACGGGCCACTTTCGGTGCGGTTTCTTTTTCCTTACAGCCAACATGGCGGCTGCTAAAAAGGGGGCGGCCAAATCGCTCTCTAATGGGGGAGGCAGGGGCGATAATTTGACTTTCATCACTCAGATAACAGCATCATGATTGCCCCCAACGAATCGCCTAAGCCCCCTCTTCCAAATCGATCAATGTTTCTTAGTGTTTTGTCACCGCCCAGGCAATAAAGGAACGCTTGTGCCAATCATGCTACAAATTTGTGAGGTATCTATAAGTTCATATAATACAGACGACACCGCGCCCATGCAATAAGAATGTTCCCGCCAATTCTCAGCGTCTACCATCACACCTTGCTGCCCAGGTAGAAAGTTGACATGGCTGAGGCATGTCAGGCTGGAATAACTAGGAAAAATCAAGGGTTAGGGGGCTTACCGCACCAGGGATGGCTAAATTGAAAAAGTACACCATTTTGAATCATTGTCTTCCATTTTCATGATTTTAGAAATATTATAAATGTTCAAAAAATAAATCGATGTTTTATCCTTATAGTAATTTTGTAAAATTTATTATATTCTTAAAACTTTCCCAATCCTTTCAAGAATCATTCCATTCTAATAATATTAAATAATTCATCAGTTAAAGCATTGTAGAATTTTTAAAAAAAGGGTAACTTTTTTTTAATGACCAATGGTTGCTCTTCTGGCATTTCAGGGTATGTATTTGGAATTCATTACTGATATTAGTAGACAAGTTATGTTCTCGCGTGTTAGAGGGTCAAAGAGGGAGGTAACTGTTCCCATTGACCCCAATCATCATCTCTAAATTATGTTGGTGATAGGGGTATGATATGTGCCCCATCGTCACCTAATCGAGGTTGAGAGGGTTCGCTTTCTATTACTTTATGTCTCAATGATTGATTCATCAGCACCGCGTTTTGGTGCGTTAAGACCGCTTTCCGTTACCGCCCATTCAATAAGAACGCCATTTTCGCTAGAAGGCGCCATCAAACATATTTACGTTTTGGGGATTCAAGGGGTTTAAGGGGTCTTCTCTTTATCGCCTTTTCATTCTTAAATATTGCTATTTGTCCATACTTTGGGGAAATACCCTCATCCGATGATTGAATTGTAACCTTGCAGGACAATTTATTACTAATGATAAAATGAAATATGTACCTGTTTGGATTGTTACCATCGTTGATTTCAACAAGATAGAAATACACCAAAAAGAAGATGCATTTGGGAGGTGTTTAAGGTTTTTTTTTTTTTTTTTGCAAAGATTTGTGTTGCAGGTAGGGAATAACAAAAAAAAACTCAAAATCACACATTTTCTCACAATAAAAATAATTGACAGGTGTGTAAATGGCCTATGTTCAATTTTTTAATCCAGGTTAACTTTACACATATCTTTATCTATCCTCCAACAATTTCATACTTCAATCTTTTTTCATCTCCTAACCAACCCCTTCCCAGGTCTCCTTACGCGAATGTACGGTTACGCCTCTCAACGGGTATCATTGCCATACCGCCATTTCCGTCCCTACATTACCCGCCATATATCGGGCGCGAAGAAAATGCGCGAGAAATTAATAAGACACGAGCCTTGCTATTGGTCTCTTTTAAAGAGTGCATTCTTGTCTTCAGGGTCAAGAATAAGATATAGTCTTTCCACTAGACCCGACTTTGGTTGGTCAAAGTAATGAATGGCGTGAGGAAGATAAAAGTAAAGAATTCATGTATGTAATTCAAAATGTATACGACAATATATATCATTTTCTTATTCTCGCTGGGACAATAATACATAGATTCACTGAACAATACAAGTTAATACAGGGTGAAGCTCGTTGTTCCGAAGGTTTGATGTTCCTAAGTAATGTAACAAAATGTTCGGTAGAACATTTTCGGGCAAACGAACATTCAGGTATAGCAAATATACGTGTTCGGAATATTGAACCATAGGACAAATGAATATTCGGAACAATGAGCTGTAGCCGTTTTGCAAGAGGCACCATTTCAAGATAATATGCATGTGCATGGTACGATATGTATAAACGGTGTTTTGCCTACTTTACATCTATTTTTTAGGAGATGTAGAATAAAAATACCTAAATTAGTGAATATTATTATCTAGAAAGAAGTTGATAAAAATGTAGCACGTTAGTGTACACGAGCTCGGGTCTATTTCCTGTCATAACCGTTCATTTTCCACTCATGATACTCTACATATTTTTTTCACTCTTCGTTTTTTTGTTTCTCAGCAATCTCTTTTACAAATTATGCATTATCAAAAATTCAGGGGAAAGATAATTCCATATCATAAAGAAAATATAATGTTTTGACATCTTTGAAATCAGACTACGGAATGGAAGAAAGTATATCTGAAAGAGATTCATGGATGTTGCATTGACTAGGCAACCAGATTTTCTGAATAAGACCGATGATAACATGATTTTTGCATTTGGATTCAAAGGTCATATTTACCGCTATATAATACACTGTGACATTCCTGCCCTTCACCTTACCTTGGTTGAAAAGAATATCAGAAAGAGAACAAGAAAATGAAGACTACATATTGATTCTCAAATACCCCGATAAGAAAGAAAATGACTTGGGCTGTTTGATCAATTTGAAAGACCTCTTTTTGTAAACCTCCCCTGGAAGTACAAATTTAAGTATATCCTTTGATGTGAGGTGTTTATGCTATTTGCTTCTTTTGCTCTTACCAAAGTAGCTGATAAGCATGATAAGTACACTCTCTATGGGTGTGAATTGGTTGATATTAAGTCCAAAAGTTGACTTGATAGTTCAGGCGCCAGGGCGGGGAAACATAGAAAGAGGTTGGAATTAGTCGATTTATTTACACACAGACATTTCAATGTGGAATGGATATATGTGGCACTTTTGAGTAAGGAAGGGTGTGAAACGATTTTATAGACGATTTTTGTTTAAGGTCGCTCAAAGCCAAGGGCATATTAGTCAGGCAGCTAGCTCATGATTGGTTAGCTGAACGAGGTACCACTAGTAAAGTATTGGAATATATGGGGAAGAATCCCCACATTTACTAAACCCAACGTCTGGCAGTGCATCTCTGCTGCATTAGGTCCCTACAGCCCGGGGGCCGTCCAAAATGAGTGCCCATTTTACAAAAAATCTATTTTGAATAAAAATAGCAGAATCATTTTCTAAACACACTAACTTTGATGTCAAAATAGAGTATTACATTGTCTTAACGCTTGTGTCATTTTGAAATCAGACTGAAATCGAAAACAGTGAAAGTTTGATGAAAGAAATGTTTTTTTCTCACTTTTTTACGCAAATATTTTTTGTTCCTTTTTTCAATAATTTCTTATAAATAGTTGTATAAACATTGATTTTTGTAACTTTTCTAAAAACTACCTACGTACATGTGAATGATGCTGTAAAAAGAAGGGAGTTATATCTTATTCAAAAAAGAATTATGATGAGTTAAAGTCAGGAACGCAATATAGACAAAAATCAACAATTTGCCCCGTGACCGAGAATCACACATACCCGCACGTGTATTATGAAAAGCTGATTGTATGCGATGGCTGTGAGTTAGGCAAACAAAAGTTGCAAAAATGCGGAAACATTTCGATACTTGTTTGTCTGCTAAAAGCTATCGCATGTTATCGGCCTTTCCTTATACACGTTACGGGTATGGGATTCTTCTTCGATACGGGGCAATTGTTGATTTTGTCTATATTGCGTTCCTGACTTTAGCTCATCATAATTCTTTATCGGAATAAGATATAACTCCCTTCTTTTTACAGCATCATTCACATGGCATGTAGGTAGTTTTTAGAAAAGTTACAAACATCAATGTTTTATACAACTATTATTAAAAATTATTGAAAAAAGGAACAAAAAATATTTGCGTAAAAAAAGTGAGAAAAAAACATTTCTTCATCAAACTTTCACTGTTTTCGATTTCAGTCTGATTTCAAAATGACACAAGCGTTAAGACAATGTAATACTCTTATTTTGACATCAAAGTTAGTGTGTTTAGAAAATGAATTCTGCTATTTTTTTTCAAATAGAATTTTTTTGTAATAATGGGCACTCATTTTGACGCCCCGGCTGTAGGGACCTAATGCAGCAGAGATGCACTGCCAGACGTTGGGTTAGTAAATGTGGGATTCTTCCCCATATATTCCAATACTTTACTAGTGGTACCTCGTTCAGCTAACCAATCATGAGCTAGCTGCCTGGCTATATGCAACATGGCTAAAATTCGCATATTTCTCATTTTACATTCCTTTCTATTGTAATTTTTCGTTCATTACCATAGTGTTGCTTTCCTTTTCCCTATATTCTGGAAGGTAAATTTGTTTCTTTTCGTTTCCGAATGTAGTAGATGACCAGATCCTGTCATTTGTGAAACAAAGGGGAGGTCAAAAGAAGAAAGCCCCAAAAAGTGAAATATTGGGAGGTGGGGCCTTTTTAGTGAAATAAACCATGAAACTCTTTCATATTTTCTCCGAAAAGTATTTACAGCTTTCATTTATACATTACTTCTTGCAAAGAAATATTGGCCATAGGGTTCTAATACAAGGCTAGATGAGAACTGCAACGCCCAGTGAAGAGGGATCTCTTTCTGCCGTTGCTAAGAAGGATGGGCTCCCCAAAACAAGAGGTCATGATTATCCAGCAAAATATAACATATGTGTGAAAATTCTCTTACTGCGGTAAATTTCAAGAAATTCACAGAAACTGACTGTACATGTAGTTTGATAATATCGGTGGAATAAAGTTATTAGCAAATGTCTTTATAATCTCGTTTAATATAATAAATCGCCTTGCCGTAAATATTTCTTAGTTATAAAGATGATGATCGATTTCTGGCCTTTAACTTTGATTTTCATATTCCATTAATTTAATATGATACAATATGACAAAATTATTCACTGAATAAAACACATTAACTTGTCTTATTTTATAATGATTGACTCTTGCCTCTGAAGACCAGAATTTCTTAATAAAACATGGTGTCATTTTGATAGCTATTCGCTAATTTATTATGTACATTATTATGTGCACCGTATATATTTATGAATTGTGAATTCAGATCAAACCATATCATTTTTTAATCATGTTAATATTTCAAAGTGCAAATTCTAATTAACCATTTAAAATCATATCAAATCAAAATATAATCTGAAAAAACCTAATATAATATTTGGTGAAAGGGATAGGTCTAGGGGTGAGTGGGACACTTTGGGGGAATTGCATATTATATGCATATGATTAAGACCTGCCTAAGTGGAGAAACTATTTTAGCGTGAATAAACATACATCTAGCAACAAATTGCATGCATGTTTTGGAAAAATTGACAGTAATCTGTAACATCTCACGTTTTGACATAAAACGTTTGCCTAATTTTGAAAATACACACGTATGGAAACTTGTCTTTGTGTTTCCCAGATCCCTTTTGTTTTAGGGGTAACGTGGCATTGAAATTGTGCACAAAATAAATTTTAAACTAGAAAATAATATAAAATGAAATAAGATTTAAACAAAAGACTTAAAGCAATTGTTTTAACTAACTGTCCCATTTACCCTACATGCTTGGGGTAAGTGGGACGCCCCAATTTCAATAGTATTTTAATGTATAAATAAAGTTTGCGAAGATAGATCTTCACTCAGCACTTTTATATCACAGATCACTGCATGTATTATCCCAATTTGACGGCCGGGATAAGTTGAACAATGGAGTAATAATGATTAATATCGCCACTTTGACCTTCATTTGGAGGATTTTTTATTTTTTACCAAAAAATTTCTAAAACGTTTATATCTAAATAAACTACAAAATGATATATATGATTGCTTTAAAAAGTTTTTTTTTTTATAAATATTGCTTAGCTAAATTTTCAAGTGTCCCACGGGTTTTATTAAACGGGGCACTGATATTGTTGAATTATGCAGACTTTAAAACTTTAGTTTTTGTAAAGTTGTAATACGGGAAAGAAATAACTTCTATTTTTTTTAAATACTATATCTTTTGTTTACTTTCATACAAAACGGGGGCAAAGGACGAAGGAAATGCTTGCTTTGTTTACCGAATCACAGATTTAAAAAGTGCTCTAGAGCTTTGATATGTTGGAAAAAAAAAACTTTTTTTTTTTATCACTTGAAATGTGTACAAGAAAAAAGAATAATAATGAGTCGTGACAATGTTTGAGAAAATAGTTTGGAAATCAGTTCTTATGATATCTTGAATATCATTTCTAACATTCTTAGAATTTATATTCCAGATGTATTGAACAGTGTTTATGAAGACAGAGATCTTTGTTTCTCACTTTTAAACCACATTTTATTCCATGTATTATGCTGTCCCACTTACCCCAACTTGACGGGGTAAGTGGGACAATGGAGTGGTAATTATTAACTGTCACCTTAACCTCATTTGGCGGAAATTGTAACTAATACATTTATAAAACGCTTATATCTAAATAAACTTCAAAATGAGGTATGTGGTTGCTTTATTGAGTATCTTATTTTTGTGTTATGCTTACGTAAATGCTTAAGTGTCCCACTAACCCCAATTTACCCTATGTGTTGTTGTTTTGTTTTGTTGTTTTTTTCTTACAAGAAATAAATGGAAAGCACAAGGAAGAGTAAAGAAAATAAATGTAACGTATAAAAGTAGACAGACAAATAATGAAAAAAACAGATACCTGAAGTTTTAAAAGAATATAAATAGAAACTAAACAAGTAAGCAACAAACACAAAAGAATCGAGTTATGAAAATAAAGGTGGATAGTCGAATTTATCGGAGGAATACCGCAACCATCATAATGCAAGGGCCTGAGGGCGATTTTGCTTGCAAATACGAAGCAATTTTGATTCTCTTATTCTTATGCTGCAGCATGCCTTACCCGACCACGTACATCCCATAAATTGGACGGCCCCATCATATGCCATTTGTGACTAAAAACCATCCTTAAATTGAATCCATGGTACGGTTAAGTGATTGTAAACGGCTTGAGCTAAGATTTTTCAATATCTCTCTTTCCTCCTGCAAGCTAACCCTGATTATTTGCCAGGCCAGTCTACCGATGTCTTGTCTCCTTTTTCCCGCTTAAATTTCTACCTCACTCCATTTTAAGGGATCACGTGGTTCGGAAGGTCGGGTGCTTTGATCAATTCTGGTTGATTGTTTAATCGAATACATAGAGATTCCTTCCTTTCTCTCTTCGTTTATCAATATTCCAGTTTCTTCTCCCTTTCTTTCTTCTAACTTCATTTAGTAATACTTTCTTTTATCTTTGACCTGTAAACTGATTTAAATGTTTGTTAGCCCGTTCTACGGTTAATGGACACATTCCCCGACCTTATTTTCAATTTTATTATTTTGTTACTTTATTTCAGGGAAATAGACCAATTTAAAAGGATCATGTCATATTCTTGAAAGAAAAATGTTATGAATGTTGTTGGTTTTGTATAATGTGCTTTACTTCGGAAATTTCGATATCCTTTGTTGACTTTATTTTGTTCATTCTCCCTAATTGGTTTGGAAATGTCAAATTATTAGAAGTTGATTCGACTGTCTTTAAGTTTGTTTTATCATTTAGTTCTGAATATTTATTGGATGTTTGACGAGAAGTTTTCTTTTTCCTTTACATTTATATACTGTCTCATTCTGCATACTGAAGTAGTTTTAATGATCTTACATGCCATACTAATAATTGGGTCTCTTAGGTGCTCCAGAAAATAAACTTCACATAGTCATCATGCAAAATAAATGCAAAAGGCTCTTTATGTATTTAAAGATTATAGATTCTTCAACAAAGGCCTTTGTTTGTGTCAATCTCAATTTCTGTCTCTCTCTTTCTCTGTCTCTCTTTGTCAGTTGTCAAAGTCTTCTCCATTGTCTATACATATTCTGTAGATAATAAATGTTATACATCTCCCTCATTAGATTGTACATTACCCTATGATACTCAGATAAAGAGGAAAGATAATGGAATATTAATTTATTGAGTGCGCTGACCACATTCGTCGCAATTACCTGACATATCAATAGTACAATAGCTGATTGATCGAGTACACTTTCCATTTCTTGGCCCAAATTTTTCCAGGAGAGAAACCAAATGTTTAGCATCCATTGTCAAGGTCGAAGTAATCATGAAGGATTTTTTTTTTGTCGTCCATGTCTAAATAGTTATGATAGGGGGAGGGGCGGCCGGAAATGGCTAATGATTTATTTCTCGTTAGAGTCGAACAATAGGCCTGGAGACTTTGGATGAACGTGGCATGAACTAAATATGACTTTTAAAGTAATGAAAGGATAACATTTGATATCAACGAGACAGGGGATGGAAGGCATAATACAAAAGAAATGTAACTGTGGGTGGAGGAAATATTGAAAGATGGAAAGAAAGAAAGCGAGGGGGTAGGGATGAGAAAGTATACGGATGAAAAGTTCCTTTTTATGAGACTTATAGAATCTTAAAATTAGTACCAATATATCCCTTATATCAACTCAATTGAGCAACGATTATTGCTTGCTCTTTATGTCTTGATTCTATCTTTCATAAAATAAGCGGTTCCTTATCGCGTCTTTATCATGTTTATGAAGAGAGCAAATACAAAACTTCTGCACACTGCACACTTCCGAAATACATACACAGTCTTTTGTGAACTCTCACGGAACATTTGGCGAAAATAAACATGAATCTAAATTAGAATCGAATAAAATCAGCTCGAATTTTTCATCAAGAAAACGATTCATCATATACAATATCTTTAAATGACTTGAGCGTGTTCCTTGTTGCGATTATGATATTACAAACATCTTTTCGTCTTACATTCGGCGAAAACGGCGTCGCTTCTTTTAGTTTGAGAAACATTCATCGTGTAAACTTTCATCAGAGTAATGAAGCAGCGATATTGACGAAATAAAGAGACTATTGCCTGATATTGGGGGAACAAATGATGAAGCAAGATTGCATTTCTCCAAGTAAATCTTATTATTTTCTTGTCCAATTTACCTCACATGAACTCTTTCAAAATGAATCACACTGAAGTAGACTTGACATTCGGAAATTTTTCAAGTTGATTGTCAGAATATTAAGATCGTGAAACTGCTTATAAAAATATTTCTTAGAAAAATAAGTTTCAAATAGGCAATATACAACAAAATACAACCAAATTTCCATTATTTTTTATAGTATTTAATATATATATATTTTTTTGTTTCTCGTCACTTACCTCCACTTACATGCCCTCTCCTTTTTTCTGCCTAACCTTTTCTTCTTCTTTCTATCTCTCTGACTTACGGTCTCTTAATTATCTTCAAAACCCCCTCGCCCTCTTTCTATCAATTTTCTTTCTTTCTTTTCTGCTCTCTCTCTTCTCTCTCTGCTCTCTCTCCCCTCTAGCTTCTTTATTTTATGGAATTTCTTGATGCCTCATTATTTTTTGTTATTAATTCATCAAATTAACGTCAACAGCCAAAATCATATATCATGTTTTAATAAATTTCAATATTTGTTTGTCTCTGGCAAACACTAAGGGTTATGTTTCCCTCCCCCTGACCAGTTTAAATATGAATATATGTTTGTATGTTCCATGAAGAAACAATAAACTGATTGAGCACTGCCTCCTAACGACTAAGAAGAGAGAAAGATTCTTTTAAAGTGAGCTGAAAGGTTAAGAAAAGCGCTGGAAAGGGCCAATGTGAAATGTCTACATAGTGGCTGCAACGAGCAACAAATGATGTATTTTTCTACCGTAATACTTATGAGAGCAATTAAGTGACAATCGCTTGATCTTCAAAGAGAAACCGCCAATAGCGTCTTCAATTGGGAAGACAGGACATACACTAATTGTGAGGCTATCTCCTTAAATGCATGTACCATGAATCGCTGTCCGATACGATTCACTCTCCGATAGCGTAAATTTGTCTTAAACTCTTGTTTCCGAGGTCGAGGCAGCAAGCAATAATTGAGGCTCCCTCGTCTCTCGCCACACCACAGGACACAACACACACGCCACCCTCACACACACACACACCACACACACCACACACACAGACGAAGGCAGCACACACAGCACACACACAACGCCATGCACACGCAATTTAATTTGCACACACGCAACAACACGTACAGCACACACACACACCTACAATCGTCTCGACTCATGACTACTAACCCTGACAAAATCCCTCGATTGTAGCTAAAATTGATTTGAATAAGAACAGAGAGGAGAAGATGCTCGGTTCATTTTCTAAAACTGCGATATATTGTGAATTAGTCTTTAGGACAACGCAGATAAACGATCATCATCTCCAGCACTCGCTGCGAATAAAGAAATACCCTCCAAACTCATCATCCCCGCAATCAGTGTAAATCAATGATTCGGAATTATGCGCGCGCGAGCGATGCTCCGTTCCTCCGACAAATTTCTTTGGACAGACAGCGCAATTTTATAGCCGGTTCTTTTTCCCCGCGCTAATGCAATTTGGTGTCCCCTTTAGTAGTACAGTAATTCACCTGATCTTCTCCAGCTCTGAGTAGCTATCAAGAAGGCTCATTTCTGTTAGAATGGGAGAAGAAAGCCCCGAGGAAAATTCGAGATGAAATTAAGGCTAGGAGTCCCTAAAGTGGTTGTAATCGTTTCAATTATTGTCTGGTAGGGGGTAGATGCTTCGTCAAAATAATTAGTCCGCCAACAAGAATCAGTGCTCGTGTACAATCCACTAAGGATGTCACGTGATTAAGGCTTCTCAACGAATAGACGATGTTCTTACGGTGTGATTGGGGATCATAATGAACATCGTAGAATATGTAGTAGAATATGGAATGTATATTACAAGTATTTAAGAAAATCTACCAAAGTATTCAAATATAGAGAAGTGACTATTGTGTCAACAATGGCGGATCCAAAATTTCAGGATAGGGGGTGGGGCGCCGCCAAGATTTTCGGATTTTAACTTGTACGGTCGATGAGTGGGTTTCAAATTATTAGGGGCGTCCCTTGCGCCCCGCCTGGATCCGCATTCTTTGCTTTTGATTAATATGATAGTTCAATTACTTATCATCAAACGAATTACCACGTCCCCGTATATACAGTCTATGAAATTCTAAATTTGTTCATCCTCAGATTATATCGTTATTTAAATGGGCTCTTTTGAAAGTCACTATTTTCAAGTGTATATATACAAGGATCATTGAAAGTGATATTATACTCGCTTACTTGGTACAAACAAATTACTGATTAAAACAACACATGGATATATTAAACAAGGTACATGTTAGATGGAATAAGACCGAGAGTGACATAGAAGAGGAAAGAGAGGGGGAGAGAGATGGGGAGAGATTTAAAAAAAAAGTGGGGCGCGAATTAAAAGAAAATATGTAACAATTTGTTTATAAACTTACTTATAGGGAGAGATTAAAAAAAAGTGGGGCGCGAATTAAAAGAAAATATGTAACAATTTTTTTTATAAACTTACTTATCAATCTTATGTCATCAATGTCTTTGAGGAAAAATCATTTGCACATACTTAATCAAAGTTTATGTGATGGAAGTAAGCAAAACGAAACGTTTCAAAACAGGGAAGAACAACATGATAACTCTCTAATGTTTCAACGTATACGTAAATGATTCAACATCATTTGGAAGTCACTAAGCAGTCAATTTAGAAGTGAAATTATCCCTATTTCATTTTCATTTGTTAGGAACGAGTCGCGTCATAATGATTCATCAGTGGAAGATCGGAGTAAACTAAAAGATCCCGGCTTTTTCAATCACTCAACTTCATCATCTTCATCATTAAAGTTCCGAAGCTGCTCGTGCTAGGAGAGAAAAGATGCCATCCAAAAATACAATCATATTACTTTTGAAGATGTAATGATGAATTTGGCAAACAAAATACTATTTCATGGGTATATGAGTGAATCATAGATTACGATGGGACATTATGACTAGGACTAAACTATGATAAGCTATCATTTTCATTTTATCTTACTGTGTGACTAATGTTGCTCGGTTGCACAAGCTATTTACAAATAGCACGGTTAAAGACTTGTAAATAGTAGAACCCCAATCACTACGAAAAATCAACAAAATAAATCAAAATTATAGAAAGGAAACAAAGAAAGACAAAGACACAAAAAAAGAACGACAGGAGCAATCATGTTTATAATATATTGGTTTAATTATTTGTATACACATGTGTTTATTTTCCATGTATGGGGTTATATTTCATTTAAACAGACGTTGATCATATTTAGAGGTCCCCATACTTTTTTTATTGCTCAGAAACGAAGTAGGCCTATATAGTTGCTTAATTCATACAGTATATCAAAATCCTTCGTACACGACTTGAAAATTACATATAATGTATAAGCAAGACGTTTTCAAAGTCAAATTTGTTATCTTTAAAATTTAAATGAATCATGAGTCAATTATACATACGCACACATTATAATAAGCACAAGTTATAAGAAAACACGAAATAATCATGATAATATCTGATTTTTAAAAATATTTGTGATTTATGGAGGACATGATCATCATAATTCCCGCGTCTTTTATTTTCACCATGCAGTATAAAGTTTGGATTTGTTTAATACTATACTCGTCGTTCGTTAGATTTAGCATACATGCAACCATTTGGGCTCAACCAACACCGCTGTAAAAACACAATCTCCCATGTTGTACTGTTTGAAGTTCATACTACGATTCGTAATAAATAAATCGATGGTTTTGGTGGATCGTAAGTGTCTCAAATCGTCGAGTAATTGCTCGCCCTCACTTTGATGCATTAACGTTTACATCGTGGACATGTTGGGGTTGATAAAAGGGTAAAGTTGCCCCCTTCATCCAATTCTACAAAGAACTGAAGAGTATAGAGATGCCCATCCAGTATTTTAAAATATTCGAGCACAAGCAGCAAATAGGGGGACTCGAAGACAGTTATGTTCGATGCTTGATATTTGAAAATGGAGTAGTGCATGCTTTTTGCGCCCCTTCTACATCAATCATTGTATATTGGCGCTGTCGCGATAGCATTCGCTTAAAATCTTCTAGTTAATATCCTAAACTTGGGCTCTTCATTCTTGCAAATTTTCAGTAAAGCCAAATGACGTAAAAAGATCTACTCATTTTGCACAATTTTTTTTCTTTGTCTTATTGTATTTTAAACATCTAATAATCGTCTTAAAAGTTTTATTAAACCACCTTGGCCTGTTCACTGCTGCTCCCTCTCCCTCCCTGTCGTACGTTTGGTTACAGTCGATTGTCTCGTCACTTTACATCATCTCAATCATCATTTCATCTTCCACGCCGCAAGGACACCCACCTTCCTTAATGCTTAACATCGACAATGATTTCATACTCGGATACTAAGATATATACCCGTAATGATACATTTTCTTTTTACTCTTTCGACTTGGTCCTTTCCCTTGACATTGCATTTGTTGATTTAAATTGATACTGGTCATCATTGTCTGGGGTTTTGGAGAGGAAATGAGGAAAAGGTTACAAAGAGGAGAAAATATCAGTAAATACAGTAAATACTGCTTTTAGAACATTGTCCCCTTCTAGCATCAGCTATATTTCCCCTTCTGTTTAGGATGACACCGTTTCGGGTCCATTGGGGGTAATAACCCATTCCTGATCAATTAATATTACTACTACTATTACTACTACTACTACTACTACTACTACTACTACTACTACTACTATTACTACTACTACTACTACTACTACTACTACTACTACTACTACTACTACTACTACTACTACTACTACTACTACTACCACTACTACCACCATTACTACTACTATTACTACTACTACTACTACTACTACTACTACTACTACTACTACTACTTCTACTACTACTACTATTACTACTACTACTACTACTATTATTACTACTACTACTTCTACTACTACTATTACTACTACTACTACTACACTGTAAAAAAAAAGGTAACTCGCAAGAAAATGAGTAAACTAATGCTTTACTCCCAACGGAGTAAACTAATGCTTTACTCCCAACGGAGTAAATTTTGTTTACTCTTAACAGAGTCAAAAGGTAACTCGCAAGAAAATGAGTAAACTAATGGTTAATGGTTTACTCCTTTCGAAGCTAGGATTAGGAATGATACATAGATGACTAAAAGTTACTCTTTTCTGAGTAACATTTAGCTCAACCGCATGAGTAATATTTTTTACTCAGTAACATTTAGCTCAACCGCATGAGTAATATTTTTTACTCAATTTCACGCGAGTTACCTTTTTGCTCAATATTGGGTAAGATTTTACTCTTTTTTTTTAGAGTGTACTACTACTATTATTACTACTACTACTACTATTACTACTACTACTACTACTACTACTAATACTACTACTACTACTACTACTACTACTACTACCACCACTACTACTGCTACTACCACTACTAATGCTGCTGCTACTACTACTACTACTACTACTACTACTACTACTACTACTACTACTACTAATATTACGACAAAATACGTTTCGCTTTCCCTTTTAGAATCCTAGGCGGAGTAAGGAAGAAGGAAACAAGATGGCATGAATTGTTCAGGACCCATTACCTATTATTGTCCAATCGATTAGCTTCACGAGACGAGCGACTCAATTCAAACTTGTCAACTATCATAAGAATCGTCATCCTCCGCCATTTTAGGCAAATAAGTATTCTCCTCCAGCGTATTATTTCAGTCTCGCGATCTGAGTTTTAAAGATTCAATTTAGTTTCGTGTTTGTTTGATTTGGGTTTGTTTTTTTTTATTACAGGGGATTAAATAGTAAAGTGTCCCGTCAAAGACGTTTCACACACTAAAAATTGTTTAAAAAAATTAATGTTACTAACGGAATATAACAGTCAAATAATTTTTTATGAAACCAAAATACACCAAAGCAAACAAATCTTAAATCTAATTAGGAAAGAAAGACCGAGGAATCTTTGATTGAAGGCCGACAAGAAAGTGATGCTTAATAAATGAATAAATAAATAAATTTATAGTGGAAGTCTATTTGTCCTTTCAACAAATCTTAGTTTTAGGCTAAGCCATCGTTGATCATCTAATGACCCCCCCCCACCCTCATTTCCACCCCATCCTACCGCCAGCGATGAGGTTGATTCTTCTCCTCATTAAAAACCGACGAGCGGCGGCATCTAGGGGCAATCAATTTGTCTTAGCGACTTGTATCGCTCTTAATTCGTTACCCAGCATTAAAGGCTTAAAAATTACATTGAATCTGAGATTGCTTACGTTGTCGTGCAAGTAGTCTGATGGCTCACGATAGGCAGGAAGACAACCTAATTAATTTAGATCATCATCAGGGCTTTCGGCGGCAAAAGTCGAAGAGAAAGAACTAGAAAAAAGTGGAATGAATTAGGAGGTTTTAAAGATGCTTTGAAACAAGTATTAGAATTAAATGTTTTATCATCGTTGTTGGAGGTTAAAAAACAGCCAAATCTGTTGGGAAGATGATGGAATCAGATCCTAATTTGTCCGAATGTGTATTAAGCTAAGAAAATAAAATTCTGTCCAGGAATTCTTGTAACTTACTTTATAATATTTTATTTGTATTTACTTGTAGTTTTGTTTACACAGGGTAGCATTGTCAGTTATAAGACTGCTTCCACAACGGCCCTACATGGCCGTATAACATATATTTTGTTATAATTGAATCAGTAGTAACAAAATCAATATATAAACAAAGGCTAAATGAAATTGCAAACAAAATCATTTGCAATTGACTGAAAGAATGAACCGAGGTATAATTAATCATAATGATATCTTTAAATTTATAAAGCGCCTTTTCGCAACAGATACAAAGCGCATAAACATGTATTTTACCTACGTGTATTGTGATGGGCATATTAATTTTGATAAGAAGTATAATCTCTTTTCCCAGAAAAAATGGGGAGTAGTTCCTCGCGTCGGGCAAGTTACATTGATTTTTTTAGTATTCAAATGGGGGAGGGGTAGGGGCTTTACCTCATTGGATACGCCACCAATCAGGTGTGCTTCATAGCGCTCCGCATTAAAATCTATCCCGCTCTTCAAAGATGTTTATTCAGCTTTCTTAAAAATGTCATCACTGACCTGAATGAAATTGATTTTTTTTTTCAGGGATGATTTTCTACAAGCTCTGCAGTTCACATCGATGAGAAGGAAGAGGGCCCTTGCTTTGCCTGCTAATGGATCCTAATCGAGAATTTATGCACAGATGAACGGTGATGAAGGGTGTATCGATTGAGGTAGAATAGACGCGTAAATTTGGATGAGGGGGCTTGCCCTCTCAGTTCGAATATTAGGGGCGATTAATGTCTAGACGGACACCCCTCCCCAAAATGAAAGCATATCCTTTTTTTTTTCTTTCCTTTCTTTTTTTTTTGGGGGGGGGTTAGTTTGTTTTATATGTCTTATTTTTGTTCGTTCGAAAATTTTCACCATTGAAAGTAGTGACGAAAATATCAAGTCGTTTGAGAGGTCGAGTCTAAATATTTTTAGTGAGCGGACCCGGGATGTGAACTTGTGAATCAGTGCCCAGAAAAAGAGAAGAAACAGAAAATGAGAAGCAGCAAAATATATTCTATAGTGTGGAAAATGCATTTTTGCCAAACATGACAAAATTTTATAGTTACATATACTAAGGTTATCCAGAGTTGTCTTGGTTTTATTTAACCAGATGAAACAATAAAACATGCATGTGTAGTTGCACTAAGCTATTAGTTGATAATTACAATTTGATAATATTTTGGGGCGCTTCTTGTTGAAAATTTCTTGATAGAATTTCAGCTTTTATTATTGATGGCTATGGATATTTTAAAGTAGAAGATTTTGCTCGACCAGATCATAATCCACACCAAAAAAAATGACATGAAAGAAATGGAAAGATAAAACGGTTGAAACGAAAAGAAATATTACAAAAAGAAAGTGGAAAGGGTAAACCAGGATTTGGGTTAGGTCATGCATGGAAAATAACAACGATGCATAACACAAAGAGGGATAGAGACCCATAAAAGTACTATTTGTATCATTTCCAGAGTTCACGACGTAATGATGAATGATAAAAAGGCAAAAGTATATCGAAATAAATTGGAAAGATATGAAGAGAGTGGAATCTTATGTCTGTAATTGCAGACAAATGCAGGCAGTTTGGGGGTTGATGAATCAGATTTATTACAAGAACAATGGACTAGACTACACCAAGATGGAAAATTAATCGTAAAATTCGTCTTCGTAGTGGAATAAAATTGCTCTAGATAATGGGAAGTTGATGTAAAATGCAGTATGTATGGCTAGACAATATAAAGACAATTTATCACTGAAACGGATATTGGGCAAAATATATTTGAGCAACTACAGAACGCTTAAAATGAAAAGAAGATGAAACGAAATTGGTAATAATCATTTTTGCGTTTTTCTATTGCAAACATTTCTGGAAGAATATCATATCCATGTCAACATAATTGCTAACATTTTCTCTTTGTGAAAATATATTGCGGGATATAGCTGCAATCTATTGTTTTAAGCCTCTCTTAAACAACCCTATTTGTTTGGAGTATTCTCTAAGTAAAAAGTACTTTCGTGTATGATTCACACATAAAAAGTTAGTTATATAACTTACAATTAAAGTCATTATGATTAGAAACAATTAAAATTGATAGATAAAGTGCAATTCCTCATTACACAATCAAAATTTTTAGTTACCTTGTGAGGCTTTCGCGTGATAACAGCACGCTTCGTCACAGACAATTTTATTTGCAAAATTGTATTTTGCCAGTGTCATAATTAAGATTTATAACAGCCAAAGAATTAGAAAATGTGCTGTGAATAAAACTTTTTTCGTAATAAATAGTTCCAATTCAAGACACTTTTTGTTTATAGTTCAATATTTTCAAAGGCAAACTTTTTTGTAGACTATAACTATCAATCTTCTGTATGTCATCTTCTAAACCTCTTATAGCCATTACTTTCTATTGTGCGCCATTCTGTCATTTGTTTCTTTCTTGTCGTTTTATTATTGTGTCTCTCTTGAACTATATCGTTATGCATTTTCTGCTATTACGGGATTGAGTATAGCCTAAACTCGAGTGGAAATGCTAAAACACTATTATAAGGTGTTATCAATCTTTCTTGCTCGTACCTTCCAAACCTACTCGTAAACAAATCAGTGTATAAATACACCCAAATGCACTTTTAGGAAAATCTAAACATCGATGAGAGTCGAGATAATGGGGAGTGTATAAGCGATGAGAGAACCGCGCGATTGATCTTCATAACGATGGAATGAAACGCCATATGCTTTACGATGGAGAAGGATGAGTTGGGATGGGGGTAAAACCCTTGTGTTTTTTATTGGATAACCAGAATCGGTATATCGTCGATTCCTGTCACTTTGGGCTCATATTAATATCCATTAATCTGAAAAACCCGCTTGGTAAAAACACCGATTCATCTTCAAACAGAGTGCAAGCGAGTGGACTTGACTGATCTCTCTTTTTTGTCTTCAAGTCTCGGACTATATGGAGAAACGTCGATCTGTTTATTTGTTCTGAAATTTCTAGGTTTTAGGAGATGGGAGTGGTAGGTCTTTATTCTAAAAGATTTATCTAGAGTATGATTAAATCAGCAACATTTGGCTTTTGAAAATTTTTGCCGACGCAATTTACGAAAAATGACTGATCAAACATTTTGGGGCGAGAATTGAATTGCAGAATTGGTTTCAATGAGCTTTCGCGTCATCAGAGGAGGATAAAAAAATACGAACTCTAAACTGAATATTTTACGTACCTAAATAGCCAATTTAGGTCATGTTTGTTGTTGTTGTTGTTTTTGTGTTTTTTTTTTAATCACCTCGCATCAAATACTTATCATTATACAGAATTCTTTGATTTAATTTTGTATAAATCTTCTACGGATTACTTTCTTATCTTTCAACTGTTCAGAGAAAATAGTGACACGTGGCCTTAAGGAATTCACTTAAACAATTCTCTTTTCCCTTTCTTTTAAATTTATCAGATTTGAAATCCCTAAACATATTTAGAAACAAGACATCCTACGGAGTTGTATTCTCTCCGGTGTCACTATATACCGCCATTTCATATTCTGGGTCAACCCGACAAAACTTGTAGCAAGTAATTGCGACAAGTTTTTGATTTGGTAGGGGTAATACAATAAGCGCTAATAATGTGTGTGACGAAACACATCCAGCCTGAAATTCAAGTTTGTTTCGCATTCCTTCCCATCGGTTAAGCCGGCGTCACACCATCCCAAAGTTGAGCAAGGATGGACACACGATCATGGAAAATTTCAATTTTTGCTCTGATCTCGAAAGCATCGGGCCATTCGTGTACCCTTTGTGTTTTTCGAGTGCCATCGTGTAACCGTCTGTAAACATCGTTCTCGTTTTGGCTCTTGTTTGGCTGTTGACCAAGTTCGGGGTTGACTTCGTGCGAACCCTAACATTTCACCATTCGTGTGTCCATCTTTCCTCAACTTCGGGACAGTGTGACGCGGGCTTTAAAGAATTTCGACTCGACTCGCTTGTGACGGGGAAAATAATTGACCAAGCCTCTGAGACTGATCATTTTCCAAAGTTTATCTTTTGTTTTGTGGCCTCAGTTACTCATCAAAACCTGTAATTATGACAAGAACTGGGGGTGATGTTTCCTACGATTTAACAATAAATGACGGGTGTAGTTGTAATTGTATCTTTATCAGAAGTTTTGTTTACAGAAGCAGCCTTCCGTTTCTTATAGGAAACTAATCAAGACCGCATGTCAGAACGTGTAATGCAATTTGATTTGACAGTAGATGTATTTAAAGTTTCATTTGTTTCGATAGTTTCTTGGTCCAATTCACATGTTTTATACTTCGTTGATTTTTTTTTGTGTGTGGGTATGTGTGGGTGTGTGTGTGTGTGTGTATTTAGATATCTATTATTATCAAACTCTATTTAAAGGATTGGCATCGGAAATAAAAAATAATAGCAAGCAGATTTACGTAATAGGTAGCACCAATAACATGTTTTTAATTCATCAATAAATCAATAAATCTTTTCACCGAATCTGTCAAAAATGACT
>CALNVZ010003432.1:34429472-34446473 GCA_940671915.1 Paracentrotus lividus
TTTTAAATATTACTTATTCATCTTCCTTTAACTTGTATTCATCAGTTAATTATGTAAACAAGTTGACAACATTTTCGAACAAATATTCAAATTCGTACACCTCTGAATAATTGTGTAACACAGATTGTCTCCGCGATTTGAATTGCATCAACTAAAACTAAATCGACAAGAAATGACTCATTTTAACAAAGTGATTGGAATAGCGGCTTGTATCAAATACTGATTCTTTATATCCTAAGCCTTAGAATGATGAGTCAAACATTTTTATTAATGGATGGGACTACGAATTGGTATGCGCTACAATATGGCGCAAAGAAGGGGAAAAAATCTGACAATGGGGTTGGAGTCTAATATTTTTTATTTGTAATTTATCAATCTTTCTCGCGGCTCCAATTGGATTTTGATCGTTGGGGACGGTCACTTTATTATTGTGATTATGTTCGGAAAGTGAGAAAAGGGTTATCATTCGGTTGTTATTGGCGGTAAAATGTCGTTCGTTTGACGTAAAGAACGACTTCATTTCAGCTAGATTCGGGCAGGACGTAATAATCTTCAACAATTACTTACTTGGAAAGCCATCGAAGAGTTGCAAAAAAAAAATCAAGACTGAGTGATATCATTCTAAAGGTCTACGTGAGAGCATTGGAGCCGGTGGGGCGACAGGGGGACACATCCCCCATGATTTTGAGGTTGGGTGCACACCATTATATCCCCCATGTTTTGTCATGAAAGGATGGAGGGGCGGCAGGGCCCCAAAATTTAGGAAAAAGTACCTAAAAATTGATATTTTGGACCGCTCCCGCCCTTCCCTTCATCAAAAAATAAAAAATAAAATATAAAAAATCAATCGATGGATGACCTACCCCTATGGCTGTTTTGTAAAAAGTCAAATGATGACCTTTTGGATGGCCCCAAAAATATTTTCTTTCTTTTTTATAGAGAGATGGTCGCATAATGACTCGGGGAAGGACATGATAACAATAGATAACTTTCTATTTTCAACGAGTTTGCATTGGTTGCATTAGCGTTAACACAAAATTAATTGTTGTTGGGCGAGGTGGGAAATGAACCCACCCCCAAAAAAAAAAAAAAAAAAAAAAAAAAAAAAAAAAATACCCCCAATATTAAAAGGACGGACCCCAAATCGATATGAGACATCTGGGATTACCGCAGCTGTTCAAACAAAACACTTTTTTGATAACGTATTTTGAAACAAATTGTATTAATAGCCTCCCTTTCTTTTCCAATTTCAACCACATAGCTATACTCTATCATTTAGCTAGCTTCCGATGAAAGGTTAAGGTCAGCCTACATCACTGGAGAGTATTAGGCTTACCAATAATCCTAAGACAGCACTGTCAACGCTGGCCTCCAGTCGTGCTATTATGTCTCAGTCATTAGGGATAACTTCAGCGCCTTGATGTTATACGCTACTTAACACATTATCCTTTTAAAAGGATAACCTGTCCCGTGTCCGTAACACACACTGTAAATTAAACGCCAGCTATTAATGTCAACTTTAAATATAGTATTTGAGCAGATATGTCATCGCTATTAGGGGTAGGCTCAGGAGAGAGTCGGGGGAAAGTCGAGGTCGCTTCGCGCGGGTCGCTGCCTTCCCTCTCGAGACCCCGGTAACTTTCCTGGTCCTCCAATGTCGGACACTGGTATGCAGTAATGTAGGTTTAATCCCCATAAAACACTTTATAAATAAAAAAAGATATGATTGTATTTTAACATCATGCAATTTTCTTCGAAAATTTGATATTTCCATTTGTTAAAAAGCTTTCTCATTTATCCTTCAAATATTGTTTCAATAGAAAATTTCATTATAGGCCTAGGCGTAATGATACATAAATAAACTTTGTATGTAAATTGTATATTATATGCTAAGATGAAGGTCTATACATTGCCGTATTTGATCACTGGATATAAGCAAAAATAATGGAGGGCATTTATGTTTTTTTGTTTATGTATACCTATTCGTAATTCTTGTTCGAGTTGACAAAAATTACACCAATTTGACAAGTTGAACTATCATTTACAAAGGAGGGGAAAGAGTTTTATACTTCATGTAGCGTCAGAATATAATTCAGGATAATTATTCACAGCTCAAAATTAATGACAGTTATTTTTTCATGTCAATGTTATATAGAATTTTAGGCCTAAATGAACATCTATATAATAGCAGCAGATCCAGGATTTGTAAGTAGAAGAATACAATTTAGTTAAATATAAGTTATGGTCAATGTGTGATTCTTCCCCCCCCCCCGAAAAAAAGGGTCGCGCCCCTTTATCCCGCCTGGATACTCCACTGAAATGACTGATAATTATAATACCGACTGAACGCACTGTCCCGCCTAACCCAACCCCATCCGAGGCATGGCGCTCATCACGAAACCCGACACAAGTTTGAAAAAGATTTCGATCGTCACCACTCTATAATAGCACTCATTTTCATTGTCATTCCCATTGGTTTATACGTGAGAACAAGCCGTGCAGATGAGAGCTATGCCCTGTAACACAAAGACTTACGATTGATAAAAGTTACGATTGATTTTTTCTCGGTAGCCTCATCATGGATAGGATGCTCCAAAGTTGATGATCTTAATCCTAACCCTAGCCCTGACCCTATTCTTAATCGTATCCAAATAACAATCCATGACTGTATCTAGTTTACAAATGAGAATACAGAGAAAAAAATCAAACGTAACTTTTTATCAATCGTAAGTCTTGGTGTTACAGGGCACAGAACTACATGCCGATAATGCAGAGGTTTTTTTTCTCCCCATGGCATTAAAACTCAATATGTGGGACTGAGTGAGATGTGTCAAACCTTCATAGGACCAGTTCTTCTTACAAGACAGATATTGCTTTAGTTTCAGTTCCCAAACAAACTTTGTGTTTCTTGTGACTACTATAATGGTAGAGATTTAGTATACGTTTATACATGTAGAGTGAATAAGGTTTGATTTAAAGTCAAAATGAGAAATTCCGTGCGTAAGATCTCATCTAAAAAATCAATCTACCGAGTTATGAAAAAAAAAAACATACAAACAAAACACGTAAACAATTATCATTAAAAGGGAAACTAATTTATGGAACACAAATCATTATACATTTTCTTTGAAAGAGTAACTTCTCCCGCGTAAACATCTACCGCACAAAATAGTACTGAAGATGCGGGAGAAATATGTATAATAGTTTGGGTTCCACACATTAGTTTTCTTTTTAATAACAATTTTCTGAAGGTGTTACATTCCCCCCCCCCTCATTCGGTATATCCATTCATCCTTACTCTTTTGATTGATTGAAGTGTCCTGGTCGACTGTCGAGAGAAGACCCCTCCCGACAAAAAACAAACAAACAAACAAACACAAAACAAATTAAAACACATTTAAAATTAGCTCAGAATAAGCAGTTTTAGTCGACCTTAAATAAGAAAATAATCTACTATGAATTGCAACTATTCTTTTTGAATTTTCAGTTAACTAGATACTGACTTATAGGCTCTAGAGAATTGAAATATTAATGGACGTCATATCACAATGATCTAATTTTTAACCAGGAAAGTTGATTATTAAGTAGGGTACGTGCAGGTAATATGGGCTAGCAGGTAATATGGGCTACGTGAAGCAAATCATGTCGTGACCGGTGACCGGTGTGAGCGCCATAATATGTTGTTCATATGAACTGTTTACGAAAATCTATCGTCGTGAGAGCATCTGATGCCTAAATTTCTCTGAGAAAATTGCTGAAAACCAACAAGGTAGGTAAAAATTACGGCATTTTTTTACCCTGATGTATAATTTGATATTTCACAGAATGTGATGGTGAAAAAAGGTGTTTGAGGGGGTAACCTCAATTGTTTGTATACTTAGTAAGCTTATACTTTCAGCTTCATTTTGATCATAATAGCGTGTACAGGTCAATTTGTTGTAATGAAGGGGTGCAATGTGGCACTGAATGCTTGCCTGACATAACAACAATTAGTGCAGGTAATATGGGCAGTCCAAAATGGCGGAAATGATTCTGGTACTTGGTATTGGGATGAGGCATCAATTTCTTTGCTAAGATTTTTTTTTTATTTTTTTTTTTTATATATTTACAGTATATTTTTAATAGAAATAACTTATTGTATATTGATTTGTATAATGAAAATAATATTCAAAAAATAATAATATACAAAATACATTAAATTGAATATCTAGTCAAAGTATTTACTAAAGGGTCTTATAATTTCAAATGATATCTTAAAGTTAATGGTTTCAGCAAATACCAGACATAGTAGAGTCATTGTAGTTTTTTAAAAAAAACATTAAATACATATGCCCATATTACCTGCAGATGCAGGTAATATGGGCACTTTGGTGATGACGTCAACATTTGAATATAGCAGACAGGGGGGTTGGAGATAATTGTTTGTCTTCACAATAAAAGTTAGAACAGTAGTTATTGATTCATATAAACAAAGATAAGGCTGTGTGTCATTTTGTAATTTTATACAAAGTATGCAAATGAGCTTAGGTGGCCCAAATTACCTGCATGTACCCTATCTTTCCCATTATATAATTTTTAAAATATTCTACATAAAAATGTAATTGTCTTATTTACTGCTCATTTGTTACTTTGAGGATTCAATAATACTCAAATATTTTTGGAGTAGGCCTATTGATGGTGCCATTTAAAAAAAGTTTTGCCTCTAAGTGATATACTTATTTATTCTAACATACAAGGGGAACACGTTAAATAAAAGACCTCGTTCAATATTTGTAAAAAGAAAAATATAAGTTTATACATGTATGGTTCACAATATTGAAATATTAATATTTGAAATTAATATATTTTGTGAAATTGCCACTTTTCCCGATGAAAACCTTGAAAGGAAAAAGTGTTAAATATAGTTTTGGATGTTAGATTCAGTTTAGACAAAAATATAAGAAATAACTATAATAGACATGATAATGTTTCATATAATAATTTGGACTATTATTATGCCAATGTTTTGTTGTTAAAACGGAAGAAATGTAGCCAATTAAACGTAGAATCTTGGAGCAGAAAGATAAGTTAAACACCTTTTCAAAGGGTAAAACATAATCTTTATGCTTGAAAATAATTTTATCAGGGAGAAAAAATCATTTCTCGAGAACATCCTATACCTAAATTGAAATAATAATAATAATAATAATGAGCCAATGTCTAATAATTGTGGTACATCAAAAAATATGTTGATATGTTTTTGAGGCAAAAAGGCGATATCATTAGGCATCGGCCTATTATTAGTATAATAATTTTTTTTTTTAATCGTTTTCTTTTTTTGAAATGCTTTACACAACTTTCCGATTTATAACACAAGGAATTTCTCCCTTTTTTAGGAAGTAAGATTTATTTTGATTAGGATCTTAGTTTTACTTATTAAAATGGGAAGAGGAAAATAATATACCCGGTATCAGAAAACTTGTAACAGATAACCAAAGCTGCATTCCACGAGAGCTGTGCTAATGTTGAATACACACAGCGGCGCTGAGTCGGAACGCCATACGTGACTTGGCGATGACATACGGGAGAGACCCGGGCAGGACGCAAAGCAGGGTATCGATGGTTTTCAACTCACCATACTCGATGACATGGGGTTTGCTTGTATACAATGCAAGCGGACGTTATCATCATTTTGGAGTGCAAAAGGTTGACATGCTGGAAGTATCGAATGGTTATATTAATCATTACTTATCTTTTTATCTGATTTGTTTCCATAAGAGAACATTATTTTCCCCATTATGACTATAAGGAGTGATATCGAAATATGATTCACCGTCAGACTTTAAAAAAAAAATCTTTTAGCTAACTTTGATAAGGCCTATTCGTGTAAACACAGCATATACCCGCTACTACCAATTTCTATACTTTGGAAGAAAAAGAATAATGCTGTTCAATATATTTTTATGTATAATATACCTTTCATCTATAAAGAATATTACCTCTAACTAAGACTAACTTAGACTATAATGAAGTCTTTCTCCGATTATCTCTAAAAATGAAAAATCATTATTTTCCTTTCATCCTTTAGGCCTACATAGAAATATGTTTGTATTGTGATGTGAGAAACCATTTCCTTTGACCTTTGAAGTATACCATTTATTGTCGAAAGCAGGCTGAAATCGTTGGTCAAAATATTAAAACTTAATTAACGAGAGTAACATTAAAAAAAGAACTTTGCATTACTAAAATGTGCCCCTTTTCGTAACTAAAAAAATATTCCTTTTTATACTAAAAAGAATCGTTTCAGACTTTTGAAAAGTCCTATTATCATTTTTTTTTAAAGAGTGGGCACTTTTATTATTAAAAAGTGCTCCTACATGCCTTTCAAAACCCCAAAATTTCCTTCGCACGAAGTAGCAAACCATTTGTATAAAAAGATTGAACCCAATACACTATGCTGGAGATAAACCTTGCGAAAGGTGTTGTCGACAAGCAGAAGCATTTGTGTAGTTATGAGCGGGGTAGGTTGGGGAGGGCTTGGGGCTTGCAGCCCACAAAATTTTCATAGACGGATGATCTGTTTTCTAGCGCTATTATTTAACAAAACCTGTGAAATGTATTTTCTACATGGATATTAAAGGTAGTATCAGCCTTTTTCACAAATTGCGAAAACTAATGCAACTTGGCATAACTGTAGAATATGATCAACCTATACTGTCTATTCAATCTTACTGTCATAGGTTGCCTAGATCAGTAAAACGAAACGAAAATCTGACTACCAATCTAGACCAGCTCTACATCAACATCGTGGATATTACAGCGCGTGCAGCACGGACCGTACACAGCAATATACCCACGGCGCATCAGCGTGCATTATTCTCTGCGCTAACGGTCAGCGGTTCCCACCGTACGGTATATTTTTCGAGGTTCGAAAAAATAGGAATGAATTTTGATAATCGCAATATAATGACAAACATACACATTTGAGCTTAATCATGTTGTGGGAAGATATAGTCATTGGTATACTACTATATCCTCTAAAAACTAGAAATTTAATATTTTTGCCTGCAAAAGGCTGACACTACCTTTAAATAGGGTTATAATGCACAATTAATATTCTTATTATATAAAAGCATATATTTAAAGGTAAATTTCCTGCGCACTCCCTCCCTATCTGAAGATTTTTCTCTTTATGCCTCTCATCTCATGCGCCCCTTTTATTTCAGAAAACGTTCCCCTATTCGATCTGACCCCCCCCCCCCCCCCCCCCCCCCCCCCCCCCCCCCCCCCCCCCCCCCCCCCCCCCCCCCCCCCCCCCCCCCCCCCCTCTTTTCAAATTCTTTTCACCGCCTCTGGTTCAGAGTTTGTTCTGCCTCTTTCTCCACTTTTTTATTTTTTACTGGTTATAGGTGGCGCTCTTTATATTTGGACAGCAGCTGCGGCTCCAGCTCTGTGCCTGCTGGAATGATCTACCCATGTTTCTCTTCTTACTTCATGATCTACCCTAGATCTAATTTTGCGCCAATAGTTTTATTCAAACCAAGTCAAAACTCTATTTGTGACTCAACTTCACCAAGCAGAGGTCCATAGTAAGTTTACAGAACATGAAGAAACAGACGAATAATACAAACCAAGAGTAAAAATGGTAATGATAATTACTAATAACGATATTTTAAGACATAGCAGTATCCCTATGGTTTATGATAAATTGTACATTTCAAGTACACTATCAGTATTTCCAATACTTCTGTTTTCAGCAACTTACAATTTTATTTGTTATATCTGATGAACACTGAATTGTGAATGTGATATATGTAAGATAAAAATGAAGCATAACTGTAGACCGGATATGCTCGAAATTTATGCTTCCTAGATCTTTTGTCCATGTTTAAACTTTTGCTGTAGGCCTATATACTTTCCCCTCAATTACTATATACCTCACAATTTGTTTACAAATTACTGTGCTATTTCTAGTATGTCTCAGCATAACCTGTGAAAGGTTTGTGAAGTTATATTGTATGTAGTAAGTAGTAATGACAATATAACTTGGAGTTGTTAAAACAACAATCTAACCTAATTTTTGGTTGAAAGTCATGGTAGCATCTCAGATCATGCATGCTCATTAAGGTGCCTTCTCCAAACAAAGTGCCTCAGTTTCCCGCAGCTTCCTGATCCAACGCAACAAACAATCGGCTTTCTGCTTTTAACGTGTTTAAGCCGTATTAACATTTCGGGATTCTATTCAAAAGCCGATAAATCGTCTTTTGGTACAAAAGACGAGGGAAGGTGACGCACTTTGTCTGGAGAAGGCGCCTAAAGAGTATCTATTGAATTGTTGTAGTGACTTGAACGTTAGATGGAGCTCTTCAGTATCCAGAGAAGGTATCCTTCATATTCTGGGCCGCTAGTCGTACTGTGCAACTGTTGCTTATTACACATGGGTGAAATAAATATTTTGCATCCTTTTATAAACCCCCCAAAAAATGTTTTAAAATCAAGGCGAAATAATTCACAAGCTTTTCATCTCTTTTGATGAAAATGAAAATCAATTTGTATTAAATATCAAACTACAAGCAGGGCCCAGTCATTTATCCATGATTGTTTTGGAAAGGGAAGTAATGTCTTCCTTATATCCCTTCATACGATTTCCATTTTCTCTTCTTTAACCCCCCCCCCTTTCTCTCTCTCTCTCTCTCTGTCTCTTTAGGTCTCTCCTTCTGTTTTGTTTTTTCTCTTCGCTCTCTCTCTCTCTCTTATCTTCCTCGCATCCCATCTCGATCGTGCCTCTATTTTCTCGCACTTGTACTCCTCTCCTCTTTTGCACATCTGCTCTTGTACATTCTATCACCATGATTGCCTTATATTCCATACCCATGCTAGTATGTTCACCCTCACCTCACCCTTCTCACCACTTGTTACTCATGATGAAGCCTTATTAATAATTCAAGGACAAAACATTTACAATACTATTCCACTGTCTACTATCTAACAAACATTTCAACCAATTTAATGATTAGTTAGTTCCCTCCACATAACTCAAACCCTCTAACTTTGGTATGAGGCTCTGTTACTTTATCTCTGCTACTCCTCCTTCAGAAATTACGCTCTTTGGCCAATGTAGTTTTACTACCTCTCTTTGGCACAACTGCGGCTATACCAGTAAAAACCTTCAAAATCTCTTCTTTTTTTTTAATGGATCTGTGAAAAATGAAAAGTAAAGATAGGTTGGCAGGGATTCTGTGCATGTTTCTATGGCAAACATAATAACTAAAACACAATACATACAAATGCCTGGTATAACAAAAACACAAATCAATTCATTTTTTCTTGATAATCAGTATAAAATTATGTTTATTTCATAATCATAATAAGCAATATATAGCATGGTTATTCATACTTGAATACATGGAAATGATTCAGTTTCCTGATACTTTCAAGGAAATGGCAATACCAGAGGAAATCGGTGCAGTATAAAAATGAAATAGAAATTGTAATAACTGGTAATCATATTCATAAGTGGAATGAATTTTTTTAAAATATGCATATTCCATATGCATTAGTATTTCTAATTACCATGATTATATCTTTATGTAATACTGATCAGTAATAGTTTATCATGATTATGCATTCATAGATATTTCCATATCATTAATAGAAGAAAAATATATATACCTTTAAAAGATTAATAAATATCTGAATTGAAAACACACAATAAAATCTCTCTACAAGCAGTGTACATATTCATGCAAAGTAATTAATTTCTTTACAAAGTATTTTAAAGACAATTTCTTTCTCGTACAAGGTACATGTATATTTTTATAACTCGGTTAAGACGTTCATAAAAGTCCAAAGTTGGAGGTGAGCAGGATTTGCTCCAGCCCTCCGCCCGCCCCCCCCCCCCCCCGAAAAAAAAAAAGTCCACAAATGGAAGCTTTAAAAGCTTTGATAGGCCTGGAAAGCCCCAAAATAAGTTTGTTATAGAAAAATCTATTTGGGAAGATTCTTTTTTTCCTAATAGCATTTTTGACTACCCAGCTTCGGGAGAAACATGAAATGGAGGACTGTTTGACATAATTCCTGGACAATAGCTTCAGCAACAATTGCCCCCATGGAAAGTCCACACACTAATCAAATGCCCAATTACTTCCAACCCTGGACTTTACACTACACTCTTTTCTAAACTTTACCCCAACATAAAACCCTACCCCTACATCTTAGACGAAATAATGTTCGGAACAATTGTCACCGGAGGAAATGTTGTGTCACAATCACATAGAGGTATCAATCTGGAAGACATTGAAAATAGGAAATATATAGGAAAGAAATAACACTTCTAGTTTTCATTATCTACATGTACATGTGCATCAATTAAAAAAAAGCTACCAATCTTTACAATTCCTCTACTCTATACATCCTCAATTCTTTTCTCTTTATGCTTCATTTTGTCAAGATTCTATGTTTCTCCAGTAGTCCCTCTATGTAAACAATATTAAGATTCTACAAAGTTAATTTATAATGATAATCTCAAAGATAAAATCCAATAAAAATAAACAATTTATATAGTATCTATTTATAAATTTTATAAATGACGAATTCATTATTTTGTTACACAAATAAGTATTCTTAAACCAACATCACACTTAAAAATCAAAGGTAGATGGCATTTGAAAATACAAGGCACTTCTGACACGATTTAACTCTATACTTTTTGTACACCTTCATGCATGTTATACATTAGGAAAAAAGGTGTAACAACATCCCGGCCACACTTTAAACCATAAATATATAATTTCAAATTTTATGTACAGAAGACATCATACTTTAGGTCAATTTAAAACTGTATTGTGTTTCTATCTATCTGAAGCCCACGTCACACATATTCAAAATCAAATTGAATCAAGCAGAACCAGCCAAAATGAAGTATTGTTAAAATTTGATACAAATTCTCCCTTGTAGTTGGGAAGTATAAAGAATTTCATTCTGAATACATTCTGGCTCATTCCGCCTCTAAAATGACTAAGGTATAAAAGAGAAAACTTAGCAATTCCTGTGCTGTTACACAAAAGTGCAGGACCTTATGAAAGTTATTCAGTAAAAACATTCTGAACCATCTTTTTTTAATATTGGATACAATCCAACATAAAAATCACACCTTGGACAGGTGCAGAAGTTGCATGTATTTATCAAAATCTGCACAAAAAAAAAGAGTACTGTGGATAAATGGTTAGTCCATTGACTTTAAAATGTGAATTCCCTTTCCTTCACTCCATTTGGTTCTACATATTTAAAGTGTTAGCAAATTCATAAATTAAACACAGCTCCTCCCCCCAGGTCATCCGTCATTATCAACAAGGGCACTGGAAGCAGGGGATCCCTTGCAATAAAATTAAAAATTAAATCTATTAAATTTTACAGTTGCTAATCAGCTTCCTCAAAGGCTATAATTCTATGTGTAAATTTCTAAAATGTGTTCAGCTTCTTGCTCCTTCATTTACAAGTACTGCTGGGGAAGATACCACTAAACAATTAGTACTTAGTATTGAAACTTTCACCTAATAAATAAAGAAATAAAATAGCTTTTGTAATTTAACAAAAATAATACATTTTATATGCTCCAAAATTTATTGTCAGTAACAAAGGTGAAAGGAAATTCTTTTTGCACGTTTTTCATGGGCCCGGCAGCAGCTGAGCAGCGCCAGATGGACGACGCTCAATTTTGTGATTGATTATTTCGTTTTTGTTGGGGGGGGGGGGTTCCAGCCTGGTCCATGCCTTTTGCAATGTCATTTCATTTCAATTTAAATATTATACAGGTACTGGATCTTTGGAATGTTTAATCAGCCTGACCTCACTATCACTTGACCTCATTTCACAGACCATTGTTTTACATCAATGTTGGTTCTCCTTCCCTCTCATAGACCTTTGTTGTACATTAATGTTGGTTCTTTACAAATTGCCCTAATCTCTGGCTCGAGCTCTGAAGTAGATATCTGTTAGGAAAGCACATGTAAAAGATACTGTATAAGTGGTCATTATCATGGTGGTTTTATTATTGTGAATTTAACAAGTTAGTCCTCACAAAAGTTTCCACTCCAATATATCATAAAGTTTACCATTGAAATGTAAATAAGAAAAAAAATATGAAACTAGGATATGTTGCTTATTTGGTTAAGGTACATATAATTGTTTTATTCATCACATAATCCCACTTTTTCTTGGTACTCAATGAAAAATATTTTGTTTTGTGCTTGGAAGGTGGGTACCAAAAGCAAGGAATTTATCACTATTTGATTACATCTTAGTTCTGTACACTGTCTAAATCATTAATGATGATACTTTAACTTGAGAAATCAAAATACATATTAATAATAATAATAATGATAATGGTTTCTTCCTTTGTGTTCAGGTCCATCAGGCACGAAGCTCATGGCGATTTACAAAGATTGTTTCACTAATTATTACCCAGGTCATAGCTTAGTAGCCAAGTATGTAGTGCATATCCAGGACCCATTTACACCCTGTGTGGATTGAAGCAAATGTAGATAGAATGACTTGCCCAAGGACATAAGTGCTGGCATCAGGAATTAAACTCACAAACTTTGTATTCCCAGTCAAGTGATACGACCACTAGACTATGAAACTTCTACCCATATTACATAAGATACAAAATTAAATACACTCTTGCCAGTAACATGACAACTTCTGGGTTTTACTTACAAGGCTAGTTTGAGGAAAGAGACTGATACAGGATTCCCAGCATTTCAAGAAAACAAAATTCCCTGATTTTTCCCTAATGAATTCTCAAAATTCCCTGATAATCATTTAAACACATTTCCAGTTTCGCACATTTTTTATGCTGTTGCAGTTGAATATTTGCAGAACAAAATATAACAGTGTGTGACTGACTACCATACTTTTTTAAATATTTTTGGGCCGATCAAAATTCCCTGACTTTTCCCTGATTTGAGGCATTTTTTTATCAAATTCCCTGACTATTTTCTGACTGGAAAAAAGTAGAATAATTTTCCTTGATTTCCATGATGGCCTAGGAACCCTGTGACAGCAATTTTTCATTGTTTTACTTACATGACTGGTTTGAGGAAAGAGACTGATTGCAAGAGGTAAGGCAAAGGCAAAGGCAGCAGTGCATATCACGGTCTGGACGGGTATATTTAAACGTGGGTAACGCTTCAGCAATTTAGTCCTAAAAGAGAGAAAAATAGAAAGGTACAGGTTATTCAAAATTATTACTGCAAAAAGACTTATGTCAGCACCTCTTCCTTTGGATTATATAATCCTTAATCTGCCATCAGTAGAAGTTTATTCATGAATACAATGAAGTTCTTTTCCCCTTCAATATGTAAAGACAATTTAATTTTTGCCCTGCCAAATATGAAGGGAAGGGCCCATTGTTGGATGGACTTCAATTGAAACAAATCAAACCAATTAGCTACGTGTACATGTACTTCCTGAATTCAACATATGGGAAGAAGATAATAACTGGTGAAGATCACCCTTGCTTCAAGATTATCTTGCAAAAATTTTTAAAATCCAGGATTGTGTTTTTGACAAGATCTAGGAATGTGTGCTAATGTTTGTTGGAATACATCTTTAAATTTGGAAGAAATACTTGAGAAGATTACTTCTAACCTGTTTTCAATAAGGGTCATCAGAACAGGAGGTATTATAAGAAGAGGTGCAGGAAGAAAAGCTCTCGTCATCGCTGTCTCCAAGAGTGCCTGAAACAAGAAACAGAAATATAGCATATTAAATGTCTGACTTTTTAATAATATGAAAAATTGAGCAAAGAAAATGGGGTACCATCGGGATTCGAACCAGAGACCTCCTGGTTACTAGTCAGGCGCTCTACCATCTGGCATGAACCCGAAGGATAGAAATCAACTTGGTTGATCAACTAAGTTGATTTCTATCCTTCTGGTTTATGCCAGGTTTCAATAGCTTCTGACCACTCGAGCATTGAAGAGTTAACAGGTATTAGGGACGACCCCATCCGGGGCTTACTATAGCTCAGATGGTAGAGCGCCTGACTAGTAACCAGGAGGTCTCTGGTTCAAATCCCGATGGTACCCCATTTTCTTTGCTCATCTTTTCATAATATACATTTCTGGTCAGTTTCCTTCATTATTCAAAATTTATAATAACGACAACGTTGATAGTAATAATATTGTTTTATCTATAAACCAGGGTAGCCACTTTAGTTCTGGTAACTGTTCTACCAATGGGCCCTGCACAACACATAATGATATTATTACCCCAGCTAAATTAGACTCTTTGTGATCTGTTACACAGGCTTTTTCACAACTCAATCAAGAAAGAATACAGTTGTACCTCTATATTATACTCTCTATCCCTCCTCTCCATTTTCACTTTCATCAATTCTTTTTTCCTCTTCAACTCTCTCAACAGTACTTTTCACAACACGACATCCTGACGGCTTAAGATAGCTTGCAAGACCAGTTTGATCATGTTCATAACATGTTAAACTGGATCCCACTAAACCGATTTCCTTTATTAAAACCAGTTAAGGAAACCCTCACCTTTTTGGCAGCCACCTTTGATGTTCCGATCACCTGATTGTTATGATCCAGAACTTCAATACCGGTCGTAAGCTCACTAAATCTCATAAGGGTCACATTACAAACACTCGCTGTAGCTGTGTCAAAGAAAAGATATAGGAAAGAGGTTTGATACCGGTTGTTAGCTCACTGAATCTCATAAGCGTTACATTACAAACACTCGCTGTAGCTGTGTCAAAAAAAGGATATAGAATAGAGGTTCAAACAAGTCAGTTAGTCATCCAGAAACTTAGGACAAAGATGCGTGAACTCTTGATAGTTACTTCAATATGTGACAACTATACATCGTTTAGCAGGGTTGTCCTTTCAGTTTAGGATATTGGAGCATACTTACACCTGAGATTTAGTAAACAAAAGATCAGAATGTTTAATAAACAGAGGAAGAAACCTTCAGGAGACTACATGAAGCTTTAAATAATTCCCATGCTCAAGCCTTTTGAATGTCAGGCACTAAACCAGTAGGCATACATTCATTCGCTCTACTCTACTACTACTACTACTAATAATAATAATATCTGGTATTTCTGTAGTGCTTTTCCATTTAAACTGCCCAAAGTGCTTTATAGAATATTATTACACCGTTCACAGGATTCCATACCATACTTGCTGGCTGCCATGCATTCATAGGCGCCTATATAGAATTATTCTTCCTCTAATAATAACAATAATAATATTCTTACACAACACCTAATACATAATTAGACTACATCTCTACGAGCTTTACAGACACATCATCATTATTCTGCACTATTCATATTGCCTTCAATTTTCTTTCAATAATAACAAGGTTTTCATTTCTTGAAACATATAGAAGCCTCAAATATACCTACCAACAGCAGGAAAAGGCACAAATCTTTGGATGATCGTCCGTGTCGCTGGACTCACATTTTTGGTCCTCTTGATAAGCACATTTAAACCAACCTTTCGTGACAAAAGCAAAAAGACATGCATAAAACAATTAAAATCAGTGTGTTGTTTTTTTTTTAAAACAAATTTACATAATTTGTCCTATAAATTCCTGCCTATGAGTTTGGCGTAACAACATACCGCACTGCCATTTTGTATCAAGGTCAAATAGAATATGCACTGGATTTACACATGGGTACATATCATATTCCAAACGAATGACAACACCTACTACTACTAGATCGAGGGCAGAATAGCATTTAGCCTGTGCCATCTCGGGCTCCATGAACATAATTTCTCCAAACAAATCTATCTTGCGATGACTGTTTGTAGTTCCTGGTTGCTAGAAAGTTCCAGTAATCTTTTTTGAGTACAATTCACAAAAGATATCTCGGCAACGTCCTCTTTTCCTGTTGCCTTGCTTTGGTTCCCAAAGAATGAGCGGATTGGCAGAGAGTTCGGGATGTCGCATACAATGACCTGCTAGTTTCAGTCTCTCATACGAATTTAACTGATACTTGTGGTAAATGGCATAGAAGATTTACATTGCTTACAAAGTCATACCAACAAACTTGAGCGCTACCCTCAGCATACGTTGTACACTCCATCCAGTGCTTTTCCAGTTTGGATGTTAGTGTCAGGTTTCAGACCCATAAAGTAACACCAGATTCAACTGTGCTACAAAAAGCTCGCTTTAAGTGTCATTAGTGTAGATTTCCACACTTTCATCATCTTGTGTAAGGCAACCCATGCAGTGCCCGCCTCATTTTAATGTCATGTTCAGTTGAAGAGATGCATGATCCTAAATATTTAAAGTCATTTGTAACCTCTAATGTTGCCCCATCTGAGGTAGCAATACATATAACTGTTAGGAGTGCTATTAATTGCCATTGTTTTTTTCCTTGCGTTCACTTGTAGTCCAATACGTTTCATTCAGTTTCCACAGCTTTCAATAGCTTTCCCTGCCTTCACTACAGAGTCTGATAACAGAGCAATGCATCTGCAAAGCTCAAGTCTGTTATCATTACTGGTGGTAACGTCTGCTCTTCCGAGGAAACAAAGTAAATCCAAGTTCCTCTCCTTACCACTGATGGCTGAGCGCATTGCATAGTCAAGTGGCTTAATATCTAAAAGGAAAAGGAGCCAGTGATCACCTTGTACAGCAACACTGCATGTATATAAAAAAGTCGTCGTCACTAGTGCACTCGGAGGGATGGATCAGACTCAGCAATGTTCTGAGCAAAAGTGCCGTAAAAAGAAATAGATCTCGAAATATGTACTCAGGGACAAACGCTAATGACTGATGGCTTGGACCAGTTTCTCTGGATTCCATATGCTTGCAGTATGTTTAAGAGTTTCTCTGTGAATACTGTCCAAAAGCTTACTGAGTTACAATGGATGACTGCTTCTAGATCTTCTCTCTCACACCTTCAAGTATTCTTCTGAGTGCTAAGACCTGCCTCCGTTGAGCGATCTTGACGGAAGCATTCTGAGAGTTTCTGAGGAGGGATCTACAAAG
>CALNVZ010003432.1:34458438-34519918 GCA_940671915.1 Paracentrotus lividus
AAAGATTGACGATAATGCCCGACATGTCCCCACGCGGCCCTGCTGGCTGGATCTTTAGAAGAATGCAAGATCTTCTGAACAGAGTTCAAATCACCAGTGAACTCGGTAGGACTCTTCTTAATGTTCAAAAACCAGATCAGATCGTAGGAGAGAAACCCATTGAAGCAGAGGTTGAAGACAATAATGATATCATACAAGTTAATGGAGAGGTGATTGAAGCGTTCACACTACTTCAGCTACCTGGGACAATGATCAGTGATCATGTGACGACAGCCCAGAACTCAAACGTAGACTTGCCATCGCAAAGAATGCAACAGTGTCACTCTCTTCATGGAAAGACAAGTCAATCACTAGGACAACAAAGATTCGACTGCTAAGATCTTTATGTTTCCTATTGCAACATAGATGTTGTGAGTCCTGGGCGATGAAGAAATCAGATAGAAAAGCGGGTCGAGGCCTTTGAACTATGGCTTACAGGCGTCTACTATGCATCGCTGGACAGAGAGAAAACTATCATATGATGCTTGACAGCATAGACAACAAATGGAGATTACTAGGGCACATCGACCAACTAAGCTTCGAAACTGCGACAGTGGTACGAGCTCCAAGACCGAGTATGACTAATGTCTGGAAATGGTTTTGGTAAATAGACGAGACAGGAATGGTGCAAAAAGACGTCGAGTGTACGAGGACGGCACGTAGTCACTCTGCACAGAGATATGACATTAGGCAGCTATACCAGACACGCACGGATGGTCATGTGATGAAGAAAATTTGTGCATGTGATGCACGGATCGTCAGAGACCTGACTCGGTCTCGCCCTTAGATGATGACCCCTTACGCTTGACCTATGGACTACAAAATTGATCAGATCACTCTACGCTGTGGGAATACATAACGATCATTTACAATTTGCAGTTAAAACTCATGTGGTTCTTGAGATTCACGATAACAATGCAATACCTGAGCATTTTATAAAGTGACCATCTGTCACCTTGACCGACTCCAAATCTAATCAGATCAACTAGTCAATACAGATATCTATTGAAGTTTGAAGTCTTATCAGTGATTCTATGAGATAGGGAAAGCAGCGGCAGAGTGTACAGATAGACTACAGAAACATGGTTTTGGCAATACCGTTAATCATAGAGGCATTCAAAAAATAACTTTGTTGGTCACCAGTACCAATTTAAAGAAGGCGGTTGCGGATACCACGAGTCTTGCCAAAATCCAATTTTCGCCTAATCAATTTTTGAAATAAACATGGCTAAATATGCTTTTGACCCCAGAGGCCTTGATGTACACCTTTGTAGCTTTCTCATATATAACATTTATTCGGAGTTTATAAAAAAATTTATGCAACAAATACAGAGAATCAGGAACATGTTTCAAGAAAACGTTGGACCCTTAAGTTGAACACTTTTGTAACCACCGTATGATGACCTTTGATCGTCGCATCCTCATAACACAATGTGGTACTTACCAAGAAATCATTTGCTCACCCAAGTGTGGAACTAATTGATGAAAAATAAAGAAAACAAAAAGTTTAAGAAAAGTTGACCTTTAAGTTGACCCTTATTGACCCTATATGACGCTTTTGATCTCGCATCCTCTCATCAACTACATGTGTGTATTACCCAAGAATCATTTGTACCAAGTGGAAAACACAATTGAATAAAAAAATAAAAGAAATGACGCAGTTAAACGCAAAACTTTAACTTTTTGTTAATCAGATGGCCTATCATTGAACCTTTGACCTAGAGACCTTTGACCCATCATCCTTCTGAACAGCATATTTGTATTACTCAAAGTTAGTCTTTCTTACTAAGTGTCGAACAACAATCATTGAACTGAGAAAATAAAGAAGATAGATGAGCAAGTAGACACAAAAAACTAATCAAAACTGCATCCGCCAACCACAACTCACACAATAGAAAATGATCAACTATGTCTATGCCGAAACTTCGTTCGGCGAGACAAAAATGTTTAAACAGAAGGAAATGATTGCATATGTGTATTTGATTATACATGATCTATGATTAAATATCTAAAGTGTAATATTGGAGTTCAAACTATCAATCAATATGAATTATAAAATTTATGAAATTATGGGTGTGGAATGGTCTATTGCAAATTCTAAGAAAAGTCTGCTAACTGTTACATGTTATAGGCGTTGAAGCACTTTTATAGAAGGACACGTGTTTTTTAAATTTGATATCTGTCTACAAATCATTGAAGTATTCCAGTTATCCAGTATTGTGGCTGAACGGAGTCAAGGATTAGCTCTGTGCTCATGGGTCAGGAACATAAAAATGAGTTGGTGATTAAAAAAACTAAAAGAAAATACCCGGTTTGACAGCGAAAACGAAGAGAGAACCCCAAAAATACCCAAAGTGGGCCACGAGCCACAATAAACCTGTAATTAACTATCAAGATTATAAAAATAATAGGCGAAAAAACACGTTTTCACCTTAAAAATTCAGAAACGATAGAAAACAAAACTCAAGTTGGGTCAACAAAAATGTTTGTGCAGGGAAATTCAACAAGGTTATATGCAAGTGACATAAAGAACGTTCGAAACATCCAGGCAACCCAGAATGAAGAGGACAATGTATCGATCCAGTGCATGTTCTTTTAGAATAATATTGACTATCATACTTTTATACATGCACACTATTGTTAGCTAGAGCCAGTATATTGATCTCATAATCTGGTTAAGTATATTAGAAAAAAATTCTGTTTTCGATCATAGATCGTAATACCAACAAGGCGAATCTTGTACATTAATCGCTCTATCTCTCGCATGACATTAGTATGTATTGCGTCGAAGTCACATATGACTATCCGAGACAATGAGGAATATCGCCTATATTATTAATGAACTCATGTTAGAGATAATTCGTTAATTGTAGGCTAAGTAAGTACTCGTGGAAGGAGATTCAAATTTTAACACAATTTATAATTATCAGCAGAACTTTGCATCATGCTATCCTAGCAAATTGTAGACAAAAGAGATAGTTTCATCATATTTTATATCTGTGGACATAGGCGGCGCACAACAAAGGACAAGGAGTATTTCGAGAGGCTTGCTACACGCCTAGTATTGCATGCGTGAATACGCAATGGTGACGCTTTTGGTTCTTAAACAATAACTTCAAATTGTTCAAGGGCCAAATTACGTTTGTTAGAAACTTTCAAATAGACTTTTTGAATCTGATTGGAGGCTAACTTCTTTTTGTAAAATTATTTTATTTTGCTTATACCACAGCCCGGGAAAGATATGTTGAAAAGTTGTTCCATATGCTGACATGCAATTATCGTATTGGGCCGCCCGGGATGCAGGATGACGGCGATTGTGCACGTGTGGAGGAGATCTAATGAGTGTAAGCGTGATATGCTTAACGCTATCGAAACTATTATCAACATGCTGAATACTTCTATATATATTGTTATCTGTCTTTTATCTCGTTCTTTTTTTGTGTCTTCAAAGCTTTCATTATTTTGGTTTCTTTCTCATGTTCATAAGCAATTTAACATGATCATCCACAGGGTGTCATTCTCCTTACAGATTAACCGTCTGTGTCCAAGATAAGAATGGTATTAAGTGGAATAACATTTTTTTATTAGCATGAAGATTTAACTCACAGCCTGACTATTGTATTTAGGTATTTTCGATTAAAGCAGGAATGATCAGAACTTCACACTGAATTTCTTTTTCATCACTTTGGTGTGTTAATTTTTGAATATGACTGAGTTTTCTACAATCAAGAAAAATCCATTTTTCGCATGCCGTCCCTTGCCTTTGTGTATTAGGTTTCGCATAACATTGGCACTGATTGAAGTGACTCAATTTCGATTTGTATCCTCGTCGTTGCCACAGAAATTTAGCATAACTTTTGTTTTAGACACAAGCAAATTATACAGAACAAAGCGTATCAGCAGGAAAAATCTCTTGGGCTCTTATTTTGGGTACCACATACACACCATTATTGTAAATATTTCAACCTGAATAATTATTTTTCCGAACTGTACCATGTTTTTTTTTCGGGACAACAGTACTGACAATGTAGTATTGAATATAAATAGTAATCAAAGTCATACTTTCGAAGACTATGAGATTCGAATATCGCATTCATGCAGAATAGTCTCATAGTAATCTAATAGAAATTCCAGGCAATTGTTAAATCCACCAATGAAATTGAGAAGATAAAAATTGATGTGCAAGGAAATAGCAATCAGGGTGTTGTGAAAACATAAACCTGACTTTGTTGCCGTTCGGATTTATAAAGAAACGCAGCCTAGGAGTAAGCAAATTTGCGAAGAATAAGTTAAATACTGGTTATATATTAGTATGGATTTTTTTGTACATTTCAATTGGCCACGTAGATAAATTATCACTACAGAATGAAAGTATGTCCTTGAATTTATCTGAACAAATATATGTATAAGTTCAGTTGTTAGTGTTTTCCCGATAGTTTCCCTCAAAACCTTTTCCCATTCACCCCATTTAGGTCTTACGGGGGTTTCACATCGGAATTGGGCGAGACGAGAGTTGCCGGTAGGGTTGCGCAGCACTTACACTGCTCGCCTATGCCATGTCTTACGCATACCCTATGTAAAATAGACGGAGCGGCGTTGCAGTATATGATGTCAATGAGAAAATAGGCCAAAAAAATTATTCAATTTTTTTTTTTTTTTTTCCTCACATACCCCTGTGTAGTAGCAGTGTCTATGCAGATAATATAAAAAATCTTTAGGCAAACTGTTCCTGCATTCTCTACACAAAAATTATGATACTCTGATATCAGTCTTGCTAGTTACGCAAGGTCGGTGGTCGCCGACTCATCGAAGAAGAAGAAATTGTGCGCCTCTGGTAGGGTTCGTAGATTTGCGCAAGAAACTGTGTTGTATGTTGCTCTAACGCCGCAAGGAGTAACAGTGAAAATGATTAAGAATGTGTTGGTCATTTATATTGTATTGCGGTATGGCCGGACGTATTCTGTGCGCGTAGGGTCCGACTCTACAGTGGATGACCTAGTGGCGTTTTTAGCGCCGTATAGGTGGTTGCGATGCACTGTGGGGTGGTAGGGACGGCACGCGTGTAAGTCACTGACTCACGTGCAACCTACTATCTTATGGCGAAGGAAGCCCTGAATGAGTCGACGAAGACAATGTCTGAAAATCTGGAATTATAAACACAAGTGTATATTACAGCTGACTTGATACGAAGATGGCAGATGGACTAATGATCTTGAGGTATGTGGTGAGATTTCTTGGATCTATTGATGTATGGACTTTAAGATACTGCATCATCCATAGCTGCATAGGGTTCGATCCTCCTCTGAACCTGGTGTGTTCCCAGTAAAAAAATGAGGGGCAAGTTGAAATTCTGGGGCATCAAAATATTCGAATGATAATTATCAAAATATTAAAAGACGAATAACTCATTGAACCTAAGGGCGTCCCACCGGCCTGGCTTTTGTAGCGCAATGATCTTTGCATTTTATGGAAATCGGGCGGTGATGTTGTTTTGTTTTGTTTTTGTTGCGGATAGAACGAATTTGTAATACGCAACTCATCAGCCGCGCAAATTAATCCTGCCCGTCAGTGGGGACAGCCTACAGGTTGCATTATTGAAAACTACTCATTAATAAATCAATGTTCATAGACATGTTTCACATGCAATTACATTGTAATAAGAAGTATATGTATATGCAGTGTAATATGTCGAATTTAGAGTAAATATAAGTGATAACAGAACGGATTCAAGTACAGATTTAGATAAAATATTTACATGTAAATTACATATTTTATGTGAAATAATAATAAATGAAGGGAAAACCTCTTGCTGTCCTCGATTGAACGAGAGAGGTTAGCGACCAATAAAATTTTGAAATCTTTACAATGAAATGAAAATTATGATGATAAGCCAGGAAGACGGAATAAAAGATACTGAATACAACGAATCACTAGTATGCGTGTAGAAAGAGGTCAATTGAAGTGAGATATTAAACCAATAAATATTAATACGTTGATGTTTATATAACATCTTTTCCATTTGTAAATCCCTCAAGAATTTGTCTTTTTTATTTTGTGCTAAGGAAAAAGAGAGGAAAAACAAAGATCAGGGGAAAAGAACTGGAGAGTATCAGTATGTAGTTGAATTGTCTAATAGGGTGAAAGCACGGGGTGTATATTACCAGTGCGCCAACAACAGTGAGGATTCATAACAGTACAACATATTGTTTTAAGAGTCTACATTCTGTGTAAAAGATTGAAAGATGGTATTCAATTATCTTAGATATATTAATATTGTATAATATTGGTATCCAACTTAGTTGCTTTTAGAGAGAATATCCGAAGTGTCGCCATTACTAGCGCACCGATACTGGAATGATAGTCTATTCTTATCCATGAGCACATATAGTTGGACATGTCGCTGTCATGTCCTCTTGTGGGATCACGGTGTACATGTGAGTTGAGCCATACAAAAAATAATATCTATTATCCAGCTCGACTTTATTAATTTTTTTGAAATTCAAATTGATGCACGGTACATACATGATACATACATGTACATCAACATGTACATGAGAAAAATATGTTCACATATTAAATATACAAGGAGTGTCTTTAATACATAATAATATATAAGATAATCAGTGAGAGTGCTTTAATAACAAATATATATATATATACAATACCTGCCAACGATTTTGAGTCCAAATATTAGGACAAAAGTGGGAATACAAATTTTAAAAATAGGACAATTCTGTTTCCTATAAGATTTACTGTAACACAGATTTTTCAAAAAAATAAGGGACAAGGAGTTGTTAAATGGTGATATGTAAAATCTTCTTCTTTTTTCCCTAACAATAGGGATATGTCCTACTGAAGATAGGGCAGCAGTGGCAAGTATGTATACTATTCAACCTGCATAAACTGGTGACTGAGATTAGCAGCCTGCGACACTATACACTCGATCAACCCACCTGAGTCTATAAGGCTAACCCGCACACCATACGACTAGTTAACGACTGATGATTGACTTTGAATCCATGAAATAACTAAGGGCGTATAACTTTTCATGCCGACTTGAGCTATGTCAGATCCAAAGTCAGTCAGATCGCAAGGCCCCTCAAGTCGTATAGTGTGCGTGGCCTTCAAGCAACTATGATCAATATATTATGGAGGCCATAATAAGTATGCATGCTTGTATTATTGTGATGCAAATAGAATTGGTAAAGCGTTTATTATACGCCTACTAACTGGAAAGGCACTACAATTAAAAAAAAATACAATCATAATAATATTTACCATCATCAAATCAACCTCACTTCAAATTACTTACCATAAAGACCCTGCTGCTTTGATCGATTCCCGCACATTCCTTTTTAACAACTTCATGTCTCGTGACATATAGAGTGTAATACATTATAAATGTTTGATGTAGCATGGGGCAATGTGTGATTATCAAGAATTTGCTCTTCTCTCCTAGGTGCTGTTCTCTGAAAATATGATATGACATAGGCGGATTGCCATGTCGTAAATCCAATAGCGGCCTTCTGTCTGTAATTTGGTGAGAATATCTTTATGAGTACTAGAGGAGTTGATCCCCCGCAGCTCCATTCAGCTATTCTTCAAAGATATGTCATTCTTTGTCTTCTCATGGCTTCTCTTCCTTCTATCTTTCCTGGTCAAACGGTCAATCTTTGCAAATTCGCTGCTTTCTCGGAGACAGTGACCAAAGAAAGCTAAGAGTTGATGGGTTCTGATTGTTGCAAAGGAGTTCCTTTCATTATTTGCCCTGAATAAAACATCCTCATTTGAAGATGTGGCTTGTCCACTTCCGAATCTTGCTACATATCATACTTTATTTCAAATATCTCCCACTGGACTACTGGCTTATGATACATTCTTATTAAATAGGTAGCTGTGACAATGAATAGACTCATATACGGATGCTAAACTGCCACATCAGGCATTAGGATATAGGAAATGACTAAAGATAAATTTCAGAGCAAGTGTAATTTTCTTTTTACTAATGTAATATCCTAAATATGTGGAAATTGACACAAGCATATTGATATTTTCTTTTTTTTCATTATTTATTTTTTTAATTTTATAATAAAGTAACATCCTTCATAAATGAATAATCTGAATGCAATGGAATCAGATCGTGATAGTGATCTGTTGTCTGCATTGAGGGTGCAGCTCTGGATACAGAGGATAATAATATTCTTTTTAATAATATAGCGCACATATTTTCTTAATCTTATGTCATTCATAATAGGGACACGCATTGAGAGCCACGTTCAAAGATCAATGCCTGCATCACAAAGCTGGAGCCTTTGAATGCTTTAAACAGAAATATAGCAAATATAGAAGCTGGAGTGAATTTCATTATCGTACTAAATTTTGTCAAGAGGTTCTACCGAGAAGAAATAGAAACATATAAATTGTTTCCAATTTGAATAATGGTATAGAGAAGTAATGATGTTTATTTTTGTCGAGAGAGAGCTTACCACGATACATTCCGCTATAAATAAACTGCAAGAGGAGTGTTGACAGATCATATCTGCAACCGCATAAACCTACAAAAGAAGATTAAATAATTTCAATATTTGATATTCCCTGCAACAGTTAACACAATGATATTTTTAAATCCAGTGAGTACCATAATTCATCAAAATAATGATGTACTATCATAGAAACTTTGAGATGAAAAGGAAATAACTCGTAATACAATTCATGCCAATTGAGGTGTATTTAATTCGGTGTTGTGTGTAATGTTTGTGTTGCTTATGTGTGCCGGGCAGGTTTAAAAAAATAATAAAATTGAGGATGAATAGTTTACAGTAGTATAAAGCAAAAGTCTATATGGAATGTGAATCGCATGTGATTCTTAGTGCCTGAAGTGTCTCACAAAGCACTGGTTCCCTGAGGTCTAAACCCTAGCAGTGTAATTAGTAACTCGGAAAGTTCTCGGCGCGTGAGGCCAGAACAGTAATGATGCGCCTGCGAAATTTTGCGCTTAGCGTTATGCCAATGTACAGGTGCTTAGTTTTTCGCTTGTGTTTAGGGAAAAAAAATTCATGTCTTTGAATTTATACGCTGTGTCAAATTAAATGGTACACAGTGGAAGAAAATTTTTTTTAAATGTATGACAGATTAATCCACCAAGCCTGGCTATGTTGGTATTTTCATGAAGCAGAGAAGTCAACTTATTCACTCAATTTATATTATTCATCACATTTGGTGTTGCCTAATTTTATGGAAATAGACTAGTTTTACTACAATCAAGAAAAAATACCATTTTTGCACGCCCGTCTCCTGCCTTTGTAGTATAGGTTTTACGGCATAAGGTCATGAAGTGCTCAATTCGACTGTCCTCGTCGCAGTATCAAAATATTTAGAACATTTTGTTTTCGAAAGTATTATACAATAACAAACGCATGCAGCAGGAGAAAATCTTAGCGTTGTATTTTGGAACCCATACATACACACATTAATTTGAAAATATGTTCACACCTATAGATTTTTTCCGACTGTGCCAATTTTTTTTTTACACAGACTGTAATAGCTTAATATAATACTACGTCATGTTTACAGAGTATCCACTAATTATCACCGTTATAAAACGAAGCAATTTAGGAAAGCAGTACTTTGTACCACAAACGCATGCAAAATGACGATTTTTCGTCAATTATGCCACATGCGATTGACGTAATGTTTGCATAAAACCGCAGACAACCGGAGTTCTGATTTTGCAAACTTCGTTGTAAAATTAGTTCTGGGACACATTGCAAGAAAAAGTCATAGAACACCGGGTCGCTAAATCGAGGTTAAACAAAGGCCAGAATGGGACTCAATCGGGAACCTGTTGCAATGTACTTTCTAAATTTCATGGAATCCGTATTTTAATTGTAAGGAAAACTTTTGTACTTATCATTCCCAGCTGAGTTTATTAAAAGTCTCACTGTAGCTCGCCTAAAAATTCTGATTAAGATCGAAACATCTAACATTTAGCTGGTATTGAGAGTCCACTTTGCTAGCCCAATACTAAAAACCAACTAGATTTAGCTTAAAGTTAACTTTTCAGGACACCTTTGTAAATACGGGCCCTTAGACTTTACTCTAAAGATCATCAGCGCAAAAAAAGAACAAATAAAAACTAGATTTTGTAACATTTATTCTGTGTATACTGCCTGTTGTTGGCTTATCCTTGAGGATGCCCCATGTTTTCTTTCCTTGAGTGGTTTAGTCTTGAACAGCTGCGTTTTCTTGTGTAATGAATTTCTGTGTTCTTCAGGCAGCTGATTTCCTCCTGGTGATAGTTTCCATGCCCACTCCTACATCATTGATTGTCTCACACCCCTGCAATGAATTAAAAGCAAAGCTCCAGATATTGGCAGGCGCAAAAATAATTTGGCGATGAAATCTAGTTAGATACAACGTCCTCTCCAATTGTTCCATTAAATAAGCATATACCTCACTAAAGATTATGTTCGTGTTTCATTAATGAATTAGAGAAAGTTGAGAAAACATTGAAACAGTCAGTCAAATTGGAGCACTTGGGAGAAGGACCGCTTGATACCGCTGCCTAGTCAGTCCTAGGCACAACACACACATATCAGAGCCGGTGCCAAGAGTTGCGTGCATCATGATATAGCTCAGTGAGACTTCCATGTGGCAGCTGAACAAAGCACATCTCGTGGCAAGACATCCCCGACTGGCTATCGAATTTATGATTATTTTGCTTTATTTTCTCAGCAAATTAATCAGACTTTCTGAGAGACTTTGGTATGAACCAAATAATTTGTTGACGATTTCTTCATCCATGACTACATGTCAAGATTATGTCTAAAAAAATCTTCAAAATAATAGCAGAAATATACAACTCGACACTAACATATGTATACTTAATTCTTGCTTATAAAAAGTAAATCATGTATGACATATAAAGGAAAACTCCAAATGAGTTTACGTTTGTACATTGGTGCACCAGCGCCTGCATATTACAACAAATTAGTTGTAAAACAAATGCAAGCAAATGACAACAAATATCTACAGATACTTGCTGCCTTAATTCTTCCTGGGGTGTTTCAACAGAGTATAAGTAGACTTTAAAATCGCACTTAAATCGTTAGTTTCGTGCCATTACATTTCGGCATACACCATCAATTGGACTGACCATGCTCAGACAGGACGCGCGACGCGCACATGGTGAACATCGTATCCAGTTAAAATTGCCGTTATAAAAAACAAGATGCGCGCGAGAGGATTAAGTGCGACTTTAAGTCTACTTACTCTTGTGAACATCCCCCGATCTTAAAATGGAGCTTACTATAATGCATCATTATAAGAGCTTTATTATTAAGTTTCCATAAAGAAAACACAAACCAAGCATCAATTTCAATGACTTATTTGTTTTTTGTTTTATTAGCTGCCAAGGTCACATTTCTATAACAAGGTTGTGGTTCATCATTACCTGTTTGTCATGTTTCACATTATCCGGTCACTCTATGCATGTAATTAGATTGGCTCTTGGGTGCTTGCCGTCCTCGTTCATGTATGAAAGACAGAAAATAATTGTGATCGAAAAAGGAAAGAGTTCATCTCCAAAACTCAAAGAGTACCACAGGTACTGTTTCATTTCTACCAATTGCCAAGATCATGACCACACTTTCAGGATTGCTCCATACACATCTTGATTTTTCTGAACATAAAGAACTAAACCAGTGATTGATAAAACAATTAGTTATCAGGATTCTCCACTAAGAAAAACACATTTTAAATACCTTCTGAAGAACTGGAAATATTAATGGAATTTTAGCACTATAGTAATCAAAAATGAGTATTTCAATACCAGATACGTAAGCACACATAAAAATGTGGGTATAAGACATTAAGGCTCATACAGTTAGTTAGGGAGTTTATATCATGTATAAAAATATTATCTCAAGAAGAATATAGCAAAAACAACAAACCCTTGCCTTGCGATTTATGCTTCTTTCTGCGAGGTGATTTTCTTTGCTTTCCATGTCGTCTTTGTAAGCACCTTGTTTTGGAGCTCTCTTTCCTTCTTCTTTATCCTCACTTTTTAACAGGAGGGACTACTATCTCTTAACGTGATTACATGTGATTATGTGAGGAGAGTAGGGATAAGTAAAAGGGAGGAAAGAAAAATCATTAGCATCATTTTCAAATTTTGAATTCTCTTTTCTTTCTCGAGTCCTTTACCTCCTATTTTTCTGTTGATTTGTAAGTTATCCTGAATTGAAATTTTAAAGATCATTGTTAAGCTATGTGTATTGATGTCTTAGGGGAATCAAGAATAGACCTCTACCTTTAGGTATTAGAGAACGCAGACGACTCCATTTGAATATAAGGGGAGAGAAATTCTGTCAAAATCATAAAAGTACCTTAATGATCCAATTTTGTTAGGATCGATATGAACAATAGCAAATTAAGACTGCATATTAGACATAATTGCCTGATATGAATTGGGCCGCACTGATAAAGTTAAAAACATTAAAAATTTGCTTATAATTCCTTTTAGAAATGTTTTCATGTAGTCTTCTTAGTAAATGGTGTCATTTTATGAATTATTTGATATTCATATTTAGGGCAAGTCAAGCTATTTGAATCCAACTCAGATGAGTGAAAATTTTCAAAATGTTCAAATAAGACAACTGGTGCCAATTTAAATAGCCAAGATGATTAAAGTATCATGAGAATTAAATAACCAGATAAAAAATGCTCATGATAACCAATGATAAAATGAATACATATTTGACATGAAATTAAAAATGGGAAGTAACTACGTGGGACATTAAGAATCTTTGGCTTTTATAAAGAGACAATACTTTTAAAAGTTTTACCAATTTCTATCCCAAGTAGGGAGGACCTAAAGTCTGAATGAACAAGTTATCATGACTATGATTCCAGTGTTCTCAACTAATTAAATATGCAAAAGAGGAGAATGCGTACATAAATTGCACGTCTCCTCCACGCGTGTACATTTTTTGGGTCATTATTTCTCATTATGCAGAAAAATAACGATTAGAAATTTTCATGAGACTTTCAAGACCCGAAATTTACACAATAGGCTCCATCATAATAAGAGATGATTCAAAGTTAGTCTGATTCAATATATTAACAAATCTTAATTACGATTGGTACTATGCTAATCCCGCATAGAGCCAGGCCTGACGCGCAGTGTATAAGAACACGATCTGGTGGTTACATGTGGAGAGCTGTATTATAAAGAGCAATTATCCGTCGGGCGTGGACATTTTAGTAACGCGTGCGACAAACGTGTATAAGAACTATGGAAAGTACATAAGAAGTTTTTTCCAAAAAGGAAAGTGAAATTCCCTATAAACTTTTTTTAAACATTTGAAGTCTTTAACATGATTAAGTGCATTCCATTTCCATCCACCAAAGACCTTTTAATTAAACTTAAAGAACGAAAATTACTTTTCCCCCAAGGGAAACCAATCGATCTTCTGGATTTTTGCATGTGATGAAAAAATGTTGCAAAATTTTTTTTTTTAAAGTCCTCCTAACAGTACCTATCAAACATTAAATGTTTGTTACTTCGCATAGAAGGTGCAACTATAATAACTATCCTTTATAAATATCAATAAAGAAAGTAATAACTGTTTATTGAAAGGGTTAATTACATGTAAATTCTCGACAAGCAACTGTCATTTGGTGCATTAAAGGCATACGTTAAATGTTTGCATGTGGTAAATTGGAATTTCATAGCCCTGGGCCCTATTGCAAGTCTTAATGAAACAGTATGTAGTTCAGACTGAAGCTTAATACATTTGTTATTCCATAACTTCCACTGTTCATTCTCTTTTTTCCAAAGTTGTCATTCAGAGTACATATGCTAGGCTGTAATCATGGAAAATATCTTTTAGCTCATCTTATACTTGTGCCGACCTATCACATGCATATCTTTCTGAGGTTTTTTTAACCAAGTATTTGTGTCATGAAAGTTTGTTCATATACAACCCTTCTTTTGCATGTAGTCACAAAACAGATGAATGTAAATATCATTTGATGTACATGAATGTACACATATGATTACTCAGGTTTATTGTCAAATTCGAGAGGGTTGTGGTTTGAAATTATTACATTATAATATGTGAATAATATGATTGCAAGATAAACCTATTGACTTTCGCTACAGTACAATGAAGAACTTTGATAGTGATGAATGGCATGTTACTATAGGCCTACAAAATTGTACATGATATATGGTTCTTGAACAACTCCCCCAGACAATTACCCTAAGAAGTTTAAGAAAAGTTGACCTTTAAGTTGACCTTTTGACCCCTATATGACCTTTGATCTCAGCATCCTCATCAACATACATGTGGTATTACCCAAGAATCATTTGTACCAAGTGTGAACACAATTGATGAAAAAAAATAAAGAAATGAGAGCAAGTTAAACCAAAACTTTAACCTTTTTGGTAACAGATGGCCTCATATCATTGAACCTTTTGACCCCTAGATGACCTTTGACCCCAGTGTGAAATAATTGATAGAGAATAAAGAAAACAAAAAGTTTTACCTTGATGATGACCCTTACGCTTTGACCTATGGACTCCAAAATCTGATCAGATCATCTACCTGTGGTGATACATACGATCATTACATTTGCAGTTAAAAACTCATGTGGTTCTTGAGATATCACGATAACAATGCAATACCTGACATTTTATAAGTTGACCATTGTCACCCTTGACCAGACTCCAAAATCTAATCAGATCATCTATCTAATACATACTATCATCAATTTGAAGTTCTTATCTGAAGTGATTCTAGAGATAAAGGGAAAGCAGGGCAGGTGTACAGATAGACTACAGAAGAACATGGTTTTGGCAATACCTTAATCATAGAGGCATTAAAAAAATAACTTTTTGGTCACCAGTACCAATTCTAAAGAAGGCGGTTCGAGAACCACGAGTCTCACCCAATTTCGCTATCAATAAAACATGCAATATGACCTTTTGACCCCAAGATGGCCTTTGATGTAACCTTTGTAGCTTTCATATAATTAACATTTATTCGAAGTTTTTAAAAAATTTATGCAAAAATACAGAAATCAGGACATGTTTAAGAAAAGTTGACCCTTAAGTTGACCTTTTGACCCCTATATGACCTTTGATCTCAGCATCCTCATCAACACACATGTGGTATTACCCAAGAATCATTGACACCAAGTTGATAACATAACTTCTGATAGAGAAATAAAGAAAACAAAAAGTTTTAAGAAAAGTTGACCTTTAAGTTGACCTTTTGACCCCTATATGACCCTTGATCTCAGCATCCTCATGCAACATACATTGTATTACCCAAGAATCATTTGTACCAAGTGTGAACACAATTGGATGAAAAAAAATAAAGAAATGAGAGCAAGTTAAACCAAAACTTAACCTTTTGAACAGATGGCCTCATATCATTGAACTTCTTCGACCCTAATGAACCATTTGACCCATCCAATCTTATGAAACATATTTGGTATTACTCAAGTATCATTTGTACTAAGTGTGAACACAAATGATACGGAAATAAAGAAATGAGAGCAAGTAACACAAAAAAACTAAAAAAACGTAACCGACCAACAAACTAACAGGAAAAGTGATCACTATGTCTATGCCGAACTTCGTTCAGGCGAGACAAAAATGTTAAACAGAAGCAAATGATTGCATATGTGTATTGATTTGATACATGATTATATTTAAAATTCAAGTGTAATTTGGAGTTGCAAAGCCTATACAATCAATATAGAATTCTAAAATTTATGAAATTATGGGGTGGAATGTCTGTATTGCAAATTCATAAGAAATTCCTGCATACTTTACATGTATAGGCACTTTATAGAAGGACACGTTTTTTTAAATTTGATATCTCTACAAATCATTATAATTACCGGTACATTTTAAAAAGACGTACAAACAATCAAGGGCAGAAAACTGTAATTAAACTATCAAGATTATAAAAATAAGGGCATAAAAAAATATTTCCCTTTAAAATTCAGAACGATAGAAAACAAAACTCAAGTTGGGGTCACAAAATGTTGTCAGGGAATATTCAACAAGGTTGTATAGAAAGTACATAAGAACGTTGCAACATCAGGCAACCCCAGAATCAAAGGACATCCCAGTGCATTTTCTTTTGAATAATTTGACTATCATACTTTATACATGCACAACTTACTAGACTCATCTATTTTCTATGGTAAGTTTTATAAAAAAAAATTCTGTTTTCCTAGAATCTACCACAAGGAATTTTACATATCGTTTTCTGATGATATTATGGTGAAATCACATTATAAAAGAGGAATTGCCTATTTACATGAACCATTTGTTTCTTATTGTACAAAATGTAGATTCAAATTTACAAATATTTACAACGCATCAGTATCCTAGAAATTTACAAAAAATAGTTTCACATATTTACTTACATACAATTTCAGACAGGTTTCAGGGCTCCACGCCAATGCTCTGAATACAAAATGGTCTATTGTTCTTAACAATAACTTCAATTTCCAAGCCAAATTCGTTTGTTAAACTTCAAATAGCTTTTTGAATTGTTGAGTAATCTTTTTAAATTTTTTTTTGTCCACCAAATGTGAAAGTTGTTCATATGTGACATCACATATATTGGGCCCGTTGCCAGTGTGAGGATCTAAATAGTGTTGGTGATCTCAACATTCAAATACGAATAAATTTCTTATTATTTATTCTTTTCTCTTTTTTTTTCTTCAAACTTTCATTATTTTGTTTCTTTTTCAGTGTCATACAATTTAACTGATTCCCAGGGTTTCATTCTCCTTACAATACCGTCTGTGTCAAATAAAATGGTATAAGTGGAAAACATTTTTTTATAGCATGAAGATTAATCACAGCCTGCTATTGTTTGGTATTTTCATAAAGCAGGAAGATCAGACTTTCACCTGCAATTTCTTTCATCACATTTGGTGTTGTAATTTTTGAAATATGACTAGTTTTCTACAATCAAGAAAAATCCATTTTTCGCATGCCGTCCCTTGCCTTTGTGTATAGGTTTCGCATAATGGCCATGAAGTGCTCAATTTCGATTTGTTCCTCGTTGCACAAAATTTAGCATAACTTTTGTTTTACCAAAGCAAATTATACAGAACAAAGCGTATCAGCAGGAAAAATCTTTTGGCTTTATTTTGGTACCACATACACACATTATTTGAAAATATTTCAAACCTAAATAATTTTTTTCCGACTGTACCATTTTTTTTTTGGACACAGACTGTACAATGTAGATTGAATAATAAATAGTAATAAAGTCATACTTTCAAACTTGATTCAATATGCATTCATCAGAATATATCTCTAGTAATCTATAAGAATTCCAGGCATTGTAATCCACCAATGAAATTGAGAAGAAAAAATTGATGGCAAGAAATAGCAATCAGGTGTTTGAAAACATAAACCTGACTTTGTTCCTTCGGATTTAAAGAAACGCAGTACAGTAAGCAAATTTGGAAGAATAAGTAAATACTTTATATATTATATGATTTTTTTGTACATTTCAATTGGCCATGATAAATTAATCACTACAGAAGAAATATGTCCTTGGAATTTATCCTGACAAATATATGTATAAGTTATTGTGTTTTTTCCCGATAGTTTCCCTTCAAACCTTTTCCCTTCACCCCATTTTAGGTTTTACGGGGGTTTCACATCGGAATTGGCGGAGAGTTGCGTAGGGTTGCGCAGCAACTACACTGTGCCTATGCCATGTCTACGCAACCCTATGTAAAAATAGACGGAGGGGTGCATGAGAAAAATGCCAAAAAATTTCAATTTTTTTTTTTTTTTTTCTCACATACCCTTGGTGTAGAGCATGTCTATGCAGATAATATAAAAATCTATGCAACTGTTCGCCATTTCTACACAAAAATTAGATCTCTGTATCAGTGCTCTATGCCAAGGGTACACGAAAAAAGAATTGTCGCCTCTGTAGGTTCGTAGATTTGCGCAAAAACTGTGTTGTAGTGCTCTACGCCAAGGGTACATGAAAAAATTTAAACATGTTGACATTTTTTTGCTATCAGATCTGGCGTACCACTCGGCCTATTTTTACGTAGGGTTGCGTAGGCATTGGGTAGGCACGCTGTAATCGCTGTGCAACTCTACTCTTATGGCGATAGAGCCCTGATATAAACATGTCTGAAAATCCTGGAATATATACAAGTGTTTACAGCTACATTGTACGAAAGGCAAGATGGACTATACTTGAGTGGTGAGATTTCTTGGATCTTTGATGTGGCTTTTAAGATACTTCATCATACTGAAGGTTCGAATCCTCCTCTGACCTGTGTGTCCAGAAAAAAAATGGGGGAGTTAAATTCTGGGGCATCAAAATATTGAATTGAAATATCAAATATTAAAAAGCAAATAAACTTGAACCTAAAGGCGTGGTCCCACTGGCTTTTTAGGATGATTTGCATATGAATTGCGGATTGTTTGTTTTGTTTTTGTTTTTTGTTGCGGATGAACGAAATTTGTATACGCAACTCATGCGCAATTAATCCTCCCGTCAGTGGGACCGGGCATTAATTAAAATATCATTAAATATCAATTTCATACATGTTCACATGCATTACATTGTATAAAGTATATGTATGCAGTGTATATCGAATTTTAGATAAATATATTAAATACAAAACGGAATCAAGTACAGATTTAGATAAATTTACATGTAAATTAATATTTTATGTCAAAAATAATAAGAGGGAAAACCTCTTGCTTCCTCGATGACAGCGAGCCAATCAAAATGAAATTAGATATGATGATAACAGGAAGACGGAATAAAAATATGATACAACACTAGTAATCGTTAGAAAAAGGTCAATGAAAGTGAATATAACAATAATATTAATACTTGGATTTATATAACATCTTTTCCATTGGATACAATCCCTCAGGAATTTTTTTTTTTTTTCTAAGAAAAAGAGAGAAAAAAAAAGTCAGGGGGAAAAAGACTGAGATTTCTAGTTGTAGTTTGGATTCTAAAGAGGTGAAAGACGGGTAATACCACGCAAACATGCATTTCATAACAGTACACATTTGTTTTTAATCATTACATTCTTAAAAAGTTAAAATGTATTCAATATCTTAAAATTTATTGTAAATTGGTATCAATTTTTAGTTGCTTTTATAAAATAGAGTTGCATTATACGCACCGAATACTTGGAGTAGCTCATCATCACATATGTGGAATTGCTTATTTCTTGGATCCTGTACATGTATTGAGCCATACAAAAATAATCTAAATTATTCCAGCTCACTTTATTAATTTTTTTTAAATTCAAATTATTCACTACATACATGTACATACATGTACATACATGTACATGAAAAAATAGTCACATATTAAATACAAGGAAGTTCTTTAATACCATAATAATTATAGATAATACTTATGAAGTGCTTAATACAATATATATATATATACATACCTGCCAACATTTTGAGTCCAAATATAGGGACAAAGTGGGAATACAAATTTTAAAAATAGGGACAATTCTGTATTTCCTATAGATTACTGTACACAGATTTTTCAAAAAATAGGGACAAAGGGTTGTAAATGGTGATAAATGCTTCTTCTTTTTCCCTAAAATAGGGACTGTCCCTACTAAATAGGGACAGTTGGCAAGTATGTATATATTCAACTGCATAACTTGTGACTGTTAGCCTGCAGACTTATCCACTCGATCACACCACCTCTAAAGGCCACCGCACACCATACGACTTACGACTGATTGACTTTGAATCTGAAATAACTAAGGGCGTATACTTTTCAATGCGCTTAGCTATTTCAGATCCAAAGTCAGTCAGTCGCAAGTCCTAAGTCGTATAGTGTGCGGTGGCCTTCAAGCAACTAATGATCATATATTTATGAGGCCATAATAGTATCATGTGTATTATTTGATCAAATAAATTGTAAAGCGCTTTAATCGCCTACTAACTGGAAAGGCACTACATTAAAAAAAACAATCATAATTAATATTACCATCATCAAATCAACCTCACTTACAAATTACTTACCATAAGATCCCTGTCTTTGATGATTCCCCACATTCTTTTTACAACTTCATGTCTCGACATCTAGAGTGTAAAATACATTTAAATGTTGATTAACATGGTGCAATGTGCATCAGAATTTGCTCTTCTTCTCCTAGTGCTGTTATCTAGATATGACATAGGCGACCATTCTATGCCAATCCTCTCTGTTTTGTGAGTATTTTATGAGTTCTAGAGTTGACCTCCCACTCCATTCAGCTATTCTTCAAAGATATGTCATTCTTTGTCTTCCTCATGCTCTCTTTCCTTCTATCTTTCCTGTCAAAGTCAATCTTTCAATTCCTGCTTTCCGGAGACAGTGACCAAGAAACTAGAGTTGATGGGTTCTGATTGTTGCAAGGAGTTTCCTTTCATTATTTGCCCTGATCAAGACATCCTCATTTGAAGATGTGGCTTGTCCAACTTCGAATTTGCTACATATCAATAATTTATTTCAAATATTCCACACTGGACTACTGGTTATGTCATTCTTATTAAATAGGATAGCTTGACAATATAGACTCTATACATCTAAAACTGCCCATGGCATTAGGATTAAGATGACTAAAAGATTAAATTTCAGACAATTTTCTTTTACAATGTAATATCCTAAAATATGTGGAATTGCCCACAAGCATATTGATATTTTCTTTTTTTCATTATTTATTTTTTATTTTCATAATAAAAGTAACATCCTTCAAAATGAATAATCTGAATGCATGGAATCAGATCGTGATATGAACTTTGTTGCATTGAGGGTGCAGCTCTGGATCAGAGGATTAATATTATTTTTTTTAATAATATACCAAATTTTCTTAATCTTATTCATTCATATAGGACAGCATTGAGCACTTCAAATCATGCCTCACAACAAAGCTGGAGCCTTTGAATCTTTAAACAGAAATATAGCAAATATAAATGCTGAGAATTATCATTATCGTACCTAATTTTGTCAAAAGGTTCTACGAGAGAAATAGAAACATATAATTGTTCCAATTTGATATGGTATAAATGATGTCGTTATTTTGTCCGCTACGGGTTAACTTACCCGATCTTCTCCTATAATACTGGCAAGTTGTGGTGACAAGATCATATCTGCAACATAACCTACAAAAGAGATTAAATAATTCAATATTTGATATTCCCTGCAACAGTTAACACAATGATATTTTTAAATCCCATGAGGTAAGCATATTCAATCAAATAATATGTATACTGAAACTTTGATGAAAAAGGAAATATAACTGTAAATCAATCATGCCATTAGTGTAATTTTATTGTGTTGTGTGTATGTTTGTTTGCTTTATGTTGCTGGATTTAAAAAAAATAATAAAATTGAGGGATGAATAAATTTAAATAAAAAGCAAAAGTCTATATGAATTTGAAGCATTGATTCTTAGGCCTGAATTCACAAAGCTGTCCTGAAGTTAACCCTACATGTATTATAACTGGGCTATATCTCGGCCGCAGAAAGTATGATCGCCGCGAAATTTTGCGCTTACGTTTATGCCCATGTAAAGGGTGCTTAGTTTTTTTAGGGAAAAAAATTCATGTTTTTAATTTATACAGTCTGTGTCAAATTAAATGGTACAAGTGGAAAACATTTTTTTAAAGTATGAAGATTAATCACAGCCTGCTATTGTTTGGTATTTTCATGAAGCAAGAAGATCAGACTTTCACCTGCAATTTTTTTCATCACATTTGGTGTTGTAATTTTTGAAATATGACTAGTTTTCTACAATCAAGAAAAATCCATTTTTCGCACGCCGTCCCTTGCCTTTGTGTATAGGTTTCGCATAATGGTCATGAAGTGCTCAATTTCGACTTGTTCCTCGTCGCACAAAATTTAGCATAACTTTTGTTTTACGAAAGTAAATTATACAAAACAAAGCGCATCAGCAAGGAAAATCTTTAGGCTTTATTTTGGTACCACATACACACATTATTTGAAAATATTTCACACCTAAATAATTTTTTTCCGACTGTGCCATTTTTTTTTACACAGACTGTATACTTATATAAATACTACTCATGTTTACGAGTACTCACAATTATCACCGTTATAAAGCAATTTAGGAAAAGCAGTACTTTGTACACAAACGCATGCAAAATGACGATTTTCGTTCAATTTTGGCCAAACATGCGATTACGTAATGTTGCATAACGCGACAACGGAGTTTCTGATTTTTCAAACTTCGTGTCAAAAGTTGCGGGACACTTGCAAGAAAAGTCATAGAACACCGGGTCGCTTAAATCTGAGGTTTAACAAAGGCCAGCAAAATGGGACTCAATCTGGGACTCTGTTGCATGTCTTCTAAATTCTGGAATCGTATTTTAATTGTAAGGAAAACTTTTGTACTTATCATTCCCAGCTAGTTTTTTAAAAGTTTCACTACCAAAATTCTGATAAATCGAACATCTACATTTCTGTATTGAGTCCCACTTTGCTAGCCATAGTAAAACCACAGATTTAAGCTAAGTTTAACTTTAGGACACCTTTGTAAATACGGGCCTTAGAGTTTACTCTAAGATCATAAAAAAAAACAAATAAAAACTAGATTTTGTAACATTTATTCTGATGTATACCTGTTTTGGCCTTATCCTTGGATGCCCCATTTTCTTTCCTTGAGGTTGGTTTAGTCTTGACAGCTGCTTTTCTTGTGGAATGATTTCTTGTTCTCCTACTTTCCTCCTGGTGTAGTTTCCATGCCAACTCCTCATCATTGATTGTCTCACACCCCTGCAATGAATTAAAGCAAAGCTCCAGTTATTGCAGCAAAAATAATTTGCGATGAATCTGTTAGATACAGTCCTCTCATTGTTCCATTAACATATAGCATATACCTTCACAAGATTATATTCGTGTTTCATTAATGATTTTAGAAGAAAGTTTGAGAAAACATTGAAACAGTCAGTCAAATTGAGACTTGGAGTAGACCGCTATCTCGCCTGCAGTCTAGGCACAACACACACTTACAGATCCGGTGCAAGTTGCGTGCACATGATATACTCATAGACTTTCCATGTGGCCTGAACAAAGCACGCACGTGGCAGACATCCCGACGAGCTACAGAATTTATGATTATTTTGCTTTTTTTCTCAGCAAATATGCAACTTTCTGAGACTTTGGTATGAACAATAATGTTTTGATTTCTTTCATCATGACTACTGCTCAAGATTATCTTTAAAAAATCTTCAAAATTAATAGCAGAAATATACACTCGAACTAACATATTTGTATACTTAATATCTTGCTTATAAAAGTAAATCATGTATGACATGATAAAGGAAAACTCCAAAATGAGTTACGTTTGTACATTTGTGACCAGGCTGCATATTGACAACAAATTAGTTGTAAAAAACAAATGCAAAGCAAATGACAACAATATATCTAGATACTTGCTGCTCTTATTCTATCCTGGGGGGTGTTTCACAAAGAGTTAAGTAGACTTTAAAATCGCACTTAAATCGTTAGTTTCGTGCATTACATTACGCATCACCTCATTGGACTGACCATGCTCAGAGGACGCGCGCCATGGTGAAATCTATCAATTAAATTGCGCGTTATAAAACAAGATGCGCGCAGAAGTTAAGTGCGACTTTAAGTCTACTTAACTCTTTGTGAAACATCCCCCTGATCCTTAAATGGCTTACTAATATAATCTAATTATAAAGCTTTTATTATGTAGTTTCATTAAAGAAAAACACAACCAAGCAATCAATTTCAATGACTTATTTGTTTTTGTTTTTTTAGCTGCCAGGTCACATTTTATTAACAAGGTTGGTGGTTCATTCATTACCTGTTTATCATGTTCATCATCCGAGTCATCTTCATGTACATTAGATTGGCTCTTGGGTGCTTCTCTCTTCTGTTCATAGTATGAAAGAAAGAAAAATAAATTTGTGATCAAAAAGGAAAAGAGTTCATCTCCAATAAACTCAAAGAGTACACACAGGACTGATTTATCTACCAAATTGCCAGATCATGACACACTTTCAGGATTGCTCTCATCACACATCTTGATTTATTCTGACTAAAAGAACTAAACCATGATTGATTAAAACAATATAGTATCAGGATTTCCACTAAAAACACATTTAAATACTTCTGAAAGAACTTGAAATATTAATGAATTTAGCACTATAGTAATCAAAATGAGTATTTCATACACAGATAGTGGAAGCAAACATAAAATGTGGGTATAAATTAAGCTCAATACAGTTATGTTAGGGAGTTTATCATGGTATATATTATCTCAGAAGAAATACAAAAAACAACAAACCTTTTGCGATTTTGCTTCTTTCTTGCGAGGTGATTTTTCTTTCTTTTCCTTGTGTTTAGTAGCTTGTTTGGAGCTCTCTTTCTTCTTCTTTTTCTTCTTTTTAACAGGAGGGCTACTATCTCTTAACTGATTACATGTTGTTATGTGAGGAGAGATAGGGAAAGTAAAAAGGGAGAAAGAAAAAATCATTAGCACATTTTCAATTTGAATCTTCTTTTTCTTCTCGAGTCCTTTCTCCTATTTTTCTGTTTGATTTGTAATTATACCTGATTAAATTTTAAAGATCATTGTATATATTGTATTGATTCTTAGGGGAATCAGAATTAGACTCTACCCATTAGGTATTGAACGCAGACGATCCCATTTGAATATAAAAGGGGAAGAATTCTGTCAAAATCATAAAGTACTTAATGATCCATTTTTGTTAGGATAATATGACAATAAGCAAATTAAATCATATTGACATAAATTGCTGATAAATTGGCACTATAAATTAAAAACATCTAAAATTTGCTTAATTCACTTTTAGAAATGTTTTCATCTAGTTCTTAGTAATATTTTATGAATTATTTGATATGTTCATTTTAGGGCAAGTCCAAGCTATTTGACCACTCATGAGTGAAATTTCAAAATGGTTCAAATAAGACAAACTTGGTGCCATTTAAAAGCCAAGATGTTAAAGTACATGAATTTTATAACAAGAATAAAAAAATGCTCATGAATAACCAATGATAAATGAATACATTTGCATAAATTAAAAATGGGAGTAACGCGTGGGACATTAAGAATTTTGGCTTTTATAAAAGAAATCTTTAAAGTTTTACACATTTCTATCCCAATAGTAGGGGGACCCTAAAGTCTGAATGACAAGTTATCATGACTATGATTTCCAGTTTCTCAACTAATTAAATATGCAAATGAGGGATGGTACAAAATTGGCATGTCCCACGCGTTACTTTTTTAGGTCATTATTTCTCATTTGCAGAAAAAATAACGATTGAATTTTCATGAGACTTTCAAAAGACCAAATTTACAGTAGGCTCCATCATAATGAGGAGCAAAAAGTTTAGTCTGATTCATATAATTAACACAATCTTTAATTAGATTTGGTAACGCGTGGGACATTTTAGTAACGCGTGGGACAACGTGTATAAAACGTATGGAAGTACAAGAAGTTTTGCCAAAAGGAAGTGGAAATTCCCTATAAACTTTTTTAACATTTGAAGTCTTTTAACATGATTAGTGCATCCATTTGCCATCACCAAGACCTTTAATTAAACTAAAAGTAACGAAAAATTACTTTTTCCCCCAAGGGAAACAATGCTCTTCTGGATTTTTGCATGTGATGAAAAATGTGCAAATTTTTTTTTAAAGTCCTCATACATGTACCTATCAAACATTAATGTTTTTCTTCGCATAGAAGGCTGCACTATATAACTTCCTTTATAAATATCAATAAAGAAAGTATTAACTGTTTAATTGAAAGGGTTAATTACATGTAAATTCTCACAAGCAACTTTTTGTCATTTGGTGCATTAAAGGCATACGTTAATGTTGCATGCTGTAAATTGAATTTCATAGCCCTGGGCCCTATTATAAAGTCTTTAATGAAACAGTATGTAGTTTCAGACTGAAGCTTAATACATTTGAATTATTCCATAACTTCCACTGTTCATTCTTTTTCAAAGTTTGTCATTCAGAGACAATATGCTATGCTGTATCATGGAAAATATCTTTTAGTCTCATTTTATATTGTGCGACCTATCACATGCATATCTTTCTGGGGTTTTTTTTACCAAGTTTTGTTCATAAAGTTTTGTTCATATACATACCTTCTTTTTGTCATGTAGTCACAAAACAGAATGAATGTAAATATATTTGATGTACATGTATGTACACATATGATTACTCAGGATTTATTGTCCAAATTCAAGGTTTGTGTTTGAAATTATTACATTATAATGTGACTATAAGATGCAAAGATAAACTATTGACTTTCACTACAGTAACAATGAAGAACTTTGCATAGATGATGATGGGCATGTTACTATAGGCCTACAAAATATGTACATGATATATGGTTCTTGAACAACTACCCCCAGACAATTACCCCTAAGACAACTACCCGCATCCCCCTCAAAAATCTAACCCACTAACCCTACACCAAACCCCTATCCTAATTTTGATGGGTAGTTGATGTCCCGGGTAATGTCCAGGGTAGTAGTTGTCCTGATATTACCAATAAATATAATCTGAAAAGAGCCTTTTCATCCATTTTTATAAGATAATTTCATAACCCTCATAATAATATCTTAAAGTACATTTATTATAAAATAGTTAATTAATTAATTGATTTTTTAGTGATAGAATAAAAGCATTCCTCCAGGAAAATGGAGCCAAACATCTTATCTGTCTTGCTTGCTAAAATAAATACCAAACTCAACTTTTCTTAAGGAAAGTGTCATTTACAGTATATTATCGCATAGTGACAAAAGTTGTCCACGCGTTACTGTCCCACGCTTAACTATACCTATCTTTTAAATTGCACCTTGAGAGAAATAATGGACGAATGTTTTATGAAACTTTGATTACTCTTCAGTAATACATGTATACAAGTTGTTTTGCAATGATTTTCCAGGGTGACAAGTATTTTCACAATACTTCAGAAACAAAGTAAAACAAGAAAAAAAATATGATTTTGTGGTCCCGCCATGGGTACTGGCAAATTAATTAGCATAAATTAATTACGTAACAATAATTTCTGATTATTTCTGTTGTTTTGATGAAGATACCTAACTATCTACCAAAACTACCCGAGAAATGAGCTTTGATTACTAAATATAAGATATAGGGCTAAATATACTATTGTGATACCCACCGCGGGTTACTCGTGCAAAAAAGCTTGGACTTGCCCTTTAATATTGGATTTAATTTGTAAAGCATGATATCATTAGTCCTTGACTTACCAATAAAACCAAACTAAATTGAATTGAATTGAATTGAATTGAAAAACATTTAGAACTAGTTTAGTTCTCACCTCATCGATGAAGAATCTGATCGGCGTTTATGGTCTTTTCTTACTAACGGGTCCTGCACTGGTGTTGGCTACATCTTCTGCTCTCCTTCTCCTTCGCTGCTGTAGCTGTTGACTCTCAGCAATAAGAGCATTAATATCTGATCAATCTCTTCTTCCTGGAATATCAATTTAAAAAAATAATAAGCAAGAGTTATTTAGCAACATTTTCACTAGATATACCATAACTTGATGCAATGCCAAAAGGCCAAAGGAAAAAAAAAAAGAAAGAAGGCAAAAAAAAAAACATATTGATGCCCTCCTCTGTGTAAGGACAGGAAAGGGAGACATTTTTTCAAAATGGCCATCAAACATATTTTCAATAACACTTACTACTTTTAAGATAGTTTTTTTTTTCTTCTTTAAAGCCCCACTGGGACTAATGGTATGAGATGAGCTTTTTAAAAGCTGGACGCAATATAAAAAGTGATATATGTCACTTTGCAGTTCAACTCTGGTGAAACAAAACTTAAAATCATTTTGTTTAAAAAAAAAAAAAAAAAAAAATTTAAGCAGGTGGCTTACACACTAATCCTATTTTGTTTTACTTTGACTCAAATCTAATGAATGAAAGTTCCGTAAAATAAAAAAAAACAACGACAACATAATACATTATACTATCAGCAGGAATGTACTTACCTATCTGCAAGGTTGACATCAAAAATCTCCTGAAGTTTGAGTCTCACTTTCTTGGAAGACAGTGCCGACAGATCAGCCCCTTGAAGGATTTCTATTCATGGGAGGAAAACAAAGGAACTGAATTATTGTCAGACATACATTGTCTAACATAATACACATTCCTCACTCTGAAGCAAGATAAACCTTAAACAATCATTTATAATTCCTTGAGCCTTTAATCCTAACAAGAGATAAATCCACTAATGCTGGGAATTTAAGTAGATATAATTTAAAAAATATATGTCAGAGTTTGCTACAATTTGATGCATCTGGAGGAAGAGAAAACCAAAGATATTTTTTTTTTTTTTTTTGCTCCCAACTTCCATCTCTGATCGCCTGAACTTCTCAAACAGTCATACTCAGCTTGGATATGAGTTGGAAACTGTAAAAAGAATTCAAAAAGATAAGATCTTGGCTCAGATGATCCAACTTCAGTTTTGGTTTAAATTCAGAATTTTCAGAGCTGAATAGTCAAATAAATTTACTATTTTTTTACAGTTAGATTAGACAAGCTGTCTTCTAATCTTATCAAATATAGTGACCTGCCAGACATGAAGCTATCAATATTCTAATTTTATCAAAAACGCTGAAGAGCCAGTCCTGCTGGACGTGACACTGACCCATAGAGGAGCTGGTCCAAAAAAAATTCTCAAATTACTGGACATGCCCTCATTTGTTTTGTTATAGGACACAGTAAAAGACAAAAAAACTTTGAAATTGATGCAAGCTCATCACTGTACTAAAGGCAGTGAAGTTATTCAACACAACAATCGTCACTCAAGCTAGGTTGTCCTTGACTTTGGGAAAATGAACAAGTCATAAAAAGTAGGCATTGAACTGGGGGTAGATTAACTGATGTCAAAAGGAAGATTTAATTTTAATAATGCAGCTTTGCATCTGCACCAAGGAATCTGGTTAAGCGACGTGAATGGATAGGTTTAACAGCCAGGTCGGGCTGGGGTAGGTTGGAGTATGGATACTATTGCATCTGCATTAGCCGCTAGTGCCATAACATGATTAGACTCAACCCTATAAAAGCACTCATATGTACGAGATCAATATCTACAGAAGTATATTGACCTCGTATTGAATAAGGTACTTTTCGTTGTAGGAAAAAATGTAAACCCAATAAGTTAAGCTAAGAAAATTTGGACATAGCGCCATAATTTGATAACTTATATACAGACAATACATACAGTAGAGGGAATATAACTATATGAAAGATAAAAAATAAAGGGAAACTCACCGCTGGTCCTGCGTGTCACGTACGAGAAAAGCGCCTCCAATGCAGTATGGTGCAGCATGGCGCTATTAAGAGTCGTCGCAAATCAACTTCACCTGAGAAAATGCGATTTTTAAAAACAAACTCGGACCACACGTAATTACTTATGTGTCGCGCGACCCACAGATATAATCGTACACTGAATCATCACTGGTAAGAAAACTGAAAGACTAGTACAATTGTTGACTAGTCTAGTTGAAGAAGAACAGTAAAGGAATTTTCTTGGAAATACATCTATGACGTCTGGTTTGAACTGTCAGTCTTTTAATCCTTATCTTTCTTAATTTCTTTTTCCTCTTTCGTATTCTTTCCTTTCGTTTCCCATAGCATCTTCTTTTTAGTTGTGTTCTTTCGTCTTTTCATTTATATATTTATTGTATAATTATTTTTGCGCCCCTAAATGCGCCCGGGGCACACCCCTTCCCTCTCATGTACTAGATAGTCACTCCTGGCAAGCGTGCAGCTCTCAGAATATTATTAAATAATCATATATCAATATAGAACAAAAATACAAAATTGATTAAAAAAGGAAAAAAATGGAAGACATGAAAGACGTGAGCCTACCCCTATAGCTGTATATGGTATCTTCGAGGCCGAGCGGATTTTTTTTATTTTACACCCCCCCCCCCCCCCCCCCCCCCACTTACACCGGCCATATAAACATGGAAAAAAACTGATGTACTTTTGATCGCCAGGCGTGATTCAAAAAAATTGATGTACCTTTTTGTCCACTTTTGCAGATTTCGAACCCACCGTAAAAATCTACTTAAGGGCCTGCGATGCAAAACATTAACATGGTATACAAAAAATTAAATAAAAATCTCTCGCGTTGGAGAACGAAGTCAAGCCAATGAGTTTTAATGGATCGGTAGTGAGCTGCCCTATCACCGGAAGAATCTTACTCGACTTACTCCACGATACCCAAGCCCTGTATTATATAAGGGCTGAACACCGCACAGCGCCCTCAGAACGTAAGTAATAGAGTAGCATGCAGTACATGGCATTCGTCGCTCAGAAACCGGAATTAGTGCTATCCAACTTTAAAACTTCTGATGACATCGAGTGGAACAACCCCCAAAAAGTTATAGCAACAAGAATATAAGTACGAAAAACATTTGTTGAAAATATAATCAACAAGTTTAGCACCTAACAGTGTCACGTATTGCTAGTAGTCCACTAGGTGCGCTAGCGTGTATAAAAGTACAATCTATTTTTAATTTTTTGGCATGCTGTTTGTTAGCTGACTCGGTCACTCAAATTCCAAAATTTCTTTCCAAATCTGGCAAGGGGTTCATGATTAAGAGAAGGGGCATCTTTAAAAGCAAGCATAATCCTATTCCTGGTAACTCAAGACAGAAAACATCTTCCTTTTTGTTTACAAGAACCACCACATAGAATGAAAGATTGTTTTTGCAGGCGTCTCACTCACTCAGCTCACTCAGCTCAGTTCATTGCAGCCGCAGCGTCCCGATCGTGGGGGCTCAATTGCGCCGAGCCAGCCCGGTCGACGTCCAACACAAACGCACACAACACCTACTGAGTTAGCAATGCACTCAAGTTCAATTCATTTTCACAACAAAAACAATCTGTGAACTCAGTAGTATCGTCAAAAAAGAAGGAGGAAAACTTACGTGAAATTTCTCTTCTCAGATCTTCCTTGGTTGGAGAAGCCATTTTACAGATCCTTTGAATATTTAGGACGGAAATAGCGGGGGAAATGGGTAAATAAACAAAGCTTTGTCGACGTCTGAGAGAAGAAAATTGACGGCCCCGTTGTTTTATTTTTATATCAAACTAAATTAATGACTGAAATTATAACGTAGACGGCGCCCTTCATTTCTTACGAAACTTCCAACATCAATTTCAGAAAAATGGCAGCCTCCTGCGTTCATCATGTGCAAATCGCTGTTAGAAATGGTTCCCGATATGTTCATAAATTGATATCAAATGTCAATTTTCAATTATACGGACAGAGGAAAGATGTGCATAGTACTGACTGGGTACTCAAAAGCGGATCAGCTATATTTGTGGTGAGTGAACATCGGGCTGAAATCCTTCGGAACCCGGCATCGCAAAATCCCCAGGACCGCCCGCAGGACGATCCGCTGGCATCACCATCGCCCGTGCAGCTGGATCAGCGGCATCCATCGTCTTCTTCTGCCACCCCCATTTCCAGCAATCTCTCGGAAGTTTATCAACTAGGATTTGTATCACCACCCCTGTCAACTCACAATCTAGATTTTCAACTACCAACAAATGCTCTCGGAAATATAGATTCAGTCACCAATGTTGCGTTTGAAGTTAGTGATGTTGCTACGACAGTTGAACTTGCGCGAAAAGGAGGTGCTCAAGTTTTATGTGAACCAACTGTTATCAAAGACTCAGATGGATTTATCACTGTAGCTGCAATCAAATCGTGTGTTGGGAATGTCGTACACACAATTCTGAACACAGAACACTACGAAGGTGTATTTTTACCGGGGTTTAGTAAAATCTCGAATTCCGATTTGTGCAATAATTCCATCTCATCTCGCATCATCTGCAATGGTTCTCAAAGTTGTGTCAACCAATCAGACTCAAAGAAAAAACAAGATACAATCACACATTTTGATCATGTAACATTTGCCATTCCAACAGAGACTTCCAATGAAGTTTTAGATTGGTATGAAACGTGCTTTGGAATGAGAAGATTTTGGTTGGATAGGTGAGAAGAAGATCGAATGCAATTGCCAAGATCATAAATTTACACTTCGCTATTTCTTGCAATCAGTAATGATTTATTCTGTCATTTATATGTTTGATGCATTTCACCAGTTTTATCTTTTCCCTAAAACTATGTCATTGTGGTTACCCCAGTTAAACTTTAAATCAGCATTTTTTTAAAGAGCTGTTGATATACAGTGCGTCCCAAAAAGAACTATACACTTTTGAAATGGCTGCCAAATAAAAAATATATAATTTTAGGTAATGAAATTTAATACATGTATGGAATTAAGCTCATTATCCCAAATTTCATATGACATCAAAAACTCTGAAAATAAGTCAAGCATGAATGAGCAGCGTTCACTTTTGTAAAGGGTATGCAAATTAGGGTGCGCAGGAATTGCCCTACCATTTTGTACGAGGAAAGTCATTTGGAGCTTATGGAATTGGGGATGATATGCAGAATTACTGATCAATTATGATGAGTTGGGGTTTGCTAAGTGAAATTTGTGGATTGGGGATTACATTTTCATGCATGAATGAACAGGAATATGTATTTCCTATTGTTGCATTGTAACTTTCCAAGGTATATTAATGAGTCCTTCAGTGGTGTGTTTAATCTCTCTCTCTCTCTTCCTTTCTCTCCCTCCTCTTTCTCTCTCTCTCTTCTCTCTTTGTCTTCCTCCCTCTCTCTTCTCTCATTTGTCTTCCTCCGTCTCTCTCTCTCTTTGTCTTCCTCCTCTTTCCCTCTCTCTTCTTCTTTCTCTCCTGTCTCCCTCCCTCTTTCTCTATCTACCGTATTCTCTCTTTTTGCATGGGTGTGTTTTGACCATTCATATTCATTGGTTTCTACTCCAAATATGCTGACTACCTCCTCGCATCTTTTTTTTTTTTTTTGGGGGGGGGGAGGGGGGTTTTAAACATCAGTGACATCATAATATCATGCCCCACATTTCAATTACTGTAAATTATCTAAACTTCTTCATTGAATTACTTAATATATCGGAGGTGGGATTATGTAAAATTGAATACTCTAAAAAATGTTTGTTGAAAAAAAAAGAACATCACTGATGTTAGACATTCAGACAAATCCAAAAGATCATTTGAAACGATTATCAAAACTGAAATCAAATCTTACCCTGCATCTCACCTGTTCTGCACCCCATCCTACATAACCACTAACACACCACTGAAGAAACCTTGGAAGTTACAATGCAACAATAGGAAATAACATATTCCTGTTCATTCATGCATGAAAATGTAATCCCCAATTCACAAACTTCACTTAGCAAACCCCAACTCATCATAATTGATCAGTAATTCTGCATATCATCTCAATTCCATAAGCTCCAAATGACTTCCTCATTACAAATTGGTTATGGCAATTCCTGCGCACCCTAATTTCCCACACCCTTTACAAAGTGAACGCATGTCATTCATGGAATGACTTATTTTCGGAGTTTTGATGTCATATGAAATTTGGGATAATGAAGCTTTCCATACATGTAAATTTCATTACCTAAAAAAATATACTTTTATTTGGCAGCCATTTCAAAAGTGTATAGTTCTTTTTGGGACGCACTTGTAGATGCCAGGGTTGGATGTCTGGACAGTTAAGAAAAATGAAAGCTCCTTGTCCATTTGAATTTCACAAAATCTAGACTGCACCAAATGCAATTAATTGGGAAAATTTATGTTGATCAATTTCAATTCTAAACAATTAATGAAATGTTGCTTGTAAAATTCTCGAAATTTCCAGATTGTTATAGTTTTCTTTGTTTTCTCTGTCTTATAAATTTGAACTTTTTGCTTAATGATATAGCTTTGTGCATTGATGACCGATTTATGATGTTTAACAAAACTGAATCAGCAAATAATTGAAAGCTGTAAAGAAATCCAAATATCTAAACAGATAATAAAGTTTTTATACTTTTATTGATTTCTTTCTCTGTCTAGGAATGAGGATAAACTAGAAGGATTCTTAGTCCGAGGGAGTAATGTAGGTCTACGTATGAAGGCTATGGAATACTGGAGGTGTGCAGAAACTGGGCTGGTCTTTTCTGAGCAATGTCACAATGAAAGAAAGAAGCAAAAAAAGAAAGGCTCCAATATGATGTTCGTTGTGGCAGAAGCCTTACCAGATCAAGGTGTGTACCCCGGTATTTGAAATGATAACTTGGGTACAGTTTCACAAAACCATCATAAGTATGCATGCAAGTTCACAGACATCATATGAAAAAGTATGATATCATATTTACACACATTCAATCTATGATAACAGAGAACTAGTTGCACAATCATCTGATTGTTCTGTGAAACATGGCCCAGGTACTTGAGTATACTAGAAATGTGTCTCTGGTTCTTCATCATTTAAAACAAAACTGTCCGTTAACTTTGGTGTTCAATAAGATTTCAGTTTATTTATTGATGCAATACAAGCTACAATCCTTTAAGAATCTATTTCTTTACTATGTTTTATATTAACTTGAATAATCAAGTCTTGCAATTTTCTTCTAAAGGGATCTCAAAACTTTCAGGAGGCTCCAAATTTCAAAAGTAAAAAGTGGACATTTTCTATTGCATGTTGATGAGCTATTTTATTCTGTCAGACTTTCATGCAAGCTGAAAGGGATCCATGAAGGGATATAAGACTTGCTGAAATTCTAATTCTATGTTATTTTTTTATCAAAACCTATTAAGCAACTGGATTAAGTAACCATTCAAACATTCTACAGTATATGATATACATGTAATAGGTGTAAAATTAAAGTACAAAATAGATTTCAAAAGTAATATAGCAGGGTATAAAATCTTGTATGTAATGTTTTAAAGACATAGAGGCTCCAGCTTTCATGGGGAGTGGATCATAATTTGCTGACCCCAGACTTTTTGAAAAGCACTGGAAATACCTGTCTTGAAGCTTAATTTCTGGACCACGGCAAAATAACCTGTCCCACCCCGGACTAGGGAAAGTGAGACTTAATGGATGACTTTACCAGATGGAGCGATAGGTGGAATATACATATATATACATATACATATATATGGCGTTACATAAGGTATAAAAAATCAGGTGATAGAAAACACCTGTTACTGGGTAAGCATCAATGGTGTCAAATTAACCATGGAAATTCGCTACTAACTGTCTTTAATTTGTCTCTTTCCTAGGACCTAATCAGGTTGAGACATTCATCTCACAGCATGGTGGACCAGGAATTCAGCACATTGGTCTATATGCACCTGACATAGAGTACACAGTAGGTGTGTTGAAGGAACATGGTTTGGATTTCATGGTACCTCCCAGTACATATTACACAGCGGTGAGGGGAATATATTATATTATTAACCAGTTGATAGTTGAAATTTCTAATTCTCCCGGCCATATGATTAGATGAGTCACATATTAATTTTTTTTTAATCGAAATGAACAATATGGACTGTAGTGATAGGAATTGCAGACATTAAAAACATTTAGCTTGTTGCCCTGTTAATATACAATGAGGAAAATTAATCATTTCAATATAAACCCCCAAAGAAACCCAATAGTAAAATTTAATCATTCTCTTATCTCTTATAATATAAACATTTTCTGATATCTGTCTCATCCAAAACCTGTATATTTTAAGTTTTTCTATTAAGAAATTTGAAATGAATTTACTTAAATCTTCAAAGTGTATCTGAAACATTAAATATATGTCCCTAGATGCTGCTTTCTTTCTTTTTTTTATTATAATAACTACAGGTGTGAATTCAAATTATGTTTTTTTTTTTTTTTTTTTTTTTTTTTTTTTTTTTTTTTTTTATGGAGCTAGAAAATATAACGACTTCCTACTGCAGTTGGTAATGAGTGATACTGCAATGTATCCTAGATTAAGGCTGAAAGAACTTAAATTTCAATCTTGATTATGCATCTTAGATTGGTAAACTGGAGGAGATGAAGCTGGTTGGCAAAGATCCTGCAGTCCTCCAGGAGCTTGGGATCTTACTGGATGCAGAAGATTTTCAGGAGAAGACGAACAATTCAGAGAATGGGGAAAAGGACAGTCCCGACAGAATACAACCATCAATTAGGTAATGAAAACAGCTTGCAATGTAAACCATTGTGAACTGTTTGGAAAGAAGGCTCAGACTTGTAGAATAACTACATATATAGTGGCGTAGTTATCAATATTGTTCTTTAAGAGCCTAGATGATAGAGACTATTGGATGACCTTGAGTGGGATATGTGGAAATTTTTCTCGGGGGGGGGGCTATCAAATAACAGTATTTCACATATCTAATGAAAATTGATCATCCAATGTTATGATTATAATTCAAATAACTCAACAACAATTCATATTCCATTACACTCTTGTTTAATCTGTCCTTTTACATGTACCAACATATTGCATTTTACATGTATCAACATATTGCACAATGTTATCTTTGTTATCTTATATCAAAGTACATGTGTAGTTTGTTTATTTGTTGTGTTTTTTTTTCCTTGTTTATTTTCTTGTGTTCTAACTTATCTTTATTCCAACTTCTATCTTTTTGAAGTAACTGTTGTTATATTTCTGTATTTGCTCCTCTATTGCTTTGACAATAGTTAAAAATATTTAGACTATGTTTGTTGTCAACATTTTAGTTTTAGCCAAGTTTAATGTTTATAAACAAACTGTTTTTAACGAACCAGCATAATTCTCTTTATTTAAATTTTTAACATTATCATTGAAGCTTTTACATAGAAACAATAGCATTGAAACTTTATTGACGCTGTCCTTGTAATGGTTTGATTGCAATATCACTGGAGTACTGAAAACAGGGAATTACAAAAATTGCACACAAAAAAATGAATGACGCGATTAACGAATTAAGTCTTTTTCATATTGAATTAAACTTTAAGTATACAGAATTACTCTTAGATAATAAGAATAATGATAATAATAATTAAGATTTTTACAGTGCCTTTTAAACGAGTAGATACAAAACACTTCAAGTGCTTTGAAAATTTTGTTATAAGTGCTAGATCATAAATACAATGTATTTTTATTATTATTTATTATTATTAATTAACATTAAGAATGAACATTGAACAAAGTACAAAGCTACTTAACAAAATTAAGACGTAAGACCTCTAATAGAAAGATAAATCTGCAATGTATTACATTGGCATAAATCCGTAAAGAATGCTTTTCATCTGGGGGGATATTACATAATAATATCCCCCCTGATGAATAGAAAGCGCGAATGGATTTACGCCAGTGATGTATTATAATATAATTATGATCTAAACAACCATAAGTAACCTGTCTAAACTTTCCCTTAGGTTTCTTATGCAAGTGTTCGCATGCAATTCCTTTATAATATAATTCTAATCTAAAAATTCATAAGTAACCTATCTAAACATTCCCATAGGTATCTCATGCAAGTGTTCACACGGCCGTTCTTTGACCGAGATACATTCTTCCTTGAGGTGATCCAGAGGCAAGGAGCATCTGGGTTCGGAGCAGGCAATATCAAGGCTCTCTGGCGGTCAGTGGAAGCATACATGGTGCAGAAAGAGGGTGTGGAAAAGAAGGAACAAAGTTCAAAAGAGATCTTAAATTATTGAGGTCAAATCGTTGGGTTTCGAATCTAGATTAATAGTCTTTCTGAAGTTTGCCTTTCTTAAGCTTTCCTCCTTAAAAATGCCTCCTTGGTTAAAAAATTAGCACTATGATCCGTTTATATTTTTTGCCTTTGAAGTACTCTAGTTCAGATGTTGTGAACCTTTTCATACAATAAGAGATCTCTACACAAATTCTTTGACACAAGAGGTGTTTTTTTTTAGGGCTTTGCTGACATTTATTTACTTTCTGGTAAATAGCAATGAAAAATGTGCCATAACAGATCTTGAAATGTACATTAATTGGATCCTCATCATTGACTCAATGTCTTCTGAAATGCGGGAAGTGGTATTATAAAATGGTGAGAATATTTGTGTGAGGGTAGATAAATTCTTGGAGGATACACATTTTGTGCAATTCTGTAAAAAAAAAAAAGTTGGTTAATCTGAAGTGATCTCAATTCTTAAACATGCTTTATCTTCATTATTATTACAGACATAATACATATATGTGAGTCAATCAAGGTTTTGTGAACCTTGGATATAAATCTATTAGTTATTGCTGCTGCAAACAAGAAATTTTATAAAAAATAATGCACATATTATTTTAAAATTTAAATGCCTTTTCGCAAATTGAACATGAAATTTGATATTCTTTTCTGCTTCAACTGGTGCTCGTTGAGTTTTTTGCATGATAGATCTCTATTTTATTTGAGCTGTCTGAGTTATTTTTTATTATGAAACATTTCATAAAAACTGTTGTTTAAGGATCAGTTGGATGATTACATTATTAGGCCTACAGATTAAAAAAAAATAGTCAAGTATTTGAGATCTTTTAAAGCTGGGATTCAGTTGATTCCGTGTATAATGATGAATACATCTTTGTATCATCTCTGTAGGATGAATTCTTCTTTTATAATATATATTTTAGCAATTACTCATATTTGAATGCTGTTGCTCCAGATTTTATGTTCATTTTTAAAAATAGTACTTACATATCGTCTGTTGGGAGCCATAAGGGCGTTATTGCATCTTATAGATGTTCCGTTGAGAGCCATAAGGGCGCTATTACTGTACAAAGTCAATGGTAATAGCGCCCTTCTGGCTCCAAACGGAACATTCTTGATCTGCAATAGCGCCCTTCTGGCTCCAAGCCGACGATATAGCATATTTAATGAAGTTCCTGTTGTATTGAGACATAGATTTACCAACATAATATCCGATTATTTGACAAGGAACTTCACTGTTTCAATTAGATGTTGCTTTTCTTTGACATTAACTGTCTGCAATATTTAAAACATACAGCTTGGGAAATAATTATTAGACCATACCATGTGACAGCTTAATAGGAAAGTGGTCTGACAATTATTTCCCAAGCTGTACATGGAAACATTTCTTCAAATGTTTGTTCTTCATTATTTGGTGACAAAGTGTTCTTGATTATCACCTTTAGATTGCAATATTTCGTAAGTACTGCACCTTGAAAAAGCATATAATCCGTTTAAGTTGCAAGATACATGTGTGTCATGGTCTTCCCTTTACTCTCTAGAAAAGATTTCATATGCTGTATGCTGTAGTTTTGTTGTTTTTTTTTTACTTTTTGTAGATTTTGCCCAAACAGAAAAAAAGATGTATACCTGTACTTACAAGTTCAAACATCTGTTTATATATTTGTATGATTGCAGACTTCTTAATCTTTAGAGACCAGCTTGCAAATGTACATAGCAGTTCACAACCTGGGGCCTGTTTCTCAAAACCATCATAAGTCGAAGTTCCTGGACATCCCATTGAAATGCTATCTGTCCTTATGGGTTGTCCAAGAACGTAAGACTACTGTCGGTTTCGAGAAACAGGCCCCTACATGTACAAATGTAGCTACAATGTTAACCAAACTTCATTGATATGTACATGTAAATCTGTGGTAAATATATATTATGTTTGTGTGTGAACTGTTACCAAAGGTACATTTAGCCATCACTTGAATGTGAAACGTCATCTCGAAAGCAACTTCCTGTTCTTCAGCTTTCAAGATGATTTGGGGAAAGACATTTTACTTCTCATTGAAGGTAATTGTAGTTCTATTGAACTGTTAACTTTAGATATATTTATATACCTGCATACATGTAGGTTATTGCCATTTTCCGTTGATGGCCTGAAATTAAAAATATATAAATAGAAATTACTTCGCTGTTTGCTTTGTGATTGAAGTATTATAAAATTAGACAAGTGAACTTTTTTGTAACATTACCATACAATTAAGTACAAAAGAAAAAAAAAAGAATATTGAAGAGCAAAAATTGTTTGAGAAGAAAGTAAATGAGTAGGTAGTATAAAAAATGAAGACAGAGATTGAGACAGGAAAGAGAGAGAGAGAGAGAAAGAGAAAGAGAACGTGGAACAGACATATTCCAATCTTGTCCCTTTTCAAGACATTTATCTACAAACATGCCACACTCGAGTCAAGTTCCTTGAAATTTCTGAGCACCGTTATGGTTGCCATGCTATCATTGGGTAATGGTGCACCAGGAGTGTCGAAACATATGGCCAATTATGATTATTATAACATGTCACTAACAAGACAAAAAATGAAAGCACTCTTGTAAATCTGGAAACATTATTGTGCAGCTGCTTTTAATATTGAGAGAAATAAAATGATTAAAAACCACAAAAAGACAATTGGAATCCCTTCTATAATACAGTGTCTACATGTACAACATATACAGTCCACTATTGTTATAGTGAGCATGAATACATGTTTTGATTACAACTAGGCAATTTTGCCATATCCATTTTAAGAAATGTTTCTATTTAACCAAGCCCCTTGTTAAAATGGGAATGGACTGTGTCTACAAACAGTGTACTCCAATTAAAATGAGCACATATACAAGATTTCATTATAACGCGGTAATTCTCTTGCCATCAATTTCAAACGTGTATAAATGGTTGTTCATTATAACTAAATTTCATTCTGAAGAGGTGATTTACTTGGTCCTGAGCACCTCATTAACCCTTTAGCAACTAGAGACTGCGTGAAAAGTGTCAGTTTACTCACTAGCGGAAAGGGTTATGCTGTGTTTCAATCAAGTTTTGTCAAATAAAAAATTGCTCTTAAAACATACTTTTTTGTAAGGAATCGGACAGCATACATCCAATGGGTGATCCACAAAAAGTATGGTCATGTTTCATCACATATTTTTGATACTATTTTGACTATAGCGTGCATAAAACAGGGCGGTTTGGGGCGGTTTAGTGAGTAAGCTGAGGGGCGGTCTTGGGCGGTTTAGGTGCTAAAGGGTTAAAATGGGAGTGGATTGTACATACATGTATTACAAATTATAGTCTGTTGAGAGACAGATGTGTGTTCTGCGTTCTAAATTTAAATGCCTTCTGGCTCTTACTTAGCAAACGAATGTTGGAAACTTGTTATAACGAGGTCCTTAGCATCATGGAAATTACATGGTTGTATCTGTAAAAAAATAAAAAATTAAAATTAAAAAAATTAAAAAATAAAAAGAATACAAAAAGCTAGGACCAGAAATTTTTTTTTAAATATAGGAAATGACCTTGTTATATCAGACTTCTATATAAAACAAGTTTCCACATTACAGTCTACTCCCATTATAACCAGCACAGATGCAATGAGATTTTGTAATGAGGCGGATCTTTAAAGTATGAACATGTTATTGGCTTGGTCCCCTTGCACCTTGATATAACCACAATGGACTGTAATACTGCCTGACAGAATTAACAAAGATCACCGAATTTATTTATAAGCACCATCTCTAGCAAGTAACGCTGTTGGATGCATCATCTTGTTGCAAAGGCACTGTAATCATACTGTTCAACTATGCATCTTGGTAGCCTGATGACTTTGTTACTTGTAACAAGTTTTGCCTACACATGTATATACAGGTAAGTGTATATAACTTGGTAAATTGCCACTTTAGTGGTCAAAACCTATAATGCCTGTTTCGTTTCATCCCACATGGTCTAATTCCATTTCGTCTACAACCAATTCGTTTATAAATTACCTTTTGGTCTAATTTCCACTTTACTGTTTACAATTTTGTCTTATTCCCATTCCATATAATGTCTATTCTGTCTAATATCCACTTAGCACCAGTTTCATAAGTCAATTCTGGTAACAGACCAAATATTCATTTGGGAATTAAACGAAATGAAATTAGACAATTTGAATATTAGACAAATTGGCAATTAAACCAAGTGGTCATTAGACCAAGTATGTATTAGTCCAAGGGGGAAATTAGACCAAATTGCTAGACCATGTGGATTTAGCCCATGTGGCTTCTGTTATACGAAGTGGATACAAACCTATAATTCTACCATGATGAAGCTGAATGCTCTATCTACAGTGTATGATGATTATATCATGCACCCTGTGCAAATGATATGTTAAACATTCCACCCATACAATATATTCATATCAACATTGCAGTGATATCAGCCTTCTGCGCAAAACATTGTAATACATATTATACAATTAAATGGGAAGTTCACCCTGGAATTTTACTGGTTTTAAAAAATGCAGAAAAATAAAATAAAAATATTAGTGAAGATTTGAAGAAAATCAACCAAAAAATAACGAAGTTATGAATATTTAAATCTTTGTTTCTGTGACATCACGTGCGAGCTGCTCTCCTACATGTATGTGTTATGTTATGTAAATTCCATAAAGTATTATTTTTTTTCAGAAGAATATTAAGTTTTTCACCTGTGCTGTGGATATATATCATCAAACCCATGTTTATATACATGCCTCTATCAAATTGACCTATTCCTTTCTCAAGAACCATAAAAAAAGACAAATTTGTGGAATTTACATACTCAACACATGGGAGAGCTGCTCGCATGTGACGTCACAGAATTAAAACTTTGAATATTCATAACTTCGCTATTTTATTGTTGATTTTCCCCAAACTTTTACTCATATTTTTCTTTTATTTTTCTGCATTTTATAAAACCAGTAAAATACCAGGGTGAACTTCCCCTTTAATATCACAAACATATTCTTACTAATTAATATTTAATACAGGGCTTCATGGAAATTGATAAACTTACCAAAAATGACTTCATCCTCATGATCATGATAATGCAACTAATAAAAGTCATTTAAAATAAAACTTTCCAATAAATGCAAAGGTGAATATACATTGTACAGTACATGAAGAGCCTACAGAACATGAAGGTAGGCAATGCTGTATACAATAACAGTTTCACATGATTATTTATACATGATTTTATCACTTTTATTATATCTCTGTGCAATTTGATATGATGACGAAAAAAGCAAAACATATTTATTGATATTCATTCAATATACAAAGACATCATTTATAAGAGCTGCTTAGTGGACAACATATTTGTTGCAGATTTTCTAGATATTGAAAAAAAAATCAATCTAATCCTATAATTATCTACCGTAATATATCGCTGATACATAATTAGCTAATAGTGCCAACTTTTTGTATGGTATTGCATTTAAAAGAAAGAATATGGTTTACCCTAAAATATAAATATGTTCAATTCAGTGCTATCACAGATTAAATATTTCTAAAACATAATTACCCAATGTCTTACAGAGCTCAAACTTATAAATCAGACTCTTTCTATATTAAAATGTTTAAAAGGAATTTCACAGCCTAAAATGAATTGCAAGCCTCTTTTAACCAAGAAGTCTCATTCCTTTCAAATGAACTTCAATAAATTATCAACAGCTTAAACACCACTTGGAGAAAAATACTGAAATACAATCTATATTTACAGAAGAAATTGAGTTGCAAGTCTATAAAAACTAGGAATGTCAGCCGATGATACAAGCCTACGAGAAAAAGATAAATATATCTACAGTCCTATATTTTTAATTCAGGCATTAAAATATGGCACAAAGGGATAGGATAACATATAAGATTTTAAATCCTTACAAGTTGCACTCTAAGAAAATTACTTTTAACAGTTTGCATGACAATAAATTGACAAAAAAATCTACAATCTAATGATATTCACTATAAAAAAAATATGTATCTTTGCTAATTTTGTATTTCTTTTTTTCAAAAAGAAATATATATAACATTCCACTACATTAACAGAAACAAACTACAATACTTACATGTATCTCTTACTGAAAGACTTTATTTTGCACTTTGGAAGTACAAATTAAGGTGAATTGTGATATGAAAACAAATAAATCTAAAAAACAGTACTGAGCGAAAGTGAACTACTAAAAATTGAAAGACTAAAATATTTAGTGAAAGATTGTCTAAATTTTAATTTTTTATCTTTTCATGATTGAAAATTTGACCATGTGATACATCGAGGAATGACTTATACTTAAAAAATATTTATTTTTTTGTCCTTTAAAAGGCCATTTTCACTTTTTTTCCACAAATGTACATCCATGGAATTTGAAACCACATTTTGCATCACTAAAATTGTAATTGTTATATAAAGTGCAAATCACAATAGAAGAGAAATATCTGAAAATACATGTACAAAATACCAATCCGATAACTCGAAATATATTTTATGACCATACTACATGTATAATGTATAACTGCAACGTAGTATGTTGATGTAGCAAAAAATTATTCCCAATTGTTGAAGACAAAATTTAATGAGAAAAAGAGGAGGAAAAAAAAAACTGAGTAAAGGCACATACATGTACCATACATGTACGTCCATGTACCCCTAATACAATATTAACATTTTTCCCCTTTTTTAAAAATAAATTGTAACCCCCTAAAAATAAATAAAGGTACAGGGTACATGATCCCCAAAACAGGTAAACTAACATTTTTAAATGTTATTTAAATTATGTTTACAAGTACACACAGATATAATTTATGGAAGAACAGGGCCCCCAGGGAGAATGGTGCTTGACACTGATGGGGTTACCCTGTTTGAATGATACTTTATATAATAATAATAATAAAAATAATGACAGTTCAGCCTTCTTACAGCACACAAAAACATTTACAATCTCAAAAGATAACCTGGAAAGCATACCTCAATCCAACTGAAATACCTCATTGATTGGTTAGCTAATTTCATGTGATATCAAATAATTCTAAAAGAAACAAAAATTTCTCTTTTGGTTAAGAACAGTTGCAGAGAACTATTTCACCTGCAGACTAAAAATGACTTTTGATATCTTTTTCTATACAGATACATGATACAGATACATGATATGTCACTAGCTGTGCCAGTGGCGGATCTAGCTTTTTTTCAAGGGGGGAGGTTTAACTGCGAAGACTGAGCCTTATAGTGGCGAGCCCACCTCCTGCCCCCTCTCCCCTTTTTGCTCAAGGCCTGAATATTTGTATATTTAGGGTTTATACTTGAGTCCATGTGCAAAAGGAGATCATAATATCTGCTATTTAAATGCACATGATTGCTGTGGTTCACCACATTACTTCTAGCTACCTTTCACAACTTTTTTTTTCAGCAAGGGTACCGCAAGACTCTTTCCCAAACTAACAGTGGTGCAATGAAAAAATATTGGTTAGATTTATGTATTGTACACCCTAAATATGGCACAATCACACTCTTACAATGTATCATGGACCTGTAACAGATGTTTCCATTTAATTGTATGAAATAAGATTTTACAAATTAATCCTTATTCTTGAAATCATGAAATAATGGAACTTCATGTGAATCAAAATGTAAATTACAAAACGAATATGATGTTAGGTAATTTCAAACTGTTATTAGCCAGACATACCATTGCACCTTTCCAAGAATCGCATTCCCAATTTGAATCTCTCTGATGAATAAAGGGATTCTCTATGACATGAACACCTCTTCATTGACTTCGTCAGCTCCCATGCGTTTGTAATGAAAGCTGTCAAAAGCAAGTAGCTCTCCCGGTCGAGCCGCGGAATTTTTTCGACGGCGGCAGCAGATAACCGTTACGATGACGCCCCCAAGGAGGCCTACTACGAATGCTGCAACGATTCCTATGATGAGTGTCTTGTTACTCTGTATGGAACAAACAAAAGGTAAAATGAATTGTTGGAATTATAGCAGCATACATCTCTTTATGCTAAAAAAATACGAAATCTAATCATTGATTTCTACTTTATAATGATATCAAAAGCAACCTTAAATTGTGTAATATGTAGGCCTAGATGAAAGTGGAAGGTCTTTCAGCAAATCATTCATAAAGTTATGAATGAGTTTATGAATGACTAGAACATGTTTTGAGGTGCTATACTAATAATATAATATCATGCTCAATCATTCAGCACAAGAACTGATCACCAGTCATTCGTAGCTTACAAACGACTTGATAAAACACCTCCCAGTATCACAAAAATGCACGGAGGTGAATATTAAAGATGTTCCCTGAAAGGATTTAAAATAAACTAAAGAGAAATAAGTATATCAAATATATCAGGATGTCTATTGCTCAGTTTGAAAATTTTTAGACTCGCCACCTTTGCACATTAAAGTACCCATTGCACTCTTCTTATAAAAGTAGGGGGAAACCCAGGTGTAGTGGTCCACTTACACATCCCAGATTAGTTATATTGGGAGGAGAGAAATGGGGTTACACTAAAGTGATTCAGTTCGCTTCTTGCCTCCCAGGCATGCTACAAAGTAATAAAGCAAGAAGAGAATTAAGAAGGGTTTCCACTTACGTGCATGGCTGGTGCTGCAGGCTCAGAAGATGTTTTGGGGGCCCCTGTGGACAGAATAATAGAGGTAGATCCAGAAGTTGCCATGGGCGATGACCCTGTAGCCGTAATTAAAGGGGTGAAAGGGGGCAATGGGGTCCCTGCTGACGATGGGGTACCTGTGGACAGCGGGGTGGCCATGGACGGAAGGCCAGTTGTAGACAGAGGGGTGGCCATGGACGGAGTTGCAGGCGTAGGGGAAGACGGTGGAGTAGATGGTCGGGTAGGTGTGTTGCAATTTGTGGTTCCACAACAGCGTACAGTTATATTTTTATCCTGAAAAAAATTATAACAAAAAAGCAGATTATTTTAGTACAATATAAAAACAGATATACAAAATGTGACAAGACTCTTGTTCACTAAATGTGGAAGAACACTACTGTAATGGTCTACTACATTATTATTATGAGATGAATCTGGTTCATAAAATGAAAGAGTGAAAGGAAAGGTCTAGCAGTGGTGATATATAACTCGAGGCGATGGACAACATCTGTAACTGGGTAAACATCCATGGTGTCAAATTACCCATGGAAGCCCAAAATTCACTAACTTTAACATACCTCCTGTTTAAAAGATCCTTCCCTGAGTGCCCCATCCTGTTCACAGTAGCTCTGCAGTGTGTCATTGCCACAGTAGTATGAGGTATTTCCATCTTGGATAGTTTCAGTGATGGTCAAACACATGTTTGAAGAGTTCCCACAAGGTGTCTCTATAGCATCTGAAAGAAAAGAAAATTGAAATTCATTGTCACGTTACGATGTTCGAGTTCTGACTACAACAAGGGTTGGAAATGCTGGAAATCTAAATGCATCTTACATGCATAACTCAATAGCCTCAATCCAGTTAGATTATTAAACAAACATCAATATAATATATTATATAACTCATGCTAAGAATGTTGAATAATCCTGTCCTCTGATTGGTCAAAAGTCTGGTCATAGTTTTAGCCAGGCCTGGCCAGGGAGGCTGAGCGTTCAATAGTCATCGTTCAATAGTCGTTTTCAATAGTCATTTTTTCAACGGCAGTCAATTGTTGATACGATCCGTGATTTATAGCACAGGACAGCGTTCCGCGATTCGAAATTATGGATGAAGATCAATTGCGTGATTTAATTCAGGCAACAGATAGTAAGAACACTAAAAATTTCGTGAAATTTGCCGTGAATGTTTTTGAAGAATACCTACATGAAACTAGGCCTAACACTAATCTTCATAGCGTGAACGAACTGCCAAATTCAGAGCTGGATAATGTTCTGCAAAGGTTCTACGCTGGTGCTATGCAAAAAAATGGTGAGTTTTTCTTCGGTATATAAAATATATAGTGACTGCCTTAATATTCGGGGCATGAGTTGTTTCTAAAGGCTCTCGGGGGCCTTCCATCCAGCTATGACCCCTCGGCAAGCCTCGGGGTCATAGCTAGATGGAAGGCCCCCTCGAGCTTTAGAAACAACTATTGCCCCTCATGGCAGTCACTATATCTATACTGAAAGTGCAATTTCATTAATACCAGGTTAACTCTACTTTTACACCAGTGTTTAACATTTTCATAGAGCATACATTAATCTGAGTAATGAATTCTGGATTGTTGAAACGTAAAGAGTTGTGTGTGTAGGAGAGGAGCTACCATATCAGAAGTGTTGAGAGTTCTGTGCCCTGTAGTTGTAATCAATTGCAAATTCCAAACAATCATTCTGATTGGTTCACTGCAAGTCTTTTATGCAAAGAGTTAATGCAACAATTATCCCGATTGGTTGATTACTATCAATTTGTCATTGATTCATCCTGCTCTTTATGTACATTGTAACAGGGCACTGGTAATATGTACCCATATGCCTAATAATGATATAACAATATCGAACGGAATGATAATGATTAGATTACCTGTAGTAAAACCAAAAATACAACAGAATCAAACTAAGTTTCCCACCAAGTTTTTTAAACATTTAGGTTAATTTATCATGTGCCAAATAATTAAAAAAGAAAATGAGTAATTGCTGTGTATAACTATAAAGTAAATACCGCGTAAAGCAAGGGCACCGACCGACCATGACAGGGACTACATGTACATCTTTTTTTTTCCCCAGAATTTTGTGTAATGAGATTAGGCCACATGCCCACATGTACTTGTTTGTGAAAACTGTGATTTCCAGCATATACAGTTTTTAGCTAGTTTTTAGATGGTTTACTTCCATTATTCAATAGCATAAGGCCAGTCAAAACTATTACTTTTAAAATTATTTTTACACTTCCTGTTGTTGAATGGGGCTTTTTGATATTTTCCTCCCAGATTCACAAACTTCACACGTCAATAAGATTTCAATTCAACATGCCCAGGGGCCAATACGTGAGGTAGATTCATACCTGTACTTCCAACAAAGCAGCTGTCCACAGTAGAATAGCTGCTATTTTCATTTATGATAAATGAGTCTAGTGTGTTACATAAAGCACCCACACAGCATTCAGTCTGTGAAAGAGAACAAAGAAAAGAAAAGAAGGGTAGTTTCAGCAAAGTTGTGAATCCCTTCTCTAATAATGTGGGTTTTTACATTCATACTTAGCAATACTATTCTCAGCATTTTTATTTTTATTTTTTTTCCAAAAGGGGAACTGCATACCACTGGTAGATATATGAGATTGTGAGCATATCATTATATGGCCCCTTTTTGAACATTCAAATTTGTAAGGTCTGGAAGTCAAATTTGGAGGTCATGTACATAGGATCAGGCGATGTAGAGAGTTGCAAAACTGCTTATAAATCAATGGAATGTATTAATAGTGAGAGGATAATTTTAATGGCACAATAAAAAGAGGCTATTTAATCACGAGCTGGGAAGGTTATTATTGTTACTATTTCAGTAAAGATTAAAGTATATACCAGATTTTCTGCTCCTGTGCTGCCATTGAAGCCAATTCCTCCACAGGGTGAGTCTGGTGCAGGACATGAGAAAGAAGCAGTCAGGTTGTTCTTAGAGCTACCCGAGTAAGATTTAGTAACAACACACCCTACTACACTGCCACCAGTCGCTGAAGTGGCACCCAGTGTTGCTCCAGAAGGTGCCTTGGATGTTCCATTTGTTGACATCAGAGTTATGGTAGCAGTTGTTTGAATTATAGGTCCCAGAGGTGCAGTAGACATTCCATTTGTTGCACTTGGAGTAACAGTAGAATTTGTTGTATTTGGTGTTAGTTGTGGAGTCATCGATGGCGTTGTGAGACCTCCAGCAGTTCTTGAGCCTGATGTTGATGTGGGAGTTGTTTCGTTGCCAGAGATTGTGTTGTTAGGTAGAGCTGTTGCTAAAGGCACAGTGCTGTTAACTTTTATGGTAGGAGTTGATGGAGTTGTCGTCTGAGGTTCTGAACATTGCTGTGAGACTATAGAAGACGTGCTTGCAACACTGAGCTCCCCATTAACGATATCAACAGTTCCAGAGTAGCAGGAGAGATCACCATTCACCATCCTGTATACAATAAAGCAAGCAAAGCATTAAAAACAATGCAATACATGTACAAATAACTTACAAAAATGCATACATTTACAAAACTAAATAAGGCGGTGAGACAACATCAGCTCCAATATTTATTCTGCCCTAAAAAGTCAACTTAAATCCTGACATTCTGAGACTTGCATTTGGTTATTAATACTAAAATGTACATTACCCTTTATGTTTGGTGCAACATTCTAGCAGGTTGGCGTTAACTTGATCTCCACTATATTCATGTTTGCAGAGCTTTGACAAGTTTTATACAATTCACAATACAGTGCGTATCAATAAAAACGGGACAGTTTTGAAAGGTCTGTCAAAATTTCGTTTCAAATCATGGTGTCTATATTTTGAAGTTAATAGATGCTCTGAAGTGTTATCTTTCAGATGCCATTTTAAAAAAAATTTTGTCAATGCTTAAGCGCACATGGAACGTTTTTGCCAGGGGCTCAAAAAGAGGCTTGCGCACAAAATGAAAAAAAAAAAGAAGAGAAATGTGATCACCAGACTTCCTCTTAACCTTTTCATTATCTTTGCCATTATTTTTTTAATTATGCTTTCAAAATTCATTTACAAAGCTATTTATTTACTTGAATTGTTTTCTCTTTTTTTTTTCTTTTTTTCATTGTTAGCATGTTATCTTTTAGCATTGAATATTCCTTCAAACTTAAAAAAAAATGTCGTCAAACCAAGTAAGGGGATTTGGTTGGTTGGTAGATTAGTTGATTGATAGATTGATTGTTTGATTGTTTGATTGATGGATTGATTGATTGAATGAAGGAGTGAAAGATTGAACATTTGAATGATTTATCGTTTCATTAATTCATAGATTGTTTGAATGATTGATTGATTGGTCGATTACTTTTTGATTGATTGTTCAAATGATTGATTAAATCGTTGGAAGAATCATAGGAAATCGACTCTGAAGACAAACATAATCATTGATCAGTGAAAAGCAACAATCAATCCGAATGGGAGTACCTGATTCAGAATGGTAATGATTCAGAATAAATAATGATATTTGAATTTAATGAAAGCCTCTTTTTCCCTTTTTCTTTGGAACCCCCCCCCCCCCAACAAAAACTTTCCGTGTTCGCTCAAACATGAATGAAACAAACAAAGCAATCAATCAGTAAATCAATCAATTAACCAATAAACCAAATCCCCTTTCTTGGGTTGAGAAAAAGTTTTTTTCAAGTTTGAAGGATTATTCATTGCTAAAAAATAACTTATTAAAATGAAAAACAAAAAACAAGAACGAAACAATTAAAGTAAATAAATAGCTTTGTAAATGGACTTTGAAAGTATAATTCGAAAATAATGGCAAAGATAATGAAATGGTTAAAAAGAAGTCTGGTGATTAGCAAGAGGTCTGCTGATCATACATGTATTTCTCATTTTCTTTCATTTTGTGCGCAAGTCTTTTTTTGAGCCCGTGACAAAAACGTTCCGTGTGCGCTCAAGCATGAACTAAACTTATTTTTTTAATGGCATTTGAAAGACTTCAGAGCATGTATTAATATCGAAATATAGACATCATAATCTGAAACGAAATTTTGACAGACTTTTCAAAAATGTCCCGTTTTTATTGATACGCACTGTATATTGTACAAATTAGTTTCAATTAGCCTCTAAACAAAAGAGGGACAATGGGTGTCTATTTTGCACATGTACATGATGTGGGACTGATAATGGTATGTTTAAGGTTTCCTTTAAAAGTTGACCTTATTTCTATTCAGTTCAGCTTTGTTTACATTCTTGATGCTTATGTTTTCATCCTTTTCCTATTTTGAATTTCAACCTCCTTCTCTATCATTTCTTTCTTATTCAGATGTCTTCATTCATTACATTCCTATATCTGATTCTTTTGTTCAACATTCTCATTACATAATCATCTCATCATCTTATTCATCTTCATTCTCTTAATATCTCTCATTGGTTATTCTTATGAATTTGACTGTTACATTATAATTGGGATTCTCTTTAAGTTCATTTAGACTATAGGATGGTTCCCGATAATGTCGCTAGTTTTCCATTTCCGCGGGGTTGAAAAATCCACCACGCTCAAGTCATATGAAAATCCGTTTTAAAACAGGGCAACATCAATGCGATATGTCGCGCATCTTCTAATTTGCAATACAGCTAGAAAAAAAAAAAAATACACGCGCCGCACTGCGAATCTGACTCGGCTGAATCAAACTGAAAAGGCCGGCATTATACTGTGTGTTTACGGGATATTAAAAGCAAATGCACGGCATCTACCCGTCATATTGATCTATGCGGCCTCGTTCAAAACAATTCACATTCTTTACCCCTAGCGATAGTTGCGTATGTAAACAAACGAGATCAAACCTCGACGTCTTTGATTCCCAGTGAAAAAATGAAAGTGATCGTTGAGACAGGATTATTGGGCCCAAATTAGATTTATACTTCTGTACTATATAGAAAACAACCATAATCATGGATTCTTTACCTAAACTTTACCAAAATATGTGCCCAACATCAGGAAATATCCAGTCATAACTAGTAACAAAACATTATCAATGACTTCAGAGAACACACCTATGTTCAAATCACTATTGCTAATGAAAGAGTAATGAATCGGAACACAACTGAAATCAATTTTGTTGAAAGAAACAGGTGCGGGCTTGGGTCTGGAATTTTGCAACAAAATACTACTCCCTCAATTTATTTTCTCCTATTATAAGAAAGAAGAGAAATGTGACATTGTATTCATTCCAGAACACAAATTTAAACAAATGGTCTCCTTAATTTCCACTCGTTTGAAACGAAACCACCACGCTGCTGTCTTTAATGGAACTGGAAACAAGTGGCATAAGTCATTTTTAATTAGTATCTAACTCTATGTGCCCTCATGTAGGCTAAATTTCATTTTGCACTCCATTCTTGCTTTGTGCAGACAGGTCAGGCAGTCGGTATCATGGTTTGATGAGTAACTACAAACCTTGATTCCTTTTGCTATTTGATGATAAGAAAATATTGCAGTTTTCTCAAAACAATTAACTACACACAAAAACATATTCAAATAGATTTAATTTCTATAAGAATGGAAAACATGCAACTAAATGCTCATTCATGTACCACCTCTTCCCCTTCCAATCCTCTAGCATCGTGGGAGAGAGAGAGAGAGAAGACATAGGGGGTGGGGAGAGAAATATAAAAGCAATAATCATGTACACTTGAAGGTTAAATTTGACAATGACACAGAGTTATATCAACACATCAGATCGGACATCGGAAGATTAATGATGTGTCGATACAGCTCTGCTGTCATTGTCATTTGACCCTTCATGTGTACATGATTATTGTTTTTATAAGCACATTAACCGGAATCCTGATCAATCGGGCCTTCGAAATGGAATATTTTTTCAGACGACTAACGAATAAACACCGAACGAGGCGAGAATGCCTCGTGATTGCACGCACTTATTGATAGGTGGTGAAATGTGTAATCACGCAACAAACGGGGACATGCCAAGTTGATCGATTTTCGTAATGTTTAATTATTCTTAAATGTCTATTTTGAATGCTGGTGCAAAATCTAAGTATATGCGACATTAATAGAATTGCTCTATATTTATTTTATATATTATCATATCCCTAAAGTGTGGTGGGATGGCTAACCCTGGGAGAAGTCACAATTTGAGCAACCATCCTATAGTCTAATTGGTTGTCTATTCATTTCATTTAAATATTGTTGTTTCCCTAGTTTTCATTCTGATGTTAGGCCAGGCAGGCCACATTATAAATACTGTTGGTATTTTTAATACAGTCATTCGAGATTGCAGATATCATACCAGACATCGTGCCTAAGTTTCCATCATTTAGTTTCGTCTTACTATATGTTCGAGTAACCACGCTACAGTTTATGTTTAAAGGTGCAACATTCTAGCAGGTTGGCTGCAACTTGATCGCTATTCATGTTTGCAGAGTTTTGACAAATTTTATACAATTTATAATATTTTGTACATGTTGTATGATATCATTTTTCTACTTGTAAGGTTTTTAACACGCTATAGGTACTAGCCCAACATTTCTACATTTAAATCCATTAATACTTTATCAATCAATAATCGTAATGTGTTTTCTATGATTGTTTCAAATACACTTAAGGGGCTCTAGGGTAAAAGAAAAAGAAAAAAAGGGGGAATGATTTGTGCACAGCTAGAAGTAGAAAACAAAACAATAAGCTATAATTCCAAAGAGCTTGAGGGTCTACTGATACTGGTTGTACATGTAGTTTGAAGGACTTAACAGAATTACTACTCGGACCTACCCTTGACGAGCTGCACTCGGCAACTTGAGCTTTCACAATGAATATGTAAATCACGAGGATGGACCTGAGTGGATTTTAATCTTTATTCTTAAGTTTTTATTACTTTTCATGCACCATCCAAAGTGTCATTTAAGTGCCAGGGTAGTGTAAGAGGTCTATTTTGTAAAATGTTTAATCTACACTTTGCTTTCCATACTCATGATTTGCATCTTATTTACATCTTATCTTCTACCTGTTACCATGCCTCTACATTCTCATTGTCATTGCCATGCCTGATTTCTTCCATTCCATTTCCAGTACATTTCCACCTCACATGATCCTTATGTTTCCTACTCATTTATATTCGAACCCTCTCATGATCACCCTCCATGCTGTCTATTGGTTCCTTTCCTCTATAAGACTCTTCCATTTGCTTGCTCCTTCCATTCTCTTATTTCTTATTGGTTAATGATTTATTATGTCAGATACGTTCAAGATATGTTACAGCCTTATTTCTATTTTATTAAATGAGTGCAACCCAGGAACTCGTCTGGTAGACAACTTCTTTTAGTGTGTCTTGTAGCGAAGAATATTTTGAGGAGGAGGAGAGTTTAAGAGTATAGAGTACAGAGTTGTATATTGCAGAGTGAACTGAGAATTAGAAGAGGAGGAGATTTAATAGTTTACAGTAGTAATAATCAACATACATATAATTATCACAACTTTTATAGAATTTATTGAACATGTTTTTAAAAAATTAGGATTCCTCACAAGAGTTGTATCAAATAAACAAGAAAATGGCCTCCAAAACATGACTGTGATTACTGAATATCTACTGGATTAGCTACTCACCATGGTCCATTCACTGTGAGCATAATCCAGCAAAGCAGAACAGAAATCCATTCAACTCTTTGACTTTGTTTTGACGACATCATATCTGCTTCACATTTGTTGCCTTGGCTTGGGCTTGGCAGATTGATTTTAAAAAGAATTTATTGCTGCAAATTATGAAACAAAACGCAAGACAAACTTTGTAGGACTTTCAAAAAGTTGGACAGAATATCTCTGTTTTCTCCCGGATCAGGTCCTTCTCTCCTCAACACAAAAGTTTAATACTTCCTTCTTGCAGTTTAATACACTTCCCAGGTTATTCCCTCACTCTTTCAGTTTCACTTCAAAATTCTAGGGGCCTACAACAGACTCACTCAGCGCGATTTGATGTCGTGATGCTGTCTGATGAAGAAGCAAGCCGAGATTGATTTGAGTAGATTTAAATCTACAGCAAAACTGCCATGCATGCCAAGGTTTGACCATGGATATTTGGCTGATATTCAAATACCTTGTAGACTGCAAATCATGACAGCTTCAAACGGAAGTTAAATATGAAATTGATCAAGAGCCGTGAAATTTGCCTGCCAAGATTATTGTTCCGAAACAATGGTTGAGTCACTGCAATACCGTGTCGCAGTGTTAACTGCAATACCGTGTCGCAGTGTTAACTGCATGCATATGCACGTAGCTAATAAAAGCGCGCGCTCACTTTCTGGTGATTTTGGGGGAATCCCCAAATTATAACGTACGCGATATAGCGGATCCAGGAGGAAAGATATCCATGAAGGGGGGGGGGGGGGGGGGGGTAGAAGACAACACTTATTTCATCTTTCAGTTTTTCGTTTTGTTTTGTTTTGGTTGGGAAATAGTTTGGAAAATTAAATATTAACTTTCGAACTTCAAAGAGCTATAAAGCAGGTGGGGGGATTGGGGAGGGTGTTATCTAAACAAAACAAAATGCGTTCATATGAAATAATAACACTTTTTGGCTATATGGGGGGGGGGGGGGGGCTAGCTTGTAACATCCACTTTCTTTCATAGTTCAGTCCATGTCTACCACCTTCCCTCGATCTCCAAATCATAATGTAAATATTTTTGAGAGCTGGCCTGGGTAGTTGGCTTTCCTGGGGAGTGGATCATATTGTGGAAAGAGGTTCCGAAGTTTCATACACACGCTATAATGGGAGACGCAATAAAGCTGAATGTACCAAATTTTGTTTATTATTGCTCGTATCTTTTTATTGTTAATATTTCACAAAAGGGCAAGCAGATTATTCAAGGAAATTTTATTTTCTATATGCAGGAATAATATTGTGAAATTTACTTGAAAATCCACTAATCATTTTTTCGCAGATTAAACCACACTTTTTATTTTGTGTATGCAGAATAGTCTGTACCTCTTCATAATTTGCAAAAAAAAAACTAGGAGGCAGACGAAAAGGGCAAGTGGGGTCAGAACTGTCCATAAATTATTATTGCCATATAAATTTAGTATAGTGATTGCTAAAATTTGAGTGATCATCTTTTCAGCACAGTTTGACGTTAAAGTGATATATTTCAGAAATGTCGTCTATATGTAAGTCAGGCGCCGATACAGGGGGGGGGGCCCGATGGCCGGCCCCCCCCCCTAAGATAAAAAAAAAAAAAGAGGAGGAAAATAGAGAGCGGACGATTGACCCCTAACCTACCCATTTTAATTAAAATTATTTTATCGCTGACTATGAATCATTTAATTGCCAAAAGCCTTACAAAATGTCCTACCCCCCCCCGCCCCCCACCCCCGCTCATTGACTTTAAATATTGAAATTAGAAATCAAGTCTGGTTCCCCACCCCATGATTGTCAAATTCTAGATCCACCACTGCTCCATATATAATTATAATGACATCTCACAAATTGGATGCATAAATATATTGCATGCAGAGATCTGAAGTAAAACATAAGTCTGATTTATCTATCTCCTATATAAAGGAGGAGAATTTAGTTGCTGTGACGCTCAGAACTCTCTTATGTAGATCGAATGCTCGACCCACATTATGAAAGAAAATTCCGTTTTATCTTGTTGTTTTTTTTTTGTTTGTTTGTTGTTGTTGTTTTTTTTTTGCGGGGGGGGGGTCTTTTTAAACAGAAATTAAAGTTTTTTCAATCTCGTTCCCGCATTAACGACACCGTACCTTTAAATCCCAATCGACAACACGTGTGTGCTTCCTGTCGATTTTTGGAACGTAAAACTACCGTTTTTCTACTGCAAAACAACTCAAATAAACGGTGAGATTACCATTAATGATTGTGATGAATACTACTGAATACATAGATGCCAAAATTATGTCATCATTTATTGAATTACTTTCGGATTTCGAAGTTACAGTATAATTGTAAACGATGCAGTGCGTTTCAGCATAGCGCTGACGTTGACACGAGAGCTGTGCGATTCCTCTCGCTAACCGCGCGGCCAGAGCCCTGCCCACGATCGATGTCGAGCTGCTAGCTGCTGGCTGGGCGCTGCCGAGCTAGCGCGAGACCTGAGGAACAAGCACTTGCACTTGGACTCATTTAACTTGTTGACAGTGTAACTGTTAGACATCTGGGAGTGTTTGAATTTGTTTTATGATATTAAAATCTTTTGGGCGCGGCGCTCACTGCAGCGCGGTCTCGTAGCTATTAACGTTAGTATCTACATGATAGGGATCGCAGCCGCTTCGCGTTTATGACATCTTCCCATCTATCGCCGTGTTAAATCCACGGCACTTATTTCCCCTTTTTCTTGGAAGATCAAATCATTTTTAAAATGAAAAATAGGTCTACATGTTCCGAAACTAGTACAAATTGATATATTTTACCATGGAACTTTGATTCACTATTTTTAATTGTATAATCTTGCATTTTACGGAGATGATCCCGTCACTCTTTACCTGTTGAAACTGCCGCCATCGTAGAAATTATCGTCATGCGCAAGATTTCACTTCCGGGTTTAATTTTCGTCCTCACGCACTTGCAAATGATCGGAAAAACATAATTTTTTCAAGAAATTAATGCTTGCAAACTCAAGATGAGAGAGATGCTGGAAAACTTTCATGAATATTGATTTGTATAAGGGATATGTTGGCATAAACATATTTTGCCTTGTCTTTGTCTTTTTGTGTGGATTATAATTTTCCATAATATGTAACTTGTGATTATTAACTGTTATTTATTTATTATTTGTCTATGTCATTAATTTATATGATATTCTTTGGAATTTAATAATAAAATATTGTTAAAATTAAGTGTTACATTTATTTTACACACTGTTTTTATTCAGCTTCTGGGCTTTTTTTTTTTTTTTTTTTAATGAATGAAGAAACTCATGTTTGAACATTGATAATTGAATGAATATGATACGAAAATAATTCATTGATTCTCTTCTCAAGTAGGCATAGTAGGTCATTCCATGCAATTCACCCAATGAAAGTGCAATTTTGCACCCTTCCGTCTCAGAATTGTGTCAAATTTGTACACATTGAAGTTTACATTACTTCCCATGAACAAAAAAATTAGCGTAAACGGTCCGTCGGATTCCGAGCTATGGGCCCGCCTTTTTGATTCGTTGGCATAATGGGTGTGACCTTCCATTTCAACGGCACAATGCCTCTGAACTGGTTGACCAATTTTGTGAATACTAGTACCATTCAAAAGGAATTCAAAGAGGAATTCAAAAATGGTATCAAAAATATATTGGAGCAATTTAAATGCCTATGACCTTTGACCTTTCCTTTAACCTTGATTTTGACCCCAGACGAATAATTTTTGCTTGATTTTTATGTATGTAATTAGTCAGTATAATATTAACATAACATGTAAAGTATCTAAGATGATATTTTATTTCTACCTTTAAAAACTCTTTTAATGTATTTACAAAGTTACTGTTACCCCCACATACTGATATGATGTGTTGGTATGTGTGTACAAGACTCCATTATACATGAATACTTTCAAACTGAAAGTAACATTACAATCAAATGCCAGTAATGTATTCCATATCTGTTGCTGATGCTTCAAAGATCTCTCAGGATGTTATCCATTTGGGACAGTAGAGCTGACTACATGTAGAAGCATTTGTTTCTGTCAAATCCGCAGATTTCTGATGACTTGTATGTATACCTATTGCAACCCCATCAAAAGGTCTAAACAAATGTCTCTATTCATAAGCAAATGGAGTCTACCTACATGTATACATTATCATTGTGTTTAATGTTTCCTTGATTACCTGAAATGTTTAGTTTCCTGTTTTAATTGAAGTAATTTAACTTCAGTTTGGAAGTATTCAAGTAGCTATAATGGAGATTTGTACACACATTACCAACACAATTCAGTATGTGGGGTAACATAACTTTGTAAATTACATTTAAAAAGAGTTTTTAAAGGTGAAGAAATAAATATTCATCCTAGATATTTACATGTTATGTTAATATTATACTGACATTAACATACATAAAAATCAAGTAAAATATTATTCGTCTGGGGGTTAAAATCAAGGTTAAAGGAAAGGTCAAAGGTCATAGCACTTTAACACTGCTTCCAATAATATTTTTATTACCATTTTTGAATTCCTCTTTGAATTTCCTTTTGAATGGTACCAGTTTCACAAAAATTGGTCAACCAGTTCAGGCGCATTGTGCCGTTGAAATGGAAGGTCACACCCATTTTGCCAACGAATCAAAGAAGGCGGGCCATAGCTCGGAAATCGACGGACGTTTACGCTAATTTTTTTGTTCATGGAAGGTAAGTTAAACTTTATGTGTACAATTTGAGCAAATTCTGAGACGGTAGGGTGTAACCCATTGGGTGAATTGGCATGGAATGACCCTATACATTTATAACATATATGTGAAATTTATGAGTTCTTATGTTTAATTTCCAAGAAATATTTTAATGTTTATTGTAACCTATGATCGAATGTTAAGGAAAATTAACCAATTATTTTATCATATTTCTATGCTTTCAATAAATGTAATAACAGATGAATGTTTTGTAGACTACACTATCTTGTACTTGTTGCATTTATTTTTGATGTCTAATAAATTATTTTTAAATAAACAATGATGATGGTATAAGGGTTGTTATCTAGGTTCTGGAATTAAAATGAGGGTCAGATTGAAAAAAAATAAATAGAGAAGAACAAGAAAAACAAACAATCACAAGAAATTATATTCAAAAGATTATTTGAAAAGTGGGAGGGCAATAGAGAGAGAGAAAAGAACAACAATGTCGAGCCTATTAAAAAAAAATTAAACCAAAAAAAGATGAAAAAAAGGGGTTGTGTCAGGTTATGAAACTTGATATAAAAAAGTATAATTTATCTAGATTACATGTAAAAATGAAAAGAACTGAAAAAATATTGGCAATGAGAAGATATTTAAAGTCAGAGGGAACAAAAAATGTCGGTGAAAAAAATAAAGAGATATGATAAAATGAATAAATAAAAAAAATAATATATACTATAAGGAAAAATGGGAAAACATATATTTTTACTAGAAGTCACCATATGCCAGTGCCTAACGAAAGAAAAAGAAAGCCATAGCATGCATTGCTTTTTCGTGACCACGCAACGACCGAATGTGAATAGAGAGTGGAGGGCCGCAGCTGCGAGCACGGAAAAAGTCTACCATTCCGCTTTTACAGATAGAGAACAATGCTTTTGATTATATGATGGCGCTCTGATTAGCTACTGGTAGCTATCGCGAGGAGCTCCGCCTCCCTGAACAAGCGATTCACTGTTCCCGAATAAGACCGCTTGTCGTGCGCGCTGTCAATCATAACCAAATTGGAACCCATTTCGCAAGAAAAACTGCAAGACGCGACTTCAAAAACGGTTGGGCGTGGACCACTCTTCAATATTTTAGAATAAAGAAGAAATTAAAAAAAGGAACTTCAACGATCCACTGTCGGACGTAGCCCAATATTTCAAAACGCATAAAGAAATGAGGACTACCAAAAAATAAATGACAAATCTAAATTTTATCGTGACTATTGTTCATTGGAAGGCACAATGGTAGTGTATTTCATAGCTAATTCGTGATCATTCGAGCGTCATGCATAAATTACTAAATTACTAAATTATGGAGGAACTTTCTCCGTGCGAAGTCAATGCGGATATTCTCAGGTATTGTTGTTAAAATCATGCATTAAATTACATACATTACAAAGACCAAATGGCAACTAAAGTCAAATCGATGACTTTTATATCGGACATTGCTTTGCGTTTGTCTTTGAGGTAAATGAGACACATCTGCAAACTTGCCGAATAGTATTTCGTGAAGAAAAACCTTCGCAATCCATTTATCCATGGGAATGGAACGGCGCCGGTGATATTATGATGATATTTTACAGTAGAAATCGAGAAGAATTTACAAATCAATTTGATTCAAAGAATGATGTGATAAAGACAGATTTATAACCGATTGTCAAACTTTCCTCATGGCATGA
>CALNVZ010003432.1:34519943-34590960 GCA_940671915.1 Paracentrotus lividus
GCAAATAAAATTAGAAATCCGACCATTACTTATGAGTTTATGCGATTCAAACATGCAACTGCAATGAACCACATTCTACCGCAATTTTTGAGATCCGTTAGTGAGCAGATTCCCTATTAGGGCAAGCTCTTATACTCAAGTAAACTTCTTTGTAAATGAGTTACAATAAGAAAGATAATATAGCGCAAAAAATTTTATTAATGAATATAACCTAGTCGGCCTATATGTCTTGGCCTGGGGGGGGTGTGACAATCAGCATGCAGCAATGCAGCTGTTGAATGTTGACTCGCCTAATCTCAAAATTTGCATGTACCATCACCCTATATCATACTAATTTATTTGTTTCTAACACATAATTCTTTGCTTAACCTCTAATATACTCTAAATATATTAATACTATACTTTCTTTATCACTATTTACTTAGATAGGAAAGCTGTTAACCGAGCCAGGATCATAAGGTATGGAGATAAGAACTACTTGACCTAAGAAAAGATATTCCAATTAACTTATATTGATGCCTCCAATAATCTAATAATTTGGTTAAATAAAACCTTCTCATAGTCTCAACTAATTACTTGGTAAAAAAAAGGAATACTATTTTCCAATATATCACTTTTATAATATAATTAAACTATTTCTCGAACTTTTTTCTTTTTTTCATTGAATATATTGTTATTACGAAATGAGATGCATGCATTCTGAACCTTAATATGACAAAATGAACTGAGTGACAAAACAGTAATGTAATTAAAGCGAGAAATATTGATATAATACGTTTTACGCTGGAAAACCTCATGAATATTGATTTGTATAAGGATGATGCATAAACATATTTTGCCTTTGTCTTTGCTTTTTGATGTGGATTATTAATTTTCCATAATATGTAACTTGGATTATTAATGTTATTTATTTATTATTGTCCTATGTCATTAATTTATATATTCTTTGGAATTTAATATATAAATATTTGTTAAAATTATAGTGTTTACATTATTTCTACACATGTTTTATTAGCATTCTGGGCTTTTTTTTTTTTTTTTTAAATGAATGAAAACCATTGAACTTGAAATTGAATTGAATATGATACGAAAAATTTCATTGATCTCTTCTCTAAGTAGGCAGTATAGGTCATTCCATCAATTCACCCAATGAAAGTGCAATTTTGCACCTTCCGTCTCAGAATTGTGCTCAAATTTGTACCACATTGAGTTAACATTACGCTTCATGAAACAAAAAAAATTTAGCGTATAAACGGTCCGTCGGATTCCGAGCTATGGCCCGCCTTTTTGATCGTTGTGCAAAAAATGTGGGGGCCTTCCATTTCAACGGCACAATAGCGCTCTGCAACTGGTTGACCACAATTTTGTGAAACTATACATTCAAAAGGAACATCAAAGAGGAATTCAAAAATGGTACTCAAAAATTATTGGAGCAATTTAAATCCTATGACCTTTGACCTTTCCTTTAACCTTGATTTGTTGACCCCCAGACGATAATAATTTGCTGATTTTTACTCGTATGTAATTACAGTATAATATTAACATAATGTAAAATCTAAATGATATTTTATTTCACCTTTAAAAACTCTTTTTAATGTAATTACAAAGTTACTGTTACCCCACAATACTGATATTGTGTGGATATGTGTACAAGACTCCATATCTATGAATACTTTCAAACATGAAAGTAACATTACCAATCAAATGCAGAATGTATTCCATATCTGTTGCTGATGCTTCAAAGATCTCAAGGATGTTATCCATTTGGGACAGTAGAGCTGATACATGTAGGAAGCATTTTGTTCTGTACAAATCCGAGATTTCTGATTGACTTGATTATACTCTATTGCACCCCATCAAAAGGCTTAAACAATGTCTCTATCATAAGCAAATGGAGTCTATACATGTATACATTTATCATTGTGTTAATGTTCCTTGATACACTGAAATGTTTAGTTTCTGTTTTAATTGAATGTAATTTAACTTCAGTTTGGAAGTATTCAAGTAGCCTATAATGGAGATTTGTACACACATTACCACACAAAAATATCAGTATGTGTAACAGTAACTTTTAAATACATAAAAAGAGTTTTTAAAGGTAAGAAAAATATATTCACTAGATATTTTACATGTTATTGTTAATATATACTGACATTAACATACATAATACAAGTAAAATATTATTCGTCTGGGGGTTAAAATCAAGGTTAAAGGAAAGGTCAAAGGTCATAGCACTTTACACTGCTCCAATAATATTTTATTACCATTTTTGAAATCCTCTTTGAATTTCTTTGAATGGTACCAGTTTCACAAAAATAATTGTAACACATTCAGGCGCATTTGCCGTTGAAATGAAGGTCACACCCATTTTGCCAACGAATCAAAAGCAGGGCCATAGCTCGGAAATCGACGGACGTTTACGCTAATTTTTTTTTTCATGGAAAGTAAGTTAAACTTTATGTGTACCAATTTGAGCAAATTCTGAGCAGGTAGGGTTAACCCATTGGGTGAATTGGCATGGAATGACCCTATACATTTATAACATATATGTGATATGATTCTTATGTTTAATTTCCAAGAAGATATTTTATGTTTTTAACCTATGATCGAATGTAAAGGAAAATTAACCAATTATTTTATCATATATGCTTTCAATAATATTTAACAGATGAATGTTTTGTAGACTACACTATCTTGTACTTTGTTCATTTATTTTTGATGTCTAATTAAATATTTTTAAATAAACAATGATGATGGTATAGGGTTTTACATCAGGTCGGAACTTGCTTTGAATTTCTCTTATCAATACCTTTAATTTGAGGTATCATTTGTTCACTATATTTATTGTTTTAATTTTGGGGTAATATAGCTATGATCTAACTTGGCGCTAGTGTAGTTAAGCATCCAGCCGCGAGGCCTGCTGCTACGTGAAGGGATAGGGTTGACAGCGACCCCCACACACTAGGGTTAGTGTAGGGTGGAGGGGTAGGGTGGTGTGTAGTGGATACCAAACTACACTAGCGCCATCTAAGTTAGATCTATCCCGCACATGTTGAAATTTTTTACTCCACAAATTACGCACGAGGCTCAAATGATCACATTAGCATATGAAATAGATCTACACTACCATTGATTGTGCCTTCGAATGAACAATAGTCACGATAAATTTTAGACTCGTCATTTATTTTTTTGGTAAGTCCTCATTTTTTCATACGTTTTATTTCAACTGACGGAGATCGACAGTTGGATTCATTGAAGTTCCTATTTATAAATATATTTCTCTTCTTTATTCGAAGAAGTATTGAAAGAGTGGCTTCCTGCCACACGTTTTGTGAAGTCGAGTCTTGCAGTTTTTGTTGCGAAATGGGTCCGCTTTGGTTATGATTGACAGTGCGCACGATAAAAGCGGTCTTTCGGGAACAGCTGAATCGCGTTGTTCAGTTACAGTCAACGCACTTCAGTCATCACAAAGGAGGTGGAGCTTCACGTGATAGCTAATCAGAGTGCCCAACAATCAAAATGCATTGTCCTCTAGCTCTGTACGAACGAACTTGTAGACATTTCGATGTGCTGCATGGCATGCCAGTGATTTTTTTTTTTTTTTTTGCCCTGAAATAAAAAATTTCTTTTTCTTCTATTTGACCATTATCGCCAGTGATATTTCTCTCTGATACTTAGATCTCTATAGGTCTATATATATATATATATATATATATATAGATCTATATATTTTTTTTTTTTTTTTTTTTTTTTATTTGGCAGATTTATGGTATCCCTCAGGCCTATACTTCAAAATGAAAAAAAAAGAAAAAGTTAGCCCAAAATATATTTGTTCCTGTTTGTGCAAGTTTGTTTGGTTTGGTTTTTTCCCCATGATTTGGGGTATAATGGATGCTCTAAATTTGCTAAAATTTTGCCTAGATTTTGATTTGTAACTTCAATTAAACAGAAAAAGGACCTCTGCTCTTGCTGATCTCACTAAAATAGTACTTTTGATGACATTGACATCGAGTCGTAAAATGACAGTTTCTCATGACAGGTTCGCTTTATATGTTTTGTTTTCAATTAAACAATGGACACCGGCACTAATGCAGTTTTTTATCCCCTAAATTAAAATGAAAAAAATGGTTGCCCAGCCTGGGTTCTATTTTCTTTTTTCAGCCTGTGGCATCTGTTTTTAAACAAGTCCGGAAGATTAACTATTTTCTTTATCCCCCCTATCACTATACAAGGAGATGAGAGTTTTCATGGATTTGAAGGCATGAAACTCGAGAGATCTTTATTAGACCAAGTTTCATTGTATACCCAGTTAATCAATGGGTGTCTGGACGGGCTGGATGTCTGGACACTCAATTTTAACCAGCCATTTGAAAGGTTTTACAAGCAAGATCTTTGTAGTTTTTTCGCACAAAATGTTTGAAAATATTGCGGAGAACAAATGTTGATGATCATAAGTAGTATTCAAAATTTATTTTTAGCTTAATCCTTAGACAAAAAAACAGGCTTCATTTTTGTTTTTTTGTCTGGACACCCAACCCCCCCCTTTTTACATGTAGGCCCCATGTACTGCAAATTACACAAGTTACTGATGATGATGATGATCCACAGTATTTCTATTGCGCCATATTTCTGTTGAAAGCATTCAAAGGCGCGAGCTCATCCAATTAAGTTAATTACTACACATTACTTCACGTTACCTTACATTACATTACATTACTTTACATTACTGCCTGTTTAACAAAGTTTTCTTTCTCATACTTATGTACATTTTGTATGTATCAGTGTCTGGAGAAAGGGCTACTATTTAGTACGAAGATGACGAAAGGACCGGGAAGGATAAAGAACAAAGGAAGTAAAGGGAAGAAATGGAAGAAAGGTCAGAGTTGTGTTACCAACCCACAGAAGAAGGGACACAGAGATGCTGCAAAACAGAACAGATTTCTACCATCTAACTTCAGGAAAACTCCAGGAAATTCAGGTATGTGTGTTGCCAGTCAGAAGCAGAGATGTAATTGATAAGCAATCATTTTCAATTTTCTTTTGCTGTCTCTAGGTGATCACAGGGGTTTTAAAGACTTCCATACCATAACCCAAATGAGACAGATGTATAAAATTGATGTGATTTTAATATGCCCCTTTGATATAGGATACATAGTAATGCTGAGATTTTCATGTTCAGAATTTTTTTAGAACATGTAGGAAAATTGATTGAAATGTATCATCTTGATTTTGATGTCAATTTCGTTTTTCATCTATTTCTTTACTAAGTTAATAAGACTGTAGTAAGAATGTTGTCTTATTTGTGCTAAGTACTCCTTTTACGTATTAATCATGGTGTTCTTTGATACTCGTATCCCCTATTTGCTCTCTGCTTGCAACATAAACCATAATTCCTTTATTTCACCCACATATTCTTGATATTTGACAGGGAGTGGACTGACACAGAAGGCCCTCGCTGAGCACAATGTGGTACAAGGGGACAAGAGTGATGATGTCATGATGGGGGGTGGGGCTTCAGACGATGTGTCTGTGGGTGGGGAGACGTATGGCACATTTCTGAGCGGAGTTACAGACTGTTCCCAACCTGCCTTCAACCGGGTCAAGAGGTACTGGGAGTCCAGCTCAGCTAGTCATAAAGAGGTATGATTTGAAAATTCACAATGCATTCTAATATTGTACCCTTATTTTTTTTTACTAAGGAAGCAAGACACATAACACAAAATGCTAGTTAAAGACATCATCATCATCATCAATCATTTAAACCAGGATTGGGTTGTTGAGGCACCACTGAGGACAATCTTCCGCCACTGGTCGCGGTAATTTGTTGCAGTTTGCAAACTGGCTAAAGACAGCCCTGTCCACTCCTGGATGTTGTCTTCCCATCTCTTTCTCTGCCTGCCTCTTTGTCTTTTTCCTGGTTCTGTGCCTTGCAGGATGGTTTTTGTAAGTCCAGTTGACCTTGTCATATCTTCTTCTTCATCTTTATTATTCTTCCCCTGGTTTGCCAGGATCTGCGGCTTCCTGCAGGTTGACTGTCGAGCTGTGAGAGTTTGTTTAAACTTACATGATGAATTTTTAGGAGGTAACGTAGGCAGTGGGTTGTTATATTGGTCGACATTTGGCTTGGTATTGTCAAGAAAGGAAATAAAAAGCTTGTAGCAAGGGTGGCAGTGTCACGGGTGGTAAAAGCTCGAGTAACAACATAAGGAGGGTTGAGTGCAAGGATCTGACAAGTGAGTAAAGTTCGTTCTGTTTCGAGGGCAGAGCAAGAGGCAACGAAGTGTGTCAAGTTTTCATCCTCTATTGTGCATAGTCTACATGTGGAGGTGCAGGATTTTCCAATGGTGTTCATTCTGTGCTGAGTTAGGTAGGTGCCATACCACCTCAGTTTGTTGACAGTGGTTAGCAGGCTGTCATGTGGTCGAATGCCGCTTGTGTCCCTGATATATTTGTTTGTTACATGATCGTAGTACGAGATGTTCAGGATCCAGCGATGGTATCTCATGTCCATGACTGCTATTTTCATTTGAAGGTTGGCTGTGAGAGTCAGCGACTCACAAGCTCTTCTTCATCTTGATTTCCTCCAGTTTGGAGAACTGCAGTTGGTGCAAAGGAATATATGTGTGACAGGTACAGAACAGGGTTTACGTTTAGAAAGTGACATTAGTACGTTTACATGTAGGTCAAGTATAAAACTGAGAGAAGAGTTGTGAAACATTGATAGGTTATTCCTGTCAGAGGGGGAAGTACATGCATGAGAGCAAGAGCCGAGAAGGAAGAGCTTTGTGAAACATTCTGCTGGGGTATTGGATGAGATGCAGGATGAGATGAGATGACAAGTGTACCGAGTAGTTTAAATTGTCTCGCCATATACATGTAGCCTGTACTTTTGTCAGTGCTGCTGTTGCTTTTGCAATTCTGGATAACACTTCTAGTTTTGAACCATCATCTTAAACGATAGCACCCAGGTATTTGAAGATGTTGACATTTTCAAGTTTCTGGCCATCGGCTTTAATTGTTGATCATGGTTTTCATCTTTTCGGCACTGATTTCCATACCATAGGCCTGCGATGTCCTGTCAAGGCACTCAATCAGATTGACCAGTTCCTCTTTTTCCCCTGCCAGGCCATCAATATCATCGGCGAAATGCAAGTTTGTGATGCTCCTTCCACCGATGCTTATTGAGCCTTCACGGTTCTCCAGTGCATCAGTAATAATCCTCTCAAGGATAATGTTGAAAAGTGTTGGAGAAAGTAAGCATCCTTGTCTGACTCCAACTGAAGTTCGAAACCAGTCTCCTGTGCTGCCATTTATCAGGATTGCGCTGGTGGCTTTGTCATGCAACTGTTGGATAATGCTGATGATGTTGGGACATGTGTTGTATTTATTCAAGGTCGCCCACAGTGCAGCATGCCATACTCTATCAGACACCTTTTTGAAGTCATTGTACAGGCTTATCTTTTTTTAAATTGTCAAATAGAAGTAATCATTTTTGATTTTCAATTAGTCATGAATTGACGCCCTTACCTTAATTATTGCATAATAAATTCAAAAGGATTTGTCAAAAACATGTAGTTCATTAGCTCACATCTATACTGCCACATTTTCTATACAATCATGGATATTCATAAAAAAAATTAATTTAATGTACAATGGTTCAAGGCCATGATCTCAAAGCTGCCTACTCTTGAAGTCCAAACAGTAAAAAAAAAAAAATTGTCAAAGCTGACTACTTGTGAGAGGGGAAAATACTTCAAGTGGCACATTTGATCTTGCCCATTTCATGTGCGAGGGAGCTGACATTGAAAATGCGGCTAGGAGCCGTCGCCTTGAGGTCAAGAAGGAGAAGGGTCAACAAGAAATGGCCGAGGAAGTTGGTTCCAACCTACATCTCAAAACCATTCTCAGTCTTCTAGTTAGGACTTATCATGATACCTGTATCATTTAGCAGCACATGAAGTGACTCTTCCTCTTTTTTAATCTCCTCTGCAAACTCTCTGATGGACCTCATAGTTCTAAGCAAAGTCCAGTTTCTGTACGACTACGTTGGAGCTTCGGGGTTCTTTGACGACATCTATCAAAGCTTTCTGGGCCTTCTCTACATTCCTGCAAGCCCGATCACTAAGGCTCCTCTCCTTTGCCAGGTCGTTTGCAGTTCAGAATTCAAAGTTTATTTCCACATTTTCAAAAAAAAAATTAAATAATAAAAGCATACATTTGAAATATATATAAAACAGCATGTCATACGATAATATAAACATTATAAAAAACAAAATAAATATTAGGAAATGGAAAAAATATTTGCAAAAATAAACACTACGAGACAATAAGAAGCATATAAAAATGTGGTGGGATCAAAAGAAGTTAATAAAAACTTAAAAGATTGATCCCATTGGAAATATCAAATCAGATAGTGAATCAATGAAACAAAATATAAACATCAAATCTCTTAAATAAAACAAGCATGTGTCTATGCTATCTTTAACATTCGGTAACCAAAGAGTGAATTTACAAAGTTGTAAGTATGTTTTCAGCTTTCGTTTGAATGTATCAAATGTCTTGCTATCCCTTATTTCAAATGGGAAAGTATTCCATAAAGCAGGTCCTGTATACCTGATATTTGAGTGTGAGAAAGAAGTGCATCGTTCTTGAACAGGAAATGCGATCACAATGTTACGTGTAGTACTGCCCGCTATGATCACAGTCTTCCCATCCAGATGCTCCTTGCTATGGCAACGACCTCTTCGAAGCCACTTCATTAGTTATTATTATTTATTCGACCAGTCATAAAAATACAAATGCATGACATTTTGAGAAGACATAGTATATACATCAAATAAGAATCATAGAAAGAAATTGGAGCAGCATGTGGGCCAGGGTGCACAAAAGTGGAATACAGCACTGTTACCCAGAGGCATGTGCGCCCTCACATGCTCCTCCCAGTACAATTAACAAAAGTAACAAAATATATAGTATATTGCACAGAATAAGGTTCATACATTAAAGGTCATGTATAGTGTTGGGAGAATAAATTTTTTGTTTTGCTTCCAGAGCAGAATAATATGAATGAATACCTCAATTAACCTCTGTGTACAAAAGGATTTGTTATAAAATCCACTCTAACACCTGAATTTAGCAACAAAACTGTGTAAATATACCAATTCACAATCGATAGGATCTCACAGGCACAATGCCAGCATACAGCAGTTTGTGTGCAAAGCATATGCTATTCCCATACACAGACTGTACACACAGAATTCACTCACGCTATACCAATCAGCTGCTGGTTGGCATGCCCAGAGTTCTGGGGTGAGAATGAAGGAAGAATGGCCTTACTTTGATGAATATCTCCCCGTGCTCATGAAAACTATTACATATCATGGAAAGACATGCATAGAACATGATTATATCCTTTGCCCATATATTGTTATGTCTTTAGAACACTATGAGGACAAGTTGAGCAGGTTTTTCAAAAAATCAGTGTTTTCTACTACAACTATACTTGGGCTTTAATCATTTAAACTCTTCAAAACAAAGTCAACATAAGGATATAGAAGATAAAGAGAATGAGAAAGAGAGGGGCAGAAGCAAAGAGTGTAGGAAGGACAAAGACAATGTTCGTCATACATACATGCAGTTACACGACTATATCAAAAGTATTGGTAATAGTAGCATGCATCCTATGAAAGCAACAACAGTTGTGACGATTATTGTGATCTCTTCCATGATTCCTTAGTATGACCAGACACCAGTTTCAGTTTACATGGTGGGTTGGAAATTAGCTTATTCCCTATCAGTTCAGGATCTTTCGAACTGAAAGTTATAGACACATAAACACTAATCCTCCTTAGAGATATGTCAGGTGAGATATTATGATATTGCAATGATGTCCTTGTAAATGACAGGTACTTGCATTTTTTTCTTTAAAATTAAGAGGAAACTTTGTTTTGTTAAATGTTTCTTTTCGTCAAAGTAGGGTAGTATTGTCTATCATGATTAATTTAAGAAAAATCATGCAATGATAGTGAGTTGCTTTGAAGGAAAGCAAACAAATTAGAGTATCAGATTGTTGGAAGTTTTTAGTAAAATATGATCAACAATAATAAATGAACTTATTTGGGAATATGTAAAGTAAATTTGAAATTCATTGTGTTCCAGCGCACAAGATGAATAAAACTGTACTTTCCAAACTTGAGACTGTGTAAGGTTGAGTGACTTGTAACAATGATAAAAAGGCTTGCTTCTTGTATAGCGCTCAAGTTCATCACGTTTAGATGCTCATGGCAGTATCTATTTACATGAAGTATAACCTCAAGGAGAGTAACTGATATAACTATGCTTATGCTCCAAATTTAATATTTAATCTCTTCAGATTTGTGCTGTTCTTGCTGCTGTTACTGAAGTGATACGAGAGAAGGGAGGGAAGGAGACAGAGACTGAATATTTTGCTGCATTGGTAAGACTTTCATATGGGGATTACTTGTAACGTCTTAGGGGCATAGGCTGTGGTCACTTATCCCCTGTACAAGGTTATAATAAATCCTAGTATTTGTACAGTATCAGTGGTAATACTTTACTCTCTAGCTTATAGATGTCTAAAATACAAGGCCCAAATCATTGAAGGATAAATTTAAGATTTGAAATAAAAACACACACACCAGCAATCTGCGATAATGATTTAGATTTCTTATGTGAAGGATTTCTGGGGTTGCAAATGATCTTTATATCATTTTTCTCTGACTCCCAATCATTGTTTTTATTTCACATTTGTCTGTCTATTATTGCCTATCATCAGTGTGTATGTAATGAATAAAATATAAATTTGTTCATGTTTCTGTTCTTCTGTAGATGACTACACTTGATACAGTAGATGATGAAGAAGCTGTCTCAGCTGTCCTCTTTCTTCTTTCACTTATCATCAAAAGGTACATCATATATTATGTATAGTTGAAAATAATAAAAGCATACTCCTCCTTTCTCTTTCCAAAGTCTTACTAAAACATATTACTTAAAGGGAAATTATTGTTGTGGTCATGAGATTTGAATTGTAGAAGAAACTGCCTAAAATTGATTTGGAAAGATTTATACAATTCATCTAAAAAATTTTATGTGCTGTGAGGCATTTGACAGCCAGCAGTACATCACACCAGTTCCCAGACAAACCCGACATAAAAATCAGCTTAAAGGTTCACCATTCAAGGACTGATTATCACATGAATGACTTTTTCCCAAGAATAGTGAGAGCTGGGAACAACCTGCTATTAGAAAAAAGTAATGTCATCCTCATTTGCAGCCTTTCGTTAGAATCTGGTGAAAGGCAGGAACTAAAACTCATGTGGTAATTGAATTTTCAGGATTGAAGGAGGCAGTGTATAAAGAAGAAGAAGTAGAAGAGGTTTGATATTCTTTGAAGGTTTTACTGGTGGTAGATTAGCAGTGGAAGGTTTCATGGTTCGCCAAGTTTTCTTTCTTGAGGTTATGAGTGGTTTGAAAAGTACTTGCCCACTCTCGAAGAAGTTTGTTATGACGAGGCTACATTGTATTACTTGCACATGCACTCAATAATTATTAGCATAACTGTACTATGAATTCAATTTATTTCCTTCAGGGTACCACCTTCCATCTTGAAGCTCAAGTTCTCAATCTGTTGTCAGACGCTCCTCAAGATCCTTGCCGTCCAATCATCTGCTCCGGTCGCTTCTACGTCCGTTGTCCGGTCCACGCTGTCCTGTCTGAGTACTATCCTACGAGCCCAGGACTCCATCGTCTGGAACGACTCCTCAACGCTTCAGATCTATCATGGTATCCTCAACTATACTGTTCATTCTAAACCAAAGGTAAGGAGAATGCTTTTCCTTTGTAGTATGATGGTCATTTTTGTCTGTATGGAAAAAAGGTTGTGAATTACGTGTAATTGCTGCTTGGTCTAAACCCTTTAAGTCCTAGCGTTTTTGTCTACATCCACAATGGTCTAAATCCATTTTTTTTTTTTTTTTTTTTTTTATGCAACCGCGTCGTAAATTACTTTCTTGTTCCAATTGCCACTTTGGCCTATTTACCATTTTTATGCTCCGCCACCGAAGGTGGTGCCGGAGCATTATGTTCGGGTGTCCGTCGTCCTCGTCCGTCCGTACGTCCGTCCGTTTTCGTTCTCTGCGATAATTACTGAACCGTTTGACGGAATCACTTTCAAACTTGGATCATGTATGCATATGGTAGGGACAATGATCTGATTAGACTTTGGGGTCATTAGGTTAAGGGTCAAAGGTCCAGAGGTCATTGTATGCATGAAAATGGCTCGTTCTCGCCATAAACTTAAAAACCGTTTGCGGGTCAACTTCAAACTTGGTAATGTGTGCCTATGGGATGGGCAATGAACTGATTGATTTTAGGGTCATGAGGTCAAGGTCAAAGGTCACAGATGTCATTGTATACTCATGAAAATGGTTCGTTCTCGCAATAACTTAAGAAACGGTTTGACGGGTCAACTTCAAACTTGGATCATGTATGCATATGGTCGGGACAATGAACTGATTAGATTTTGAGGTCATGAGGTCAAAGGTCACAGGTCATTGTGTACGTGAAATGGCTTCTCGGTCTTGCGATAACTTAAGAACGGTTTGACGGGTCAACTTCAAACTTGGATCATGTATGCATATGATAGGGACAATGAACTGATTAGATTTTTTTTAGTCTAATTCCCATTTCGTCTTTATGAATTAATCTATGTCACTTTGGTCTAACACCACTCTGTCAATTCCTGCAATAACTGGTTATAACCATATATTCATCTTTAATTACATTTATGCAATAGGCAAATTGGCTATTAGACAATTGGCAATTAGACAAGTTGTAAATAGACAAGTATGTATTAGACCAAATTGTTAGTAGACCAATTGTGTACCATGTGGTATAATAGCAATTTTAAAGAGAATTGAATGAATTGCTGTTACATCCATGTGGATACATTGCTTATCAGGAGGACAATGAGAAACACTGCAAGTGTTACTTTTTCTGCTGCCTCCTTATCCAGGTCCGCAAAGCAGCCCACCATGCTGTGTGCTCCATCTTGAGAGGAGTAAGTTCATGACTTACCTGAACCGCCTTCCATCATCCTGCAGCTGGGAGTACGGCAAAGTTCTGTGTGCACGCAAATAGAAAACATGGAGGTGGGTTGTTTCTAGAATTTCAAAACATCTAGATGTAAAATCATATCTGCCCCTGTACAAAAGATTGTATAGTAAATAGTGGTCGTATTTTAAGAGTTGTGATTGGTTGAAATGATGTCACGTGTCATTCACGTTTTTGTTATTGAACGGTTTTTGTTATATTGAACGGTTTTTTTGTTATATTGACGTTTTACCTGTGTTAAAATGAAATGGTGAAATATTGGCCTGTTGCGCAAGCGCGTAATACAGTAAAATGGTGCGCACAACAATAGATACGCGGAGCGACATATAACGTTCACATAGCTTAATTAGCACCAAAAGTTTGGCAAACATTGGCAAAGATAAAACCAGATTAGGCAAGGTCAAAGATCTAGGGGTCTATTACTATAATAAATAGTGCATGAATTCTATTAATGTAACATTACTAACTATGTGAACTCCAAATACTAATTATCCTCGTGCACATCTGTTTCAACACTCGGCCTACGGCCTCGTGAAATAAATGTGCCTTGGGATAATTTAGTATTTGTCGTGCACATAATCTAGTATGTTGCATCGTAGAGGCATGCACTATTTATATAATAGTAAAATAGTGGTAGTATTTTAAGAGTTGTGATTGGTTGAAATGATGTCACGTGTCATTCACGTTTTGTTATATTAACGGTTTTGGTTATATTGAACGGTTTTTTGTTATATTTGAACGGTTTCAAATCCCGTATTAAATGAATGGTGGAATGAGGGGTGGATAAGTTACTTGTCAGACCCTGCTTTTATTTTCGCATGGATGGGTCATGTCTGGGGGCTGTTTTTTTTTAATGGGGGCTATTTTTTTAGTGGGGGCTTTTTGCGAGGGGCATTATTATTATTTTTTTTTTGGTGGGGGCGGACATTTTTTTTATTTATTTATTTATTTTTTTTTTAATGTCACATTAAAAAAAAAAAAATAAAAAGGGGGGCCCAAAAAAAATTGGGGGCGATTTTTTTTTTTTTTTTTTTTGAAATATCACATTAAAAAAAAAAAAAATAAAAAAAAAAAATGGGGGGAGGGCCTTTTTTTTTTTTTTTTTTTTTTTTTTTGGTATAGAAACTTCATTTAACAAAAAAATAAATAAAAAAAATTTTTAAAAAAATGGGGGGGGCGGGCTGACAAAATTTGGGCCGATTTTTTTTTTTTTTTATGGCCCCAATTTTTTTGGGGGGAGGGGCATGTATTTTAATTATTTTTTAGGCTATTGTTATTATTTCAAATTTAGAGAAATAACATGGGTGGCCCATTGGGGGGGGGGCGCTGATTTTTAGGGGGCTATTTACTTATAATAATAGTTGCATGCTCTATTAATGCAACATTACTGACTATGGAACTCCAAATAACTAAATTATCCCTCGTGCACCTCTATTTACCTCGGCCTACCGGCCTCGTCAAATAAGGTACCTCGAGAAATTTCAGTATTTGTCGTGCACATAATCTAGTATGTTGCATGGTAGAGCATGCACTATTTATATAATAATCAATGACAATTGGTAGTAACCAATCAGGATTCTTATTGTAGACTTCTTCTATGAAAGTCTCCATGTAAACCAATGAGAAGGTTGTTCCAAGTTTGCTAGTGAACTTAACCCTCATAGACTGGGTGTTTTGGTAGCTGTCAAGACTGGAGGGGGGGGGGGGCCTTCTGGCCATAAAGAATCTCCGGCCGCCGACTGCGCCGAAAATTTGCAGGATGGTAGTGTGTCATGTAATCTACAAGACTGCATTGTTAATTTTTGCGAAATAACGTCAATTTATTTTATATAAATTAATTATGCTAATTTATGCATGAAATCAAACTTTTTGCTCTAATTGAAAAAATAAAGCTCCTAGAATGCTAATTTTGTGTATTATTATTCCTTATAGCATTCCTAATGATTGTACTAAGAAAAAATTCTAGTATCGAATTTAATTTCTTATGTATTTTATTGTTTTATGAATTTCTTAAGTATTTATTTGGTTTTTTTTACCTTTTGTTTTTCTTTGTTTTTTTCGCATAAATTATTGAAGAACCATTTTGCAGCATAATAATGCTAAAATAGATTGATTTCAGCCAATGAAAGTGAAAATAATCATATCTTTATGAATAAGGTGAGAAAACTCCATTTGCATTGACTTTGTACACAAAATCACGTTTTTGAGCCGTTTTCAGTCTGACGAATATTTTTGAAAATCATGCAGCGTCGTAACGGTATAACCGATTTTCGCGAAAATGGTTTCAAAAGATGCGCGAGACTTGAAAGTATAAAGTCAGCAAGCGGCCCAATCAAAAAATTTCGCGTGGTTGAATGGTCGCGGAAAATGTCGAGAGGGGGCCATGATGGCCCCCCCCCCAGTCTTTTGAGGGTTAACTCTTTATGTTACAGGGCTTAGGTTTATAATTAATATGTTATCATTCTGATCCTTTGGAAAACATGTGGTGATTGTAAAGAAGTGTACAAGTTCTGTATTTCCAACTAACTTACTTAGTTTTTAAGTGAACCCTCATTTTTATTCTCCAAAATGACGGTGTTATAGAGCGATTTCACGTGACGTCACGTTGGTGGGCAAACGTTGGTAGGCAAGCAATGCGGTACCGGTACACCAGACCGTAAAAACAATGATTTATCATGGTTTGTTGGACATGTTTCTGTTGTTCAGCCCACCAACATGGATGAATGATGACGTCACTGGGAACGCTCTATAGTTTGGTACCTTTTGATTAGCAGTAGTTTTCTTACTTTGAGAACCCTGATTTAAGTCAATTCCTGGTGCCCTTTGATTAGGCATTCTTATTCACTAACAAGTCCCTCAGGAATGACATTAAGATGAAGGTCCCATGGTCTCAAGTACAGTAAGCATTTCATTGCTTCCTTACTGGTCAGGGTTGTTCTTTAATTCTTGGCTTTTTGTCTTCATTTAGGTACAGGAGAGGGCATGTATGGGGCAGTAGTGTAGGCCTACTAGTACTCAAGTGTAGCCTCATCATAAATGCACGCTAAAAAATTATTAAATACATTTATAACAAGGTACAGCTGTATCATGTATTATATAAGATGAACCTTCTGTTATAATTTCATTGCTTCCTCAGTGGCCAGGGTAATTCTTTAATTCTATGTTTTTTGTCTTGATTTAGGTACAGGAGAGGCGGGGACCACTTGCCATGTTCTAACCCTTCTCAAAGATATTCTTGTGACCTTTCCCAAGAGCCACCTGAAGACGACCTGCGAGACCATCCTAAAGGTCATGACCCTCAGCAATGTGGTAAGATAAACTTTGTTGTTTTAAGGGAATGTAAGTTAATGCTCAAGTGCTCCAAATTTTATTGTCCGAAACTGATATTCTTTTTGCCCCTTTTCTCATGGGCCCGGCGGCCGCTGAGCAGCGCCAGATGGCATAGAGGGAAAAGTAAACAAAATAGTTATAGGCGTTCAAATTATTTTTATTTGTTTCAGGAAGAATATAATGGTAAAGAGATCCACTGGCAAGGATTGCTCTTTAAATTGCCTCATAGTTATATAATGACCAAAAAAAAAAATAGTTGAAATGTTTGGGCTAAACATTTTGTAATCTCAAATATGGATATCTGTTTGTATTGCATCTGACCCATAGTAAAATTGAATTAATTTCTTATTATTTTGTTGATTATATGACCTCACAGTAAACAACAATTATGTGAATTGTGCTAAATATTTTGTAATCTCATCTGACTGTCAGTAGAATTGTGTTGATTTCTTATTATTTTGTTGATTCTAAAACCTCACAGTAAACAACACTTCTTAGGTGAATTGTTATCAACATGTCCAAATCCCTTTGAGGCAGTTCCTTCCGCTCTTATTTTTGTATTTTTTAGCTTGTGTCTTTAGTTTCCATGAAACTGTTCACCATGCAGCCTAGCCCTGCTAGTCTCCCTTCAGACCTCAATACTCAGTTGATCAATGCCCTCATCCTATAGTTATTTCTTTAACTCTTATTTTGGTATTTTCTAGCTTGTAACTTCAGTGTCCATGAAAGCCTTTCATGGCATGTTCACCAAGCAGCCCAGCCCTGCTAGTTTGTCACCAGACCTCAATGCTCAGTTGATCAATGCCCTATATGACTATCAACCATAATCTTTCTCCATTATTTTGGTATTTTCTAGCTTGTGACTTCAGTGTCTATGAAAGCCCTTCATGGAATGTTCACCATGCAACCCAGCCCTGCTAGTCTCCCTTCAGACCTCAATGCTCAGTTGATCAATGCACTCTATGATTATCAGCCAGGAGAGAGTGACTCACAGGCTATGCTGGCATGGCTCGCTGTTATGCAACAGGCTCATATCAATCTCTTCAGGTATGTTATATTTCATTTTCAATTCTATTCAATTAAATTCCAAACAAAATCAATTTCCTTCTGATTGAATACACAAAACAAACAAAAAGTATACAATATTTGTTTGCCTTTGGGGTTGCCAACTTACACAAGTAACTTCCATTTTATTTATTTATTTATTTATTTTGTTTTATTTACCCATGGTAAGCCTGTGAGTGGATTAAATACTCTTTTACATTAAACAAAATCTAAATAAAAATATTAGTTTGCTAAATATCTGAGAGGACAGATGTTGATAAGGGTTGGTATACCACATTCTGTTACTGATACTATGCCAGGTCTTGACTGTCTTTTGTCATTTATTGTTCTTTGATCAGAAATTCTAGAAAGACCATCTCTTTCACATCTAACAGGAATGTCTGGTGTAGAGGAGTGTTACAACCATTGAAAGTTAAGAACCCACTGTACTATTCGTATAAGAGTAAGGTAGACTAACCAAGTTAGTCCATCTGCACACCTCCCTCCCCCCAAATCAGTTATATCGGGAGGAGAGACCAATTTTTTACAGTGATTTTTTTTAGCTCTTCGCCTCCCAGGCACAGGTGATACCACCCAAAAAAAAGTATTTTACAAATTTTGATCGTGTTTATTTACAGACTTGATGAGGCGTTGTGTATCAGTCATCTTCCTCGTCTCTTTGCATCTGGTATGGCATGTTTCCTGTCTGATAGAGCTGAGGTAGCCGTGTCTGCTACAGGGGTATTGAAGGTATGTTTCAGATGCTTGGTAGATAGAGTTCTGACAGACGAGTATCAATCACATATGATTATTTACAAAAGATGTCACTGAGATTCAAATCTAGTTCCAAGAAGAGTTAGTGTGTAGGTGAATGCAGAGAACTGTATGTGTACGTAAACACCGGACCAACTCCTGATCCCTAGAACTCTCTTTGGTTTTATGCTGATGGATATTTTGTTGATGATGGTGTACCTTTTTATTTAGTTAAAGCTAGCATCAAGCTGTGTAAATGGAATGACAACCCCTGAAAGATTTATCATCAATTTAACATTCATCATTTATTTGATTGGTTACTTCAACGATCAAAGTATAAACAAGCTTATAAATCTTCCCAGCAGTAATAGATAAAACCACAACATCTCTCATTTTCACATAATTTTTCACATTTTCACCCTGTGGTGAGCACATGACCAACTATTGACAGGTCTGGTAGAGGCAGGATTACATTTAAAGGAGGTATCTCATAATAGAATCCCAATCTAAAATCCAAGTTCTCAAACCCATAATCTTTCACCATCTTTCTCTCCATCAGACGATGCTATTAGAATGTGTGAAACCAACCAGGGAACATACCGCCAAGCAGATGGGTGCCAACGCTCCAATCAGGAAGATGTTCCTTTCCGTAGAGGGCGGTCTTTCTTATAAATACCATTCATCCTGGGGTCTGGTCATGAAAGTCTTGGCGGCCTTCTTTGAGGTGAGTCAATCATGACGTTGGGATTTAAACAAACTTATTATTTCCCATGAAAATAACATGTTGGGTCATTCAATAAAATATGAATGTTCGTTCCCTACAAGTACAGGTGAAATAGGGACCTTCCTGAAATTATATGTTTTTGCTTTCCAGTTTATATTGAAAAGTGTAATGCTCAAACATTATCATGCTATGTTTAGTTCATGAACTGAAGTAAAAACCAAGAAAGATCGGTGTTGAATGTTCAAAACGGTTGGCTTCATGTATTTTTGGGGAATTACCAACTTGTAAAGCTGTTGTAAGATCATTATGTTGATTAGATCTTTTGTAAAGATTTACAGCTTTCTATATAAACAGAGGCAATTATGGTGTTTTGCACTTTATGTTACATTATGAGTTAACCGATTCTAATTAACATAAATCTTATTTTCAGTTCTTAATCTTGTTTTATTAAAACCACTAACCCAACTAAATTAAGCCCTAGGACTGTTAATTTGCTAATACTATCATGCATGAAACAAAAGTTGACTGCAGTCCGCTGATTGTTTCAATAGTTGATCAAAGCTAGTAAAGAGTTGTAAAAATAAAGAAAGAAAGGACATATTAGTCAAATAATTGTTTGTATTTTGCAGGCATTTGGTGGAGAGGGTCACAAGTTCATGTCCAAATGTTTGCAGACCATGTGTGACCTCCGAGGGTCACAGCACTTTGCATACACGCAGGAACTAGACAAAGCCATCGGAACAGCCATCTTAGCTATGGGACCTAGACTTGTGCTCCAGGCTGTTCCACTGCAAATCACAGGAGACGAGTAAGTCGTGCATCTAAATTTTTAGATCATTTTATATAAAAACAGAAAATATACTACTACAGAGTTTTCCATCGTTTTCTAGCATTATTCATTTCTATTCATGTTGCACAATGTTCCCAAAATTTTGAAGGGGAAATCATTTGGATATTTGTCTTTGCACACATTGCAAAATTAGTATCAGTGAATCACATTTTAGGGTATAAGGATTTATGAATTATCAGAAAGAACAGATCATATTTGTTCTAATATCAAATCTCTATAAATGGTGTAATTAAAGTGTGTAACAAGTATAACAAATATGTTATATTGTAAGCAATTCATACAATTAGAATTCTGATTGGATGATTCGTTTACAATATAACTTATTTGTTATACTAGTTATAATTTCTGATGAAGAATTGAACATTTTAAATAAAGTTACTCAAAACCATAACTGGAAAAGTATTAAATTTAGTATTTTACATATACCTTTGGACAAATAAACATGAAATGAATTGATTTCTGTGATGAACTGCTTGCTACTACCTGGTATACATTGATAAACAATTCCTTCTTATTCCAATATTTTACCACAACAGAAATAACTATGACAAGTTCCTTCTTATTCTAATCTTTTACCACCAACAGAGATAACTATGATTTCCCAAGGAGCTGGTTGATTCCTGTGATACGAGATAATGTGGCAAACACAGAGCTATGTTTCTTTACCAAGTATTTCCTACCCCTGGCAGCAAAACTCAGAACTAGATGTAAGTTTACCCTCTTGTATCTTAAAATTTAGTATCTGCTTTATGCACTACTCAGTTGTAAGACCCACCACTTGACCCAAGTGAGTCATCCTATTTTGTCCAAAAATGCATCCTAAAAAAATAGACTCAATATTTATTTACTTTAGTTACATATAACTTTAACTCTTTATATGCTTCCTTTGACTCGCGGCCCATTCAATTTAATGTGGCAGAGGGGTATCTTCGACATGGCATGCAAATAGTTAAATGTTTCACCAAGTCGTTGTAAAGTTAGAAATGATTTTACCAATGACTGGAACATATTCTTGGGTGCTATACTTATTACATGCTTCATCGTTTAGCACAAGAGCTGATCACCAGTCATTGTGAAACACAGCCCAGCATCATCAATGGGCATCATGCTCAGGTTTAAAGCATGTATTATTGAAACATATAGTCCCATTCATTTGATTTATTGGTTTGTGTGTAATATTTTTTAGCATTTGAATTGACAGAGCAGAGTAAGAAAGTGGAAGGGAAGATGTATAATGTACTACAGTCCCAAATCTGGTCTCTGCTACCAGGATTCTGCAAGAACCATTATTGAAACACAAAGTCCCATTCATTCATTTAATTGTTGCTATTTTTTTTATAGCCCTTGAATTGACAGAGCAGGGCTAGAAGGTGAAAAGGGAGATGTATGATGTGCTACAGTCTCAGATCTGGTCCCTACTGCCAGGATTCTGCAAGGACCATTATTGAAAAACATAGACCCATTTACTGATTTATTTTATTTTTTATTTTTTTTAAATACATAGTCCCATTCATTCATTTATTTGTTGCTATTATTTTATAGCACTTGAATTGACAGAGCAGGGTAAGAAGGTGGAAGGTAAGACATATGACGTGCTGCAGTCCCAAATCTGGTCCTTACTCCCAGGATTCTGTAAGAACCCAACTGATCTTGCAGGAGCCTTCAAAGGCATTGCTAAGATCTTGGGTACAGCATTGAATGAGAGACCTGACTTGAGGCTGGAGGTGTGCGCTGCCATTAGGAACTTGATTACAAAGAACTTGGACCATGGTGAGACACTTTTAATTATTTTTGATTGTCAAAATCCTTCTATTGGCAACAATCTGACATAATAAAAATCAGTGTTTTTCCACACAAATTGGCAATCATAATAGTTTTAAACATAGTTAATGTCATCGTGGATACATCTTTAAAAAAAAACTTTTGTTTAATTTTTAAGCACTCAATTTAAAATACAAGTTTTGTCAATTTGCAGAAGAAAAGGCAGATCAAATAAGCCCTAAATTATTCCTGTTCTGAAAAAAGGTTCATGAGATGTTCCATGGGTATGGTAATTACATGCAGACTTTAACTCTTTATGTGCCATGAGCGCAGAATTGCACGTACGTAGGAGTGCCGTGAGTGCAATTTTGCACAATAGTACACGAGTCAATTAGACACTCATATTACCGCTCGTAGTGGGCAGCAATTATGCAAGCTCAGTATTGTATGCATTATATACAACTCACGCTTTCAGATAAACTGCTTTTCGTCAAAGTGTTACATTTGAAATAACAGTGTATTTAGTGTTTTTCGGCAGATTTTTTTTTTTTTTTTTTTTTTTTTTTTTGCTCTTGTCATAAGTCCTCATATACTTGTACATCTTATATTACAGTAAACTGGATCTGTATACTTACAAAAGAACAAAAATCAATAAAGTTCTTCATTTCAAAGGCTGATTTATGGCAACAAAAGAAGAAGGAGGTGAAAAAGAAAAGATGTATCCCTCTGATGTTCCCTTTCACTTCCCGCTAAGCCGGATGTCGACAATGACCAGGACCAGGGTAGTTTCAATGGGGAGATCACCCCATTGTCAAGGGTAGATGACCAGGGAGGAAGATTTCTATGGGGGAGATTACCCCATTGTCAAGAGTGGCCTACAGGGCTGGGGGAATTCAATGGGAGGGATTACCCCGTTGCCAAGAGTGGCTGAGAGGGACACTTTGATCTTTTTTCCTTTAAACTTTTTTTTCCAATAAACTATAACCCTAGTATTTTATCATTAGTATGAGAGTATGATATACCATAAGAAAGCTTAGAAGTTCAACTTGCTAATGCATTTGGTTTGAAAGTATGTCTTCATTGGTCAATAAGACATTTTGGAGGAATAATAAGTTGTTGGACATAAATATAAAGAATCAAACAATATATATTTATGATTATTGTACAAATGATAATAAATAATGCCACGAGTGTGGCATCATCAAAACGGAAATTTTATACTCTACAACTTTGCTACACAATATTTTTTGTTAGGTTCAACCAATAAAAAGTTATAGCAAGTTGATTCAGCAGGCTCTATAAAGATCTGCCTTAAATGCGTGTCCCTGAAATAATGTGGCACAGGCCGGTTTTTCAAGTGGCGCATAAAGAGTTAAGTCTATACAAAGTAGATTGGATGATGTACAAGAGCAATAAATATCCAAGATTATATAAAGGCATTTCACTTGGCAATATTTTATTAATTACTTTGTTTCTGAATGGATAATTACAGAGTTGAATCGTGCAGAGATGGCACGATTTGATAAGAACTACCTACCAATCTTGTTCAATCTGTACACCAGTGGAAATGCACGACAAGATCCTTCTCTCTTCTCAGTTCTAGAAACCATCAAAGTCTACCTTCAAATAGCAGATCCTAAGGTTTGTTCATTTTAAAATATCTATTTTTCCTATGTTTCATTTCATTTCTATTCAATTCTTTATTTGTCAAGGAAATTTGGTGTGGTCACACACTTTAATAGGACGAGGAAGGAAGAAACGCCACGCCAAGTTGTTATTGACATTTGACACTCGGGATCATACGCTTCCGATTTGGTTGTACAACCGAATGGAAAATGGAACGTATGAGCCCTAGTGTCGGCTTGTCCGACACTTCACCGAGCGCAACCTTCTTTCTGAATGTAATACCTCATAAAGGTAATTTTGATTATGGTTACCTATAAAAACAAAAATGTTTGCCTTGTTGAGGATTCTTTTGTTACATTCTTCTGCCAGGTCTTGTTTGTTTCCTATTATTTTACTCACCCTCTTTACTACGCTTTGCATTTTCTTAAAATCATCCTTCTGGCATGACCCAAACCAAACAACACAGTTAAAGAGAAAAATGCTCTCCACGATCTATTTAAAGAAAAGATGTAGGATGGGTTTATCAACATGTAAAGAACTCAGTGTCCTCGGATAAACAATTCTTGTATGGGCTTTCGCTACGATGGACTTACATTCATTACACTAGGTGAATTTGTGATCTATTGTTGTGCCCAGGTATTTGAATTTTTTTAACAATTTTGATACTTTCACTTTTGATCATTACTGGTTCATGCTGTCTTCAAACAGCTCTAAAGTTACGGTGATGAGGTTTACGTTTCACCTTGTGGTTAGTCCTGAAAAGGACTGTTTGAGAAAGTGGAAGAGGAAATGGAGACTTACAGAAAGTAGAAAATTGATAGGCGAGATAGAGAATAGAATTAGAGGTAATCTTTCTTGATTTAGTCCTGAAAAGTACTGTAAACCAGCTGAGAAGGCTTGTAGTAGTAGTAGAGAGTGCTCAACATTTCGGACAGGTTGACTGTCCATATCCAGCTCTAACGTTGTAGGTTTATGTTTTTTTGGTAGAGCGGTGGTCTCACACCGGGATATCCTGACTTTGAAACCAAGTTGATGTGCTTGTGTTCTTAGGATAGGTGTTTATTCTCTTTGCCAAGCCCCAGCTGAGATTGGACTTCAAGCCATAGGTCCTTTGGTTGCTTATCTACTTGCATTTGATTGCAGTCTTAGCAGTCAGGTCAAACAAATGTTAATTTGCGTATATTCAGTATTCTCTTGTGGCGTTTCTTCAATGCACGTGAAAAATAAACAATTGCAACAAGAATACTGCTCACTCTTATCGATCTTGCACTTCAATTTTTTCTTGATGCTTTCTTTTGAGTTTCATAATTTTTCCTCTTTTTCTGCCTTGTCTAAATTAATAGAATCTGATAGGTGCTTGCCGATCGCTCCCTCCACTTCTGAAATCAAGTTGGTTTTTTAGGAGTGATGACAGCTGCTTAATAACTGCCTCCATAGATAAAACATTAAAGAGAACTTTTCAAAAAGTGTCAGTAAGTTCTATCTTCCCATCGACAAGCGTTTTCTGGTTAGCATGGGGTGAACTTGTCGGACTAACAGCTATGGTACTAGCATTGAGCTTTTCGTGCTCGATGGGCCAGTGAGTCTTTGGAGGTAGACTTCTTCTTTTTAATATGGAATAGGGAAGAAGACGGGCTTGCTGCTTCTGCTCCTGGGGGGAGCTGATGAATGTAGTAGTCTCAAATGTCCAAGCTCGGTGTTCTTTCTTTCTGTGAAGCACTGCCCAACTCTGCTAAAAGAGGTCAAACGGGCAGGGTAAGGGTGTGCATATGGACGTAACACATGGAGTGAAGAGGCGTGGCTTATACAGAGCTGCCAACCGTCCCGAAAAATTTGTATTTGTCCCGAAAATAAGAAGGGAATACGAAAAGGCATTAAAAAATTACGAATTTTTGTCTTTTATAATGCAATATGATTACATGGTCTTTGCATGCAAGTGGCGCCTTGAATTATACTACAATAGCATTGTATGCAATACGATCATTGAGTGCATGATCTTTGCATACAAGCGGCGCACTATCGCTAGCGGGGGGTCGAATGCGCGCGCACACCCATGCTTGCATTGCTGGATGGAGGAGCAAAACCATCGACTCCCCGCTCGGCTACTCGCCCTAGCTTTCGGCGATGGTGTGCGCGCCTGAATACGACGTGTGCGTGCGACAACAACAAACTACCCTGGATTTTTTAGCTGGATTAAACTTGGATTATACCTGGATCTAGAAATCTATTGCATGGGAATTTGATTGAGCTCAACATGGCAACTTTAGCTTCCAAAAAAAGAAAGAAGAAATAGACTTAACCCTAAAAAGACTGGGCTATTTTGACACACATAAAGACTGGGGGGGGGGGGGGCTCATTCAGCCCCCCCCCCCAAGATCTCGGCTGTTGAGCGCGCGATCGCACCGAAACTTAGCACGCGCGTTACCCGTGGCATACTCTCCAAAACCAATGAGTCATATTCTCCGAAAAATTTCATTACTAATTAATTATGCTAATTTATGCATAAAATCTAAGATTTGCTCTAATTAATAAAAAAAAGCTCTAAAAGTGCTAATTTTTGGTTTACAGGCTCGTTGTAGGCTTCTGGTGAAATGCGTTTTAAAAAAATCTGTATCAAGATTTTTTTTCTTATGTATTCTATTGTTTTTAAAATTTCCTATGTATTTCTTTGTTTTTCGACTTTTTGTTTTTTAATGTTTTTTCAATGGAAATCATTGGTGACACCATTTTAATCATAAACAACCTTAAATTAATTGATTTTGATAAGTTAAAGAGAAAATAATGATACATATATGAATTTTGGCTAAAAACACAATTTACATTGGATTTGTACACAAAATCATGTATTTGAGCAAATTTGGGTCTGACGCACGGTTACAAAATGTTACGCAATTTCGGAACCGCGTCCCTGGGCCTCGCAAATTTGGTCTTAAAAGTTGCGCGAGACTTGAAAGAAAATAGTCATGAAGTCTCGGCGAATTTTTTTCATGCGTTGCGAAGTTATCGCGAAAAATGTCGAGGGGGGGGCTGAATGAGCCCCCCCCCCCCCCCCCCAGTCTTTTTAGGGTTAATGGCCTTGTATCATACCATCTTCGAAAGGTGAAATCATGCTCATCATTGCAAGATTTGTTCGTCCGATTTTTCAGAAGGAAATTCTTACCGCGTATAAAGAAAATAGGGATTTTTTTCTTTCGTCCGAACATGGTGGTGGTTCATACGATAGCCTATCCAAAAACGCATAAAATCAGCCAAATATTGAGCTGCCGGAGATGCTAGCAACAAAGCAAAATATCGCTAAGTTTTGTGTACCTAACGTTAGGCCCTAGGGCAAGGCTAAGGACAATTCTGTGATGCATGCCGATTTTTTTTGCAATTTTTTGAGGAAATTCTTACTGCGTAAGAAATTACGATTTTTCTCTCAAAATTACGAATTTTGAGCTCCAAGATTACTAATTTCTACTTCTAAAGGTTGGCAGCTCTGCTTATAGTATTTGTTTTGGTTGTTGAGCTATTTTGGACGGTTATTTTGGTATCCTCCTTGTGGAGAATTGATTCCAGTCTGTTATTGAATGTGGTATGAATTGCAATTTGTAGCAGTTTTGATAGTTGCAACTGGGATAATGCTATTAGTTGTTGATGTGTTGTGCAGGTTCATGTTCCTGTTGGAAAATTGAAAGAATGTACAATGTCCATTTCTGTTGACTTCATTTTCATGTCTGTTACTCTACTTCTTCTTGTAATTAACAGTTGACATGAAATGCACTGTCCTATTTTGGATTAGATCAAGTTTATTGATGAGTGTTTAATGATGTCTACCAGTCTTTTCACTCAAATTACAGCAACGACTCCACTTTAAGACATCCACATTAGTATATAAGTCATTACACAATCTGTCTCCCCCTTATCTCACTGACCTTGTTCATGTTAAGCGCTCTAATTACAATCTGAGATCCAACAACTGTACGGTATTACACATCCCAAGATGTCGGACAAATGCTGGTAAGCGGGCATTCATAGCCACAGCTCCAAAAGCTTGGAATAATCTACCTAACTTAGTAAAAAATGCAGAGTCTCTCGACACTTTCAAAAAACACCTCAAATCCCACCTTTTCCGTTAATGCCCGCTTACCAACATTTTGCCAAACGAATGATGGTTACTATTTCTTTTGTCTTTGCATTGTATGATTTATATGTTCCATTGTTAATTGTATTCATTGTTTTATGTTTATGTATTAAGAGCGCTTTGTATCTTTTTAAAGAAAAGGCGCTATATAAATGACTAGTATTATTATTATTATTATTAATATATTCTCAAAAATGGCACAAAAATAAGGAACAATTGAAACGGTCCAGTTGAGGTTGTTTCAGAGGGTCAACAAGTTAGGAATCAAGTTGCTGGAAATCTTCACATTTTTCATCTAGTACAGAGCGAGAGATTACACAAATCAGTTCATGTTGAAATTATATTGAAAAACAATTATGAACTTGATAGGGGTTCTTTTAATCCAATAATAAAAGGTGACCAAGAAAACTTTTTTTGTGTCTCTCTCCCTTTTAGAGTTATCAAAAAGACCTTATTTATTGTCTCTTTTTGCAAACATTTACAATACATTTCTCTGAAATCAGCTGTTATGGCCTCTAAAAAGTAGTAGCGGTCACTTCGAGATATTTAGCATGGCTGGCACACTGGAGGTCTGTGTGTAGTTACCGGTGACATAGCACACCTTCGTTGGACCATTTCAATCCTGTCAACATTCCTCTGAGTGTGTGGATCCCGTGCTGTTGCAGCATATTCCTTTACCGTTCGGACATATGTGAAGTATGTGGCCTGCTTTATCCGGCGACTGCAGTGCCTGAAGTTGTGACAAGTGACAGTTCTTTACTGTTGTATCAGCATGAGTATTGAAGTTGAGCTTCTGGTCCATGTGGACACCAAGATACTTAGCAGAATTCACTAGTTGTTGGGTGTGGCCATGGATGTTATAAAGGCCAAGAATATGCTTCCTCTTGTTGGTGACTCGCAAAGTCTGGCACTTGGAAGGGTGAAATTCCTCCGTCCATCCATTCATTCTCATTTGCGGAAAGGAATATTTTCGTGATATATTTAACCCTATTCAGACTGGGGGGGGTCAATTTGACCCCCCCCCTGTACGAAATCCGCGACTGCCGCGCAACCGGCGCTTATGATCTTTTTTCTCTTCAAGTGTCTGCGCAAATTTTGACACCAAGTTCGAAAAAATCAGACACTCCTTTGACGCGTTACGCAACATTATGTAATCGCATGTCAGCCAAATTGAGACGAAATCATCATTTTGCATGCGTTTGTGTACAAATACTGCTTTTTTTCTAAATTTTTATAACACTGATAATTGTGCCTTCTGAGCCTTTGATCATTATAATATGTCTTATATATTGATCAAACACATTCTCAAGCATAAAAATTACAAAAAAAGACATACATAAGAATCAAAAACAATAGAATACATAAGAAATCATTAAAACAAATAGAATACAAAAGAATTAATTTGAATTCTGAATTTGTCAATCAATACTGTTGTCTTTGCTACTCAGCAACTTTAAGAAAAATTTGGGCTCATAACTAATTTATCAATGAAATATTAACGATTTCCATAAAAAGCAATCTAATGCAACATGAGTATGCATAAATAGCATAATTAAATACTCGTGAATTAAAAAAAAAAACAACATTACCAGCGACACCCTTTACATGTGCAGCGACTGTTCGCGCAAAATTCGCGATGATCGGACCATCCGCTTGGCCGAGATCCAGAGGGGGGGTTCATAATTGACCCCCCCCCCCCAGTCAAAATCTCCTCTTGAAAATGCCAGTCTGAATAGGGTTAAACAATGCTTTGTTTTCTTTATAGCTGATTGCTACCATGTCAGACAAGGCATGTCAGAAGCTGGATCAAGAAACAGCCGAGCGTCAACATGCTGTTATGGATCTTGTGATTGCCATGGCAACCCATGTAGACACAGATCACATGACCAAACTCTATAAGATGATCACACCCATGTTAGAGGTACGTGAGGGAGAATTTTCTGTTTCAGTTACTTTCCAGTTACCAATTTATATCAACAGAGATTTATATGAAGGGACACACATTTTAGATTTTTTTTTTTTTTTTTTTTTTGGGGGGGGGGGTATCAGAGTTGGTTATCAATATCCAGTAAATATTATAATATATCATTTGATAAAGAATGATATGAATATTAGAATTCAGTAAATATTTTGATATTATGAAGAAAAAAAAGTATATATTATAGTTCAGTTTAGAACAATTTTCTATTTCATTTATTTTGGGTTTTTTATTAAAGTTAAGGAAATTTGATATTTCTTTAATGAAAAATCCAAATTGTTTTGTACACTAAAATATCTCCTATTTTCAGATAACAACAAAAATGTCTTTTTCCTCAGGGCTATGCTCAACATAATATGGGTAGCATGTTATTTCTTACTGAGCCAAAATCGTACCTGCTTCCTTATCAGTTGCGCCAAATTATATTGTCATCGCCATCATATTATGACTCAGTGGCACATCTAGAATTTGGAAATAATAAAAGGGGCAAAGTAGGCCTTTTTTTCTATACCATTTTTTTCAAACATGTATGATCAATGTGTGATGCTAACAAAAATAGAAGGGGTGTGTACTCTTTGAGACCCACCTGGAACCATCACCAAGACTTCATTTATTTATTTTTACTGATACAGAGCACCGACCGTACGATGCAGAAGAAGGCCTACAATCATACTTGCTTCCTTATCAGTTGTGTCAAATTATATCATCGTCATCATATTATGACTTCAGTTTTTCTTGTTCTTTAATGATACAGACCACCGACCGTACAATGCAGAAGAAAGCGTACAATCATACTTCCTTCCTTATCAGTTGTGTCAAATGATATCGTGTTATGACTTCATTTGAAAAAGAAAAATTATTCTTTTTTTTAATGATACAGAGCACAGACCGTACAATGCAGAAGAAAGCCTACCGAGTATTAGAGGAATTATGTGAAGGTGAATCTGAATCTTCAAAAGGATTCCTTCAAGCTAATCTAGAAGATCTTCAAGCTGTTCTCCTCAAATCACTCTCAAGTTCATCACCATCATCTAAAGCAGTAAGTACATGTAGCATGTAACATGTTAGGATGGGGTGTTAGGTATCCACAAGGATTCCTCCAAGCTAATCTAGTGGATCTTAAGCTGTTCTCCTAAAATCACTCTCAAGTTCATCACCATCATCTAAAGCAGTAAGTAGGAACACTACAATGCGTCCAAGAAAAAAGTAAACCCATTTTGAGAGCCTCATGTCAAACTTTTATAGCTTGTGTGACCTTTATATTTATTTCATAATAAAGAGTAACTCACATTCTATTCAATGGTACCAAACTTATACCTGTGTTTTGACTGATGACTGAGCACTTGGGCTTTAAAAAAGAAATGTTCAAAGTTTGGGCAAAAGCAGCTCTTGCATTTCAATAGTCCAAGTAATCCATTGTCCCTTATCAATGGACTTGGGAAGGCTGACCTCACACAATGAATGAATGATCAGGAAGACAGGGTTGCTGTTGGTACTTTGTGTTTTTGATCAAAGTTTTTAAGAACTGGAGTGCTCAGTCATCCATGACAGTACAGGTATAATTTTGGCATTACTGGATAGAATATGAGTTACTCTTTGTCATGATGAAAAAATTAATGACATACAATTATACAATTTCAATACAAGGCTCTTAAAGTTGGGTTTACTTTTATTTGGGACGCACTGTATAACATGGTACTGTAAATTGTCACTCGGTCTAAACCTACTTTGACTAATGCTGGTTTGGTCTTATCCCACATGGTCTAATTCCAGTTCGCCTGGAACCAATTCATCTGATTACCTATTGGTCTAAATGCCAGTTTGCTTATTTACTTTTTCGTCTAATTCTCACTTTGTCTAATCTCCACTTTCTATCTAACACCTCTTATTCAATTCGCATGCATCTCAAAGCAGAATTGTATTAATTTCTTATCATTTTGGTGATTCCAAAACCTCACAACCACAGATGAATTACTATCAACTTTTCCAAAGCCCTCATAACCATGACAATATAAGTTCACTTTTGAATTAAAATAGAATCTTGAAGACAAACAAATTGTACATTTTATGTCAAGGTAATATTGTTCCATCGCAATATCAGTATCTTATCCCCTCTTCCTCCCCAATGTAGCTGAGACTAAGATGTTTACATCACATTGTAACAAGTCTGTCTTCAGGGAATGAAGACTTCATTGTAGCAGTTCTACCTGAAATCATTCTATGCACCAAGGAGATAAACCAGAAAGACCGGACATGTTGACATACATGTATTGTTTCAATGTAAAACTGTTCATAGTCCTATCCTCTTCTCTCCCCTATATAGCCTAGACTAAGATGCTTACATCACATTGTAACAAGCCTGTCAGCAGAGAATGAAGACTTCATTGTAGCAGTTCTACCTGAAATCATCCTATGCACCAAGAAGATCAACCAGAAAGACATAACACATGAACATTTAATGGTTTCAATGTAATATTGTTCAGTGTCTTATCTCTTCTCTCTCCCTATGTAGCCAAGAAGATCAACCAGAAAGACATAACACATGAACATTTAATGGTTTCAATGTAATATTGTTCAGTGTCTTATCTCTTCTCTCTCCCTATGTAGCCAAGACTAAGATGCTTACATCACATTGTAACAAGCCTGTCTTCAGAGAATGAAGACTTCATTGTAGCAGTTCTACCTGAAATCATTCTATGCACCAAGGAGATAAACCAGAAAGCAAGAGCGTCAGCGTTTGGTCTCCTTGTGGAGATTGGCAAGACCATGCTCAAGCACTCAGATCAACCTAGGGAATGTAAGGACGATAATTAATTTTCAAGCACATCTTTCAGTATTGATATATTTACTTTGAATTGAAGGCAGCTTGACAAAAAAAAGGTCGAGGGGAAGAGGAGTATTAGAAACAGAAAGGTATTTTTGATGGACTTCTTGAAGAAATGACAGATAAAATTGGAGATTGGAGGAATAAAACTGGTAAAGAACTGTTTATTGGTTCATCAACCACAGAAAGAGAGATAATGCACTTTAGAAAATGGCAGGTTAAATTATTGATTTCTAAGGATTATCATCTGCATTTAGAGTTTCATATTCTTTTTGGGGATCTTAGGTACAATCTGGTAGTTTTTGAGTAAACAGAAATAATTATTTTGAATGTGTCTTTAGTACATTTTATGCCTGTATGTAATGATTAATATTTACATGGTGTTTTTTTGTTTGTTTTGTTTTTGTTTTTAATCTTACAGTATGTGTAAGCAAGTACCTGGAGATGTTAGCTGCTGGTTTAGCAGGGTCACCACATATGGTCAGTGCTACTGTCCTAGCTCTAACTAGAATCCTCTTTGAGTTCAAAGGTCAGTATAAGCTGATGCGAGGTTTAAAAAATCACAATCTCTTTGTATCACTTCCGGAGGACTAATCACTTTTTTTTTAAACTTATGTGCTAGTGGATCATCTATTATTGAAGACTTAATATAAAATATCGTAAGTCCATCTCTTGGCCAAATGGAGTTACAATGGGAAATTGCTCCTTATACATGAGCCTATCTTTTGTGTATGATTTACATCACTGAATTCTACCCTAAAATATCTGAAATCAATGAAAATTATCTATTGTTTGTGTCCCCATTGCACACACACACAAACTGTTCAGATGTTCTTTATTTACTTGAAAATAAACATCATGGACTTGCATTTTTTCTTATACTCATATATTCAATACTCTGGGATATTGGAAGTCCTCAAATGTGGTACACTGTATCCCCCTCCCCCTTATTGCTTGCCTACAAATATTTAATTACTTTGAGTGCAGTCTATTAAACAATCAATCATTTTGATTAAGGATTTATATATTTTGTATTTCTGTTATTTTTAGATATCATGCGAGGCCCTCTGTTAGAGCAGCTTGTAGATGCTGTGGATACTCTGATGCAAGCTAAGGGTAGAGAGGTTCTCAAATCAGCCTTAGGACTCATCAAGGTTTTATGTACTGTCATTCCGGATCCTGTCTTAGCCCCACATGTAGAAAAACTGGTAAGTTATTTTCATCTTCCCTTTTTTCCTGTGCATTAACTTCCTTAACTTGAACAAAATTGCATTTTATTTGTAAAGGTTGTGTGCTGTTCAATGAAAACATGAATCCATGTACGTGTAGGTGTGTCAAAGATATTCTACATAGTAATAGCTGGGATGGACCCCATTATGAAATGGTTCTTTAGAAACAATTAGGAAAATTACCTTGAATAGGTTAGCTTTCATGAGCTGGATCTGCTACTATCTGCAGAATGTGCAACGACAAAGGAGTAGCTGTAATTTTTGTAGGAGCTGGTGCTGTTGCTCTTGAGGTGAGAGACTAGATGTATGGGGGATTAGAGAAGCCATCTATATACACCCTGAACACAATAGCATAATCATTGAAGACCAAGGCCAATACACTCTTTCTTTGACGTACGATACTATTCTCTCACATTGATGTACCTCAAGAGAAGCAGCGCCAGCTACAACAAAAATTACAGCTACTCCTTAATCATTGCACAGTCTGAAGATGGTAGCAGATCCAGCAACCAAAATCTAACCTATTCCAGGTGATTTTCCTGATTGTGTCAAAAGAACAAAATTTCATAAATTTGTTCAACCGGCATTCATTGTTACTAGTCTTTTCTTGATCTCTTTCAGATTCAGAGCATTACTGGTTTGAGGGAAGCCAACAGGAGGAATCTCAGAGCTCCTATCAAAGGAATCTATTCTCGTCTTATACGCAAGTTTGGGTAAGCATCTTCCAGCCTTTTTTCATACGGGGAGAAGGGAAGTTGGATATATATTTCAGATGCACTTGGAATAAATATTTTTAAAATGACTTGAAATGTCTTGCACTTTGTAAATAAAAATGTCTTGAACCTGTGGATAAGTCTAGAACTGTCTATTACAAGTAACATGGTTTAAATTCCTGCCGTAACACCAACATCCTTGGCAAGACGTATATTTGCCATGATTCACCGATGTGTAGTAAGTGGCTACGAGGTAGGGTTTTGCTTAAAATTGCACTCTGCAATGAAGGAAGTTTTCAGAGCTAAAACTGGGGTAATGATATCCAAAGCTCATTGAAAGTTCCTTGAGAAGTTTCATAATGTAATATACTCTACAGAGGAACAACGTTATATTATTACCATTATAATGTACTACCATTCATGAGTCGCAGTTGTAATATGGTCGTTATTGGTGACATCCTTACTCCTATGGTAACATTTAGAAATTACATGTCGGTTTACATCAGATGTTTATTTGCCCTCTTGAAATTTCCAGGTACGAGATGATCCGCAAGATGATCCCTGAATTCCAACAGAAGATGGTGCATAATATCAAGAAGACTCAAGAGAGGACAAAGAGACACAAAGCTCTTAGGACTGCATCTAAACAGGGTGATGAGGATGAGGATGAAGAGGAAGATGGATTTGATGCCCTGGTACCTCAGAAACCCAAACCAGAAAGGTGAGAGCATTTGTATTTGGTGATATCTTTAGTTGGTGAATTGCCAATTGGTCTAAACCCACTTTGAGTAATACCCATTTGGTCTAATTCCATTTCGTTTGCAACCATTTCGTCTAATTACAATGTACCTTTCAATTTAATAACCACTTCACATAATTACCATTTTGCAATTTCGTCTAATGCCCACTTTCAAGAGGATGTGGTGATGACAACAACAAAAAAGATGATAATATTCTGAATTCATATACATTGGACCTAACAACCTACCATGAATCTATGGCTACGCCTCTGGGTCATAGCAGACTCTCTGAGGTACCCTCGAGCCCTAGAAAATACTATGTTCCTACAAGTAGTCAGTACTCGACCCAAGTGAGGTGAATGGGTACTGGTAGGAAGCAATTCCTTGAATGCTGTGATCGCCTTTCGGGATAGCCTAGCTAAGCCGGGTAATAATTAGTTAACACTATAAGCGCTTAGAAACACCAAAGTGGATGTATGTATTAAGCGTTATATCAATGTAACTATTATTATTATTATTCGATTTCCTTACCATTGTAACGAGGCTAAAGCATCTAATACTCAGTATTTGTATACCCAGGAAAATTGCTTTCTAAATCCAACTAAGTTCATCATTAATTCCCCAGCATTGAGGAGATCCTCCAAGAAACTGATTCTGAGAGCGACGTTGACGATGAAGATGCCAAGGATGCCAAGTCAAAGGTCAAAGGTCGTAAAGCAAAGAAGCTTGCTGCAGGTCAGAGAGGCAAGGCTTGGTTGAAAGAAGGGATGAAGGAGGATGCTCCACTTGACTTCCTAGATCCCAGCATCTCAAGAAGGGTCCTTGGTAAGAAATAACATCTTATACTTGTAACATGTCCTTTTATTCTGATATTTTTTGTTTTGCAGAACGTTGATCATGAATTTAGAGGGGGTTTTTTTTTTACCGTTACTCCCGTTGTGTTAGATCAGATGCTTAATCTGCATATGAATGAAAATAAAGTTTTAAAAAAAAACCTCTCAGACCTGGAACGTATTTGAACTACTTCTATCTGGGAAGTGACTTAATTACTTTCGTGTCTGGTCCTTTGGGAACAAATATCCCAGGGCACTTAATTCTGAATCATTAATATTCAGGGTACTAGATCTGTGAATGTTAATAACCTTTATGGAAGGATTTCTTATTCTAAAAAAATGTTACTGTTCACCATTGTGTTAGATATTGGATGCTTAATCTGCATTTCAAATGAAAATAAAGTCGGGAAAAAGATGATTTTTGACCACCATAAAAACATTTGTTGTATCCCTTCCTCCCACCAGCCGCCAAGCCTAAGGATAATAATAATACCGGTTTCTTATAAAGCGCTTTACCTGTTAAGACCAAAGCGCTTACAGTATATTATTTCCCCGGTCATTGCATACATTTTTCGATCTCGCACTTTACAGTGCACAATCTCCACTCCCTGGGGAGCATTCCAGCCGGTCGCCTGTTAGGCGCACACATGCTAAAGCGAACCACATAGCATTTGCAATCCTACCGGGTACCCATTTTTATCACCTCGGGTGGGGTCAAGCATGTAGATAAAATGCCTTGCTCAAGGGACATAAGTGTCGGTGTCGAACCCACGGTCTTTGCATTGACAGTCCAGTGGTGAGACCACTAGACCACGACACTTGCACATAAGGATGATATTAAGACCCAGTCTGCCGGTCATATCAAGCATAACTTATGATCAGAAATATTTGAAATAAAGGGGGAAATATGAAATTCAGTCTCCAAAACAATACACAATTTAAATATTTGTTGTATCCCCTTTTCTAGCCACCAAGCCTGATGATGATGGAAAGACCCAGTCTGCTGGTCATATCAAGCATAACTTCAAGACACTCCCTGACGGTAGACTACTCATCTCAGAGATGGAGGATGAAGAAGAGAAGACAAAAGGGAAGAAGAAACAAGGAGGGAAAGCTAGAGGAGGTGATGGAGGGATTGATGAGCTAGAGGATATGATGGATGATGAACTTTCAAAGGTTTGAAATTAATTCATTTTGACCTCAAAATCGCCTTTTAGATGATTTTTAAATCGTAACAGAGCTACAACAATGCTACTGAATAAACCCTAAAATGGAAATGATTTATCAAAAGCTTCTAAAATAAGTGAGTCTTTAACAAAATTTGAAAGACATCAACAGATGAGGCTTTTCTTATTTCCAGTGACATTTTATGACACCATTATTTCACCACTTACATTATTGTATTTTATCATAACTTAATAGATGTTCTTGTATTTCAATGCTTCATTTACTATAATACATTTATTTCTTTAGATTCATAAGACAACGAAAAGAAAGCTAGAGGATCTGAGTATATCAGATGACGAAGAGGAAACTGCCCCTAAGTATAAAGGTCAGTAAAATAATAATAATAGAATAATAATAATAGTTGCGATTTATATAGCGCCTAATATGAAAAAATTTCATCTCTAAGTTCTAAGCGCAATTATTACCTTTGTAAGTCTTTCTGACACCTGTTCAATCCCAAAGGGATCATTTTTTAATCATGGCATCCTTTATGGCACACTCGTTACATACCCATATACATCTGGGTGGGGATAAGCATGTAGACAAAATGCTGTGCTCAAGGGACATAAGTATACAAATAGTGCACTGTTTGCGTATGTGCTAGGGCAGTGTCAGTGCACAAATTTTCATCTGTGCTAGTAATAACGTATGTGCACGCATGGTAAGTGTAATAGCAGTGTCCTTACACATGAAAGAATATAACTATTTCCATGCTTTTCCAGGTAGCAATAAATTTCTTCTGAATATTTCAGCTACAAATGTATGTAAAAATGTATGCTCTTGATGAACACAAATAGTAGGGCAAAACAACAGTGCGGGAGTGTCAGCAGATATTTAGCATGGGTTATCAATTTTAGATTTTATTTAAGTTTTGCATTGTGGGAAAATTAAAGTGATTTTATTTGACCAATCACGTTGCTTACATTCCGTTGAGACATTGAAATGGTCTTCTGGATATTGGGAGAAATAGTAGATTACATAATAAATTTGATGCATTTGTTTTTCCCCTACCATAGCTGGAGGAAGTGGTATCCATAGACCGATTGGTGTGCCCAAGAAAGAGAAATCATCAGTAAAACCTGGTCAAGAATATGCCGCCAAGGTGAGAGTTTTGATGGTTATTATAAACATACAGCAACCTTGCCTAAGTCAAATCTGTAGGGACTGAAGAAATAGCTTCGACATTGAAAAAATCGACTTGTGAACGATTAAAACAATAGAATATGAAGACAAGAGGACTTCAAAAGTTCTTTGACTTGGGCGATTTTTCGATTTATGCGAGTTTGACTTTACGAAACACAGTATTTTATTAATATAATAGCAAGTAGTTGCATAATCATAGTTCAATAGAACAAAAACCTGACAAAAAGAAATTTACTGTTTTATCAACAGTAAGCTTTTGAAGGTCCAGAACACATTTTCCAACATCTTGTAGAATATGTCTTCATGTTTCATACTCAAGCAGTATTCAACACTTACTCAACATCCTTTGGCAAGACATTTAACTACATGTATATTTACCGCATTGATCAAGCCAGATAAGGTAAATCAGTTAGAAGAACCCTTTTGAATCCTGTAGTCGTAGAAATCATAGCCTAGGTTAATTCTTGGGAAATTGCAGCACCTTGCAAGGTGATTATGAGCTCTATATACAAGAAGCCAATATCATTATCTAAAGTGTTCCTTCTGAATTCTTCAAAATTTATAGAAAGCTGGTGGTGATATGAAGAAGAAGGGAAAGCAGGATCCTTACGCTTATCTTCCACTCAACAGACAACAGTTAAATAGAAGGTAAGAATAATCATGTTTACAATCTTGTATTAAAGGGGATTGAAAGTCGGAGATTGTGGGGAATGCGTGCTTTTCTTGAGCTCCATTGACTTGTACACAATCGACAGTGAGGCTCACGCATGGGCCGGTCTACTGGAGATTAACATTCCGACAGTGAACATTACGAAGTTAACCGAATTCAGTCGATCAATAGCTTCAGGTTCTCAAATTCCTCAACAATCCTTAGTTTCTAGACTCTCAACGGGTCTCATCGCATAAATTCAAAGAGAGGATTTGTATAATGCTCCATTTCAAAAACAAAACATAGGTCAGATTTACTTCAGAATTCTGGTTAGTTAGTCTAGCTATGAAGGATTACCTCCAAGGTCGCTCTCTTCCCAGACCAGACGTGTTATCGGTGAAGATTACGGAACACCCTTCAGGCTGTCCATGCAATGCTATCACAGGCCTTCAAGCGCTCCTACTTTTCCTACTTTTTCACTACTTTTTTGTCAACCTCCTACTTATCCTACTTTTTCTTTGAAATCTCCTACTTTTCCTACTTTTTAACTACTTTTTTGAAAAAGTGAAGAAAAAAAATAAATCATAGGCTTAGCCATAGGTTTGATATGAAACCAAAAATCCTGTCACTTGTTTTATTATTAGGATTAATGTATTTGGGATATGTTTGGGTCTGCTCATGTACATGAAGCATCCCTATTCATAACCTATCCACTTTTTCCCTGCACATTATGGCACAACCAGTCACAGCATCATGACATGAGTAGCTGTGCATATATTAATACAGGGGAAAGTGCATTAAATGTGTTAAATAGGTTATTTTGTCTTTAGTTCAGAGAGATACATGTACATGAACTGAAGATCTACTCAAATTAAAGGCAAAACACAAAGCTGGAGACAGAATTTTCAGTCTATTTTAATGTTTGTTTGGAGTATGAGTCTCTACAGGTTTTTATTAGACACAGAGTACTGTAACTACCATTGTGAAAGATTGAATGGAATCACCTAATGTTAAAGCTGTTTCTGATGTTGGGATCTGAGCTCAGATTGTAGATTGAAAAAATTTCAATTATGACAACTGAGAGAAATATATGCGCCTTACATTGTTTAGAGTGCCAGCTCAGCTTTGGCATTGTTTGCATCCTTTGACTAGTTCCAGATCCATATGCATGCAGTAATCTACAATTGTGGAGTATGAATATTTTCCTTTTTACTTTTCAAATTACTACACCGTGTGCCACAGAAAATGCAAATGGCACTTTAAATGGGTATAATTTGAAAATTAGCAAATCATATTGTATATAATTGTATAATCGTAAACTTGTATTTATTTTATACAAGTGGCCTAAATTGTATGCGATATGGTCCATTGAACACATTAATATGAGCCTTCTTTCAGCACTCATCAGAAAACCTCTCAATCCAAGTTTCGTTATTACATTGAATGTAGTATGTAGTCCAATTACGTCTTCATTCACTCTTATTTTATTCCTCTTTTTTTGTCGAATTTGGGCGCACAACTTGCTGGTACATACTTTTTAAAAAAGAAGAAAAGTTGAAGGTTTAAGAAAATTGGTATTATGTTTTTAATGATACATGATACCTTAATCAAACATAAAAATTATTAACATTTTTTTGTGGGACATGCTTTTCAAATGCAAAAAGAATAGTGATCCATTGAATTAGGACTTTATCAATTGATGCATCTCTTTTTTACAACATAAATAAACATGCAATGCCTCTTTCCAAAAAAAAAAAAAAAAAAAAAAAAAAACAATCCCAGAAAATGATGTTAGGTTACAAGCTTGAACTCCAGTGGCAGAGACTGTATACAATTTCTATGGTATCCAGAGTCGGTAATTCAGGTTTATTTCAAGTCATATGCATGCAAACAGAAAGAAGCATTGTGATCTTGCAAATGCAATATTTATTGGAAATTAGAAAATAAACACTTTGTACTACATGTACCTAGTGAACAGAAAACATCCTCAGTCATGTACATAATTATAGAACCTGTGGCTCAATGCCAAGCACCCCTGAGAAAGTGTGATAATCTAAAAACAAAATTCTCTTTTCATTGAATGTTATTTAAAGTTATCTCAGCTTTGCATTATGCAATGGCACTCCAAAATATTTCATGCAATGTCTTCCTCAATGAGTTAAACCATGATTCTACCGAGGTCCTAGTTTTTCTTTAGTTTCTGATGGCCTTAGACCAAACTAATGAAAGCAGGTGAGATTGGGAATGCAAAGAACCAGAATCAGTTTAAATCCAATAATGTTTACCAGAGATGATTCAAAATTATGTGAGATACCTCAAAGCTTTGATGTTTTTGCCACTGTACAAGAACAGAAATTTGGGACAAGCAATACCTGATGCATTGTAGAAGAAGGTTTACCAGTTACCACTAAAACAGCTGTCAGTCTTGGCTCAGATGGACCAAATTTAGCAAAACATTCTGGAATTATTTAAACCGATATCTCGCTGAGATGGAATTGACTGGCATGGTGCTATTCATCCTTTCTAACGTACACGTATCTTACATCTATAATGCCTCCAAAGTTCATGCGTTAGCTTGGAGATGTGATGAGCAGACTGTGGTTCGGATTCTTCTATAAATATCTGAAGACATCCGCTTGCAGGAAGGAAGATTGCTGAAACCCAGTAGCATCTGGTCTCCATGAAATAAATTTCCTTCAACACAATACAACCTACAAAGTTACTGGCTCACTCCTTAACCTAACTGTGAAAAGAGTGAATAGCATGCATTAAGCAGACAATCAATAATTTGTTCAAGATTTCTGCATGGCTACTGAGGAAAGCAAGACTGGAAAGTCTCATGGAAAGAAATGAGTGATACAGAAAAATCACAAGGAAATTGAAAGATCCCATGATGAAGTGCAGCTCTGGTTTTTTGAGAGCATTAGCAATGTATTCAATAGCTTCTTGATATTAAACGGTTTTGGATAGAGGCAAGCCCTGTCTGTTTAGCTGTAAAAAAAGAGAAATGTTGATTAGAGTATAGTCATACATGGATCCACGTTTAAATGTAACAGCATCAGTTTGATATCCTTTTAGGCAGTGGGTATCCCTCAAGCATAATCTCAGATTCAATCTAAAATAAAAGGTAGCGATTTCATCTAAACATTTATCTAGTATGTATTCCATCATTGAGGTTGGGGGTAAGGGGTATAGATGTAGGCCTACTGCCTTGACTTTGAGTATAATGGATCTGGATCTATTAAAAAAAGGATACAGTGCCAAACATGTATACTCTGCGCAATGTACATATAGGGTATATTCATTTCCCTCAGGTGTTATCATTGAGAATGTAATTTCGTGAGCATTTTTTAAATCTACATGTACCTTATTGAACTTATCCTACCATCAAAAACCGCTTCAATACGATCCCAGAACTGTTATTAGGACATATAGGGATTTCAATTAATTAACAGGTGATGACCATAATGATAGTACATATAATTCTCTTCGGAGCAACCTTTAAAGACTACTCTAACTTTCCAAACAAATATTATAGTTGACTGAAAATTCTATCACAAGTTTGTTTTTCGCGTCTTATATGTGTATATTCGGCCCTTGTCATATAGATGAAATCCTACTTTTCTCCTTCTTTTTAAGATTAAATCCTACTTTTATCTTACTTTTTAAAAGATTAAATCCTACTTTTATCCTACTTTTTGGAAAATTTTGCTCCTACTTTTCTCCTACTTTTTCATTCTAGCTGACTTGAAGGCCTGCTATCATTTCGTCGGAGATAAGGCGATTTCCCCACGGTTTATCAATTATAAGTCCCTTTAACATTCGCCGTTAGTTTCAAAGGGCGACTTAAGTTAGTCCTTTTAGTCATCCTTAGAGAATACCAGTGAATGAGTTTAAAAATCTGTATATAAAAAAAAGTATTCAAAAGTTACCAAATTTAAAAATGCTCAAAATTGCCTGAAATTCACTTGGCATAAGAAATAGAGCTTTTATTTATCCCCTCTGTTCATTAGAAAAGTACATGTAATACAATGACAATAAATAGCCCTTCCCCCCTTCTCCCCACCCATGTTGAAATCCACCCATGTTGAAATATTCCTGGTTTATTGGCCCCATCCCCATCCATAATGAAATAATCCCAGCTTGCACAGGTGAGCATGAAAGCTATCCTGAAAAACAACCTTTATAAAAAATAATTCCTTGGTTTTACTGCAAGGTTAAACATGTATTAAATTATCTTGCATTTTGTTGTGTACTCTCTTGTCTCAGAATGAAGAAGAAGACAGCCGGTCAGTGGAGCTCATTGGGTAAAGGAGGGAGTAAGATGGCTATGAAGAAAGGCAAGAAGAAACGATGAGGACTTTCATCTTCAGCAAACAACTGAAATCCAAAGAGTAGTAAGGTTGATGAACACATTCAACCTGCCTCAGTAGCCGTCTTTGTGTAAAGGTCACCAGGGCCCCGTAACAAAGGTTTGCAATGAATTGCAAATTTGAAAGAACAATTCTAATTGGTTACTGGTCAGTCTTTTGAATAAAACAATTATCTTGATTGGCCATTGCAGTTTTGTGATTGATTGCAAGCCTTTGTTTTATGGAGCCCTGGTTATAGACGAATTTGGTGTGGGTGATGTTTTGTCATGGTGGCAGCCATTGCCTGATTGCGGGGGGGGGGGGGGGGGGGGGGGGGGCTTTCGCAATGGTACTGTCCTAGAATAGCTCCTTGTGTGCGCATGTATGCGTAACAAAGGAAAAAAGGAAAATGTACAAACGCGCAGACATACGCGGACATGGCGCATGCGTAGTACACTGGGTATTCCCCAGCTACATGGCGGGCACATAGAGGGCTCACTTGCATGAAATGCTGCCCGAATTCTTCTATAGTGTTCACCTATACAGTCTGTATTGAATAAAATGGTACTAACTCCTTAAAAATTTCTTCCTTCTCAATCGAAAATACCAAAATACAAACATTAAATCAATCTTTGCTGCCTGCCAGATTTGTAGACATTAGTGAGTGGGGATGCCACCACATTGGTAGGAGCTCCTGTGAGAATATTATGAGAGGAATAATATGTACATGATTTTACCTTTAGAATAAGATATAATTTTGTGAATTATAGGCCTATACTCTCAGATTTCAGAAAGGATTGCACCTGTCTGCCATAGAAGAATACTTTTAACAGGATTTACAAATGGCCTTTGAAAGTGTTCAATGAATTTGTAAAGGTATAATCATGGACTACATTAATTTGTAATCAAACATATATGAAATTTATATTTGAACTATATGAAAAAGAATATATTGTGTCATGATGACAGTGTTTAATTTGACATCCCTTCAAAAATGAAAGGATAATATAGACTGTTACTAGATTATCCTGGGTTTTATTCAACAGATGAAGTCTGGAAATGCCAGTGAGTGTTTATTGTGTATCATAAAATGATTTTTAGGTTTTACTTGTATTTCCTGCTTTTATTTTTGAAATGTAACAGAGAGCTATTTAGAAAAAAAAATATCTCCTAATTTTGTGGTGTTATTATTGCATGAAATTATGTACATTTATATTGTCCTTTATGCCAAAGGTATACATGTATAAAAAAAATTAATAAAATATGCTTATGACTGGATATAAGAAATAGCCTGAATATCTGTACTTCTTGAAGAATTTGAATGTGTATGAATTGTAATGCTGAACACCAGTACGATTTGAGAGTCAATTGTTACATTACTCTCCCCTTATAATGAAGTGCTCATGACCAAGCCAATTACATGTACCTCACTGTACTGAACAGAGTCATGTTAGTTTCACATATTTGAAATCCGAGAGCAGGAGAATTGCTTCCGCAAAAAATCTTGTTTAACAGGGAGTGAACTGTAGACTTTTCCATTGAATTAGAGACATGGAATTATGCCAATGTGTTATGCGCTATACAAAACTTATTATTAACCTTGCCTCAGTCAAATTTTTGGGGACTGAAGAAATATCTTTGACTTGGCTTTGATTTATGAAGGTAGAAAAACAATATCTAGAATATAAAGAGAAGAGAACTTGAAAAGACCTTCCACCTAGGCTATTATTTAACTTGTGAGAGTTCGACTTAGGCATGGTTGACTGTCCCCAAGTTTTAACAGAACTTAAATCCTATCACGATAATATTAATTCAATGTGCCAATGAAATGAAAGCACTGCGCCATAGTAAATTTCTTGAGATGTAGTTTTATGAAGATTTTCTAGATCTGAAATCCAGGGGTGCATTTCATGAAATGACTTGTCAGATATTTTATCCGACAAGACCTGTTTATCTGACTGTTACCATAGTAACAATGCTTGTCAGCTAATCAAAATCAAATAAAGAAGTCGGATCTGACAACTTGTCAGACAAGAAATGTTAATGAAATGGGCCCCTGGTATGCGACTACAGTCGACCTTGCCTAAAGTCAAACTCACATAAGTTGAATAATCGCATGAGTCAAAGGTCTTTGCAGGTCATCTTCTCTTCAAATTCTATTGCTTTTAATCCATCATAAATCAACTTTTTTAAAGTCAAAGCTATTTCTTCAGTCCCACCAGATTCAACTTAGACAAGGTTGACTGTATATCGAACATGCCGTATGGTAAATAAAGCACTTAGAAGAGTTAAACATGACAAAAAACACAATGAATTTCTCAAGACATCAAATAGGAATACGTTATACAAATATACAATGACAATCGAGGATCTGGTTAAAACTATTCGCATCGAAGGAACATCACATAGTACTATTCTCTCGAGGGCCATCGGCCCGAGAGAGAATAGTACTATGTGATGTTCCTGAGTGCGAATAGTTTTAACCTGTTCTGAGAATGAGTCATTGTATATTTGTTTTATATCCCTTCCACTATAATACCATTCCTTTTAATTTTTTTAATGAACAAAATTATATAGTCTATGCTTACCTTTCTTCTGGACTTCTTGCTGTACAAAGCGCCCGTTTTTGTTCGAGCACCGACGAAATATCTTGCGAGCGCTGAATCGAGTGATTTGATGTCGATCTCATCACAACTCACACCATCAATTTGTGAACAAAATTCACGGAATATAGATACAGCATACTTAATTTGTTTCTGAGTATTAACGCTGTCAGTCGAGTTCATGAAATCCACAATTTCCTCGTCATTATACTGCTGAAATCTTCCGTTATTACCATCAATCTGGCAACTAGTGGAGGCAGCCATTTTGTCTGTTTACAAACAAACATCAGCTGTTCACGATCAACCGACCTTGTTCAGAAATATCGTTTTTAAAACGATCGATAGTCTTCGGTGACACCCGAATCTTACAGCTGAACGATTCTTTTAAAGTCGATATAGATCGATCGTAGAGAAGTTGAGAAAATACTTGTCTTGCCTAATCGATCGTCTGTTATGTAAGCGCACCTGGTCAGTGCAGCTCGCCGAAAGTTTCCCGTGGCATGCAGTGGAGAATTCAGGTAAAAGCAGCAGAGTAGCACCGCTTGCGTTGCGTTGCGCAACTCGTGAATAGGGTGGGGGGGGGGGGTCGGAAAAACGTATAGTCCAGTTTTTCCCTAGGGAAAAATGTACTATGCATGACGTCATGAAGAAAAACGAACTATTTCTTGAGAAACGTTTTTCTTAGTTAAACTATTCTTTTTCTCCTTGTGTACACTCTCAATGCAAACAATCTTAGATAAGGGATATAATAAAAAATATATTTCATTCATAAAATTATGAAGCAGATATTCATGATTTGTTTAAATTTGAATACAAAATAGAATTCTTGAATAAATGTGAAATATAGTACAGCTTATTTCATCTATACATGTATCTCATACTTAAGATCAGCAAAGAAAATAAAACAATGCCACCTGATAATATAATACAGATATCAAGAAGTAAAACATTTACAGTAACTTTTAAAGTCAATGTAAATAATAATAATAATAGATATCATTTATATAGCAATATATCACCTTAGTGTTTCTATTAAAAAGCACTGAGTTTTAACTAATATTTGCCTGGCTTAGTTAGGCTACCCTGATGAGGTGCACACATTATTCAAGGAATTTCTTCCTACTGGTAGTCGGTGCCCATTTGCATCACTGGGTTGTGTGTGGCAAGTTTGTAGGTTAATATCTTGCCAAATGACATTATGAAATATATATTTGGGAGGTTTCACCAAGTCATTCATAAAGTTACGAATGACTTTACGAACGACTGGAACATGTTCTTCCTTGCTATTTCAATCACAATGCTTAATCATTTAGCACAAGAACTGATCACCAGTCGTTTGGAAAGTCATTCGTAACTTACGAATGACTTGGTGAAACACAGCCCAGATTTGAACCTCATACCCTGTGATCAACAGTCTTATTCACTCAACTATACCACCTCTACAAATGTCGGATCATTGGCTGGGCATTCACATTTATTGGAAGAGGAAATCTTGATATTGATACAAGACAAAACGGTTTCATGAATACTATTTTTTACAATATTTCCTAAGAATTCTAAAACATGAGGGTTTAATGAATTAATAGCACTTTAAAAGTTAATACCTTGTAAAGAAAAAAAATGAAAAGAATGAATACTTTAGAATGATATTTCAGCTACGATACAATATGGATCTTTCTTCATTAAGTTCTGTTTCATTACCAGATCTTCCCAATTAGGTAGAGACAATTACAAAATAGTATTGGCTATCTCCAATTCCTCATGACTCTAACTTCTTCTAGTTGAAGATTTTATTTTGGCATGTACCTTATTATACAGTGTCCCAGCTACAGCGGTACCTAAATGGTCAGTCATTTCGCTCTGAATGCAACCAAATAATGATATATTAAAAATATTGAATGCTCCATTTTAAAGTTCAATAGATTTCATCTGTCTCATAACACATAATACAATATGACAGACCAAGATGTATTTAAAATTCAATTGTAATAATCAGATGCACAGATTGAGTGGGTAGGATTTGCAAAGATGCAACTACCTTGCCGAACAAAGGGATGGTTCATTAGCATTTCTTAATTGTTCTTTTGCTAGTTATCATTCAACAAATCCCTCAAGCATGAATTGTTCACTTGCTGCAGACATCCAGTGCTTTTCCCATTACTTTGATCTGATTGATTTTCACAATTAAATTTCAAACTCATCTTGCTTATCTATGCATAGCTCTTTTATATTGTTACATGTGTCAAAATACAGTAGAAAAGATGAACTTTTATATGATGAACTTGCTTGCTTTCACCAAGGAAAATGACCAACAATTCAGGTTCCGCTCTTCCTGGGTGTTCTACATACATGTAGTCATGAAAGTTCACTTTATTTATGTAGCAGAACATTTTCTCTCTGTAGATCCACATTGCTATAAAGAATACTTCTTCTAGAGGTCGTCATTTGGTACGGTTGACCTTTACCCTTGGAATGATTCACATGACGCTTTAAGTCTCTTCATGGCTGAAAAGAGCAGACATAAAAAGTACTTTATTATTATTCAATAAGCTAATGCCTTCTCTGTAAATTTGTATGTATTGCTAAAAACTAAAGCCAAAGATAATCAATTCATTGATACTTTTATTAGAAGAAATCAATTGATATGCGATTATGCATTATTGAGTATTGCAAGACATTACAATATAATTCCGTATACATTGACCATATTTATAATTATGGTCCAAAGTCAATATGAGGTGCAACTTCAGCCCCCCTCACACACCCAACTATAAATAAAATGAAGTATAATATGGGCACAAATTATTGCCTGGGTTTTAAAATGGCAGCCCTTTTGTTGTAAGATTCCCCCACCCCCTCCCCTTATATTTGTTAAGTTCTCCTTGAAAATGGCTAATCCATATTCATATCTAGATGAATTCATTGTATATTAATTTCAATGAGGATGGCCTTGCATAGAGCATGGATGAACATAAACCAGCCAAACTCATTGTATTTGGGATTTTAAAATGGTGTCATGGCAAAAAAAACTAGATGAATCCTCGACCACGCACGGTCAAAATATATGCCTCCGCCATTGCCAGATCAGAAATATATGACATATTCATCTATTCACTTTCATTTATACAGACACCTTTGACCTTGACCTTTGACCTTGTAACCACAAAATCTAATCAGATAATTGTCACCCTAAGTAATGCACACATGTACATGTACAAGTATGAAGATGATCTGTCAAATGGTTGTTGAGTTATCATAAGAACAAGCTTTTTAAAACTTTTTGACCTCTGACCTTTGACCTTGTGAACCCAAAAACTTCTTTGATCATTGCCACCCCAGTATGCACACATGTACTACATAATAAAATGATTAGTAAAACGGTTCTTGAGTTATTGTGAGAATTAGCTATTTTCACCTATTTATTGACCTCTGTGGCCTTTGACCTTTGACTTGTGACCCCAAAATCTAAACAGATCATTGTCACCTCAGTATGCACACATGAACCAAAGAATGAGGATGATCCGTCAAACGGTTCTTGAGTTATCATGAGAAAAAGATATTTCACCTATTTATTGACCTCTGTGACCTTTGACCTTTGACCTTGTGACCCCAAAATCTGATCAGATCATTGTCATTTTGTATGCACTAATGTAGTAAGTATAAAGATGATAAGTGAAACAATTCCTGAGTTATTGTGAGAACGAGCTATTTTCACCTATTTTATGACCTCTGTGACCTTTGACTTTGACCTCGTGACCCCAAAATCTAATCAGATCATTGTCACCTCAGTATGCACACATTGTACCAAGAATGAAGATCATCCATCAAAACGGTTCTTAAGTTATCGTGAGAACGAAAGTGGGACGGACGTACGGAACGGACAACCCGAAAACATAATGCCTCCGGCGAGACTCGTCGCGGAGGCATAACAACCATTTTCATGCATACAATGGCCTCTGTGACCTTTGACCTCATGATCCCACATTAATCAGTTCATTGCTCCTCCATATGCACACATTACTCAAGTTTGAAGTTGACCCATCACACAGTTCTTAAGTTATTGCGAGAACGAACCATTTTCATGTATACAATGACATCTTTGACCTTTGACCTCATGACCCTAAAATCTAATCAGTTCATTGCCCCTCCCATAGGCACACATTACCCAAGTTTGAAGTTGACCCGTTCAAACGATTTTTAAGTTTATGGCGAGAACGAGCCATTTCATGCATACAATGACCTTCTGTGACCTTTGACCTAATGACCCCAAAGTCTAATCAGATCATTGTCCTACCATATGCATACATGATCAAGTTTGAAAGTGATCCGTCAAACGGTTCTTAAGTTTATCGCGAGAACGAAAACGGGACGGACGTACGGACGGACGGACGGACGGCAACCCGAAAACATAATGCCTCCAGGCCCGGTGGGCGGAGGCATAAAAAAAAAAAAAATGACAGCCTTTTTGTTACAAGTCCCCAACCCAGCCCAACATATTATGTTTCCTTTCAAATCTATGACAAATTCATATTCATATTTAGAGGCATTCATTGTCTATTACCTTCAACAAGGATGGGATTGGGTAGAGCATGAATGAGTCTAAACCAGCCAAACTCATTATAATAGAAAGCAGATCCCGGTGAAATGGCTACACCGTTGTCCAAGCAATGTTCAGCAAATGAGATCTCAGATTCTTTGCTTGCATTGGGGATAAACTGTGTGTATAAATAAGACAATGAAAGACGTTTAACTTCTAATGGTCTTTGCACTGCTTTCTTTATGCAATGGTTACAACTTCAAGACTGACAAGACTCCAAGCTGACACCGGGCTGATCCAACTACATGTACTTGCTTCACATGAGCACTGGAAGATCTTTAAGGTTTCATAGTACATCAAGTATTCTTTCTTGACAATTCAAGTGGTCCTGAAATGGATCCACTATAATAGGTGAGGATGTTCTCTGTATCTTTAGGAGAATGAAAACATGCACAGAAATGTTGAGGTTGAGTAGGTCCTTTTCAGGATCACTCATATAGTCATGAAATAATACTTGGTGCATCGTTAAACCTTCATTATTGTTCTACTACCAGTGAAACCTTCAAATAATATTTAGTACATTATTCATTTAGGATTGGAGTCTGTATGTCAGTGTAACCATGATCTCCCTGGCTACAAAAATAAATCGCAAATCAAAATCTTTTATTACATTAAAGTCCCCGAGCGGACAAAAAATGAAATAGCCCAAAATGAAAGCTAATATGCTACAGTATACAACAATTCCAAATTTAAGCATTTTTATTGTCCATCTAGAAAGTATTTTATTAAAAAGATGATCGAACCTCAACCGGCCACCCCTCCAAAATACTTTAAAAATTACCCCTAATTTAATGGGGCGGGTGATGATGTCAAAGGATGTTAATAGAATGCTACAGAAGTCCTGTGGCCCGGCATGATTGAGTTTCGCCTTTAGAAAACACGTTTGTATTGCTATGTCAGGACAATAGACCCCTGTGTGCTAGAATTCTATCGTTTTGAAATGAAAGGGCAAATTCAATCGTGCCTGACTACCTGGTCGCTAGCATTCCGTTAACATCCTTTGACTTCATCGCCCGCGCCATTAAATTAGGAGTAATTTTTCGAGTATTTGGAAGGGGTGGCCTGGTTGAGGTTCGATCATCTTTTTAATGAAATACTTTCTAGATGGACAATAAAAACACCTAAATTTGAAATTGTTGTGTTATGTAGCACATTAGCTTTTGTTTTTGGCTATTTCATTTTTCGGTCCGATCGGGGACTTTAATCAAACCAAGGTATCATTTTTATCCCTTTTACATGTACATATTAAATCCCTGTATACAACATCAATGAAACATGTGTTCTATGACCTTTTCCCATTCACTTTTTGTTACCTTTTCGTCTCATAATTTTTTAGCCATTGTTAACGATGCTGCACAGATTTGATTCACAAAGAACTAAAATGGTAAGGAATCTACCTTTCTAAAGTTGGCCCATAGGAATAAACCCGCACTTGGCTTCACATAAGGCACTCCCAGTCCGTCCAAGGTTTCTTTCACAATGTTTGAAGATTCAACCAACATGTTGTTATGTGTAGGTATGTAGGATTTCAGCCACTCTAAATTAAAAAAAAACAAATAAACAGAAGATATCTGAATAGAGATATCTTAGAAATAGAACCTGTATAACTGATATTTCTTTGATCAATGGAAAGCAAGCATCATGAGGAGTGAAAGTCCTCTCTTTGAGACTAACTTACAGAGGCTGAAACCAAACCCACTTTATAAGTATGTACACATGCACAGAAACCAAGGTACAGCCCTCTACCCCCCCCCCCCCCCCCCCCACATCATGAAGACTATCCTTATATACTCTACATTCTTATTTATCAATTTTTTTTTAATCAACCGTTCTCTGATTTGACTTCCCAAGTACAGTGAAACATCTTTATAACAAGGTCCCTGAGGCCAGAAATTGTGCTCATTATATCAGGTTGATGTCAATTTAATACAAAACAAAACAAATTGATAGATAAAGTAGAATTCGTTATTACACAATCAAAATTTGAGTTGCCTTTTGAGGCTTTTGCTTAGGCCTACTAACAGCATGCTTCGTCAGATTGTCTGACGAAGCATGCTGTTAGTACGTGAAAGCCTCACAAGGTAACTCAAATTTTGATTGTGTAATGAAGAATTCTGCTTTATCTATTGAACTATACAACTCAGATGAACATTTTTACAGAAAACATATTAATTTAATTTTGTCCGGAGAAATAACAAATATTTCTTTATATCAGAACTCTTTATATATCAAGTTTTAAATGTACATATATTGGCCAAGTTCACAAAAGAACCACATTTTTATCACAACTTACCCTTATCCTCCAGTAATTTAGCCACAGCTTTTTGAATAAATAGAGAAACTTGATAGAAATCGACCAAACCGATCAGTGCAGATAAGACCGTCTGATTCCAGGTATGAACCACCCCTACAGGACATCCTGGCATTCCAAAATCCTACAAGAAAAATTAGAAAAGCAACTGCAGTGACAAATAGACATAAATGTATATTCAACACACAGGTGTTTTAAGTCAAGAGCATGTAGATATTCTGATACCCCGGTAAGAATTGTGTTTACCTTGCAACTTAGTTTAAACCTCTGTACGAACATGGATATGGCTTCAAGTCAATTGAACAAAATGACCAGAATCTACTTTAAATTGGGAATTGAGGACTCACATGAGATGGCCGGAAAAACCTGCACAAACCTCATTTTCTTATTGTTCAGTTGTTGGTAACATATCAATCACAAGACAGGTTGACGAAAAATCTTCAGAACTTTTTCAGGAGGCCATACGAAACCACTGTTTGCAGATTGTTCTAAGACCCTTTGTAAGTTTGAAGATTAGTCGATGGCCTTGTCCAAGATTTTTCAACTTCGTACGGAACCCCCTTTCATAAGATGATCAGACAAACATCGTATGAAAGCCATAAGAAAGTAAGCTCATCTAAGAACCTTTCCAAACTCAAGAATTTCTGAAATTCGTAAAAACATTTGTGACCGTAGCTATGAACTATTATTGGAACAACTGTACTGCTTCACATTTCTATGACCAATTATCTTGTTCCTAATGAACAAACCTTTGCCATTCCCCATAAGACATGTGTCTTATTCTTGTCCGGGAGCTCATCTGGATCAAAGGAGAATATACTGGAATTCTTGATAGAATCATCATAGATACTGCCACAGTAAATCTCATCTACAACACAATGTAGATTATGCCTGTGAAGTGAAACGAAGACAGAAATATTTGTATAACTTTACTTATCCAAGCCTTGCATTACTTTGGCTTTAAAAAAATGGCTGAAAGATGTGAAGATATAAACAGTCGGTTTTCTTTTCAATATTGTTTCAAAATGCCTTTCAGAAATTGCTAGATTTGTAGATTCTAATAAGCATATTTATAAACTAATTTTGTATTAGGCATCATAATTTTTCTTTTCAAAGAGTAATTTCATTCGCATTTACTTTTAACATAATTTGGAGGGGATGGGTGTCACATGCAAAAGACATGACTGGGATACAAATCAGGGTCCAATCCATGTCAGTTTATAACTTCCATATGTTAGCAGGATTACAGGTGCACGACACAGTGCATAATGCATGTATGATGTTTTTTTTCAATGTTTTATTTGTTTCTTTCAATTTTAAAGCATTATATTTAAACTATATATTTTGATAGATTCAAACACAATAGTGTCAATACTTACTTGTTGCAGAATGTAAGATATTCTATGACCTGTTGTTTAGTAAACACTATTCCCAGGGGGTTGTAAGGGTTGACCAGGAACAATGCTTTCACCTTGTGACCCTGTCAAGATAAATACACAATATTAAAATGAGATTTCCAGCAAGATTTTATAAACTTGTTTATAATTCGCTAGATGAAAAAACACAATATATTAATGCAAATAGAGGTTCTGACACATTAAAAACATTCAATCTACTCCTGTCATAACAAGGTGCTTTTGATGAATACATATGTGCATAGAAACCTTTTATCATGTTTGAAATTGGGACTAGAATAATTGCCTCATCAAAACAAAATCCTGGCGTTCTGAATTTTGTTATAATGTATAGTAGACTGTACAAGTTGATGGATAATATTAATCTAAAATGTACCTCCTGTTTAGCCTTTTCCAGTGCTGACTCAAGAAGTGGAACAGTCAGCTCAAATGGTTGTCTGCCATCAGGTTCTGCCTTTGAAGAAAATGAAATTGTTTTCAAGATAGTAACAAGTAATAATAGTGAGAACTCAGTCTCTTCACAACAGGTTTCAGGTTATGACGATGGATAAAAGTACTTAAATAGACTTCAGTGTGCCCCTTTGCATTCCTCTGAGTTGGCCCCCTCCATGCAGCCCTGCATGGAGGGGGGTCAAATTCAAGCTGTACAAGGCCCTTGTTGTCTCCATCTTTCTTTATGGTTGTGAGGCATGGACACTTCAGAAGGAGACCGAACGAAGAATACAGGCTTTTGAAACTAAATGCCTGAGGAATTAAGCTACTTGGCATCTCCTACAGAGAGCACAAAACCAATGATTATGTATTAACCACAGTCAGAAACCTATAGGCCCCCAGCAACCTCTACTCGCAACCGTGAAACGACGTAAGCTAGCATAGTTTGGTCACCTCACCCGACACAACAGCCTGTCAAAAACCATTCTACAAGGCACAGTTGAAGGTGGACGCAGAAGAGGACGTCAAAGGACAAGCTGGATGGAAAATGTAAAGACATGGACAGATATGACAATGCAAGAACTGCTGTCGACTACAACTGACAGGAAGGCATGGAGGAAAAAATGTGCTTCTTCGGCTCTCAAATCCCCCCAACGACTCCTGAAGAGTCAAGGGATTGAGTGAGTGAGTGAGTGATGCAGCCCTGCCACGGCTAAGTTCTCACCAGCCTCCAGGGTCAGTCCAACAGTTTTTCTAGTCTGATCTTAGAGGTTGGTGAAGCATCAAAAAGACATTCCGATAGGAAGGGGAGAGAGAAAGCGAGGGGGCTGTGGAGGACAGGGGTGAGGTGGCCCAAAGCTCACTTGACTGCTTAGATAAACTATTATGTCTTCACTTCTGATTTATACATAATGCCCCCATAGATGACAGTGTCAGAATAAGAGGGGTAAGAGAAGATGGGAAATTGAGGGGGGGGGGCGGGGGCTGGGGAGGGCTACTGCTTAGATAAACTAGATATGAATTCACTTCTGATACATTATGCCCCATACATTTGACCCTGTCCTAATAGGAGGTGGAAGGGAAGAGGGAAAACGAGGGGGTGGGGATGGGGAAGGGAAGAGGGAAAGAGAGAGGGCTGGGGGAGGGGAGGGGGCAGGACAGGGGTGGAGTGGTCCAAAGCTCACCTTGCTACTGAGATGTACTGGATACGCTTTCACTCCTGATTGATATATAATATCACGTGGTATGCCACCATACATAGGTGATGGTGTCAGAATAGTATCTGAAACGTGTAAAGAGAAATAAACTAAGACTACCTCCAAAATAACAACAACAACAAATTTAAGACACAAGGAAATTAAATTCAATATTATTTTATTCATTTTGTATATGATGATAATGCAAACAACTGCAATCAAATAATTAAAAAAATGTGAAATATCACAAGGTGTTGAAATATAACAGACATCCATTGCAGCACAGCTTCACATATACATCCATCTCTTCTCTCTAAATATTCATAATTCATGATATGACCATATGACCGTCATACAGCTCCACCATTGAGTGATGGAATTGGTTGCAGAATTGGACATCTATAATGCCATTGGCAGAATATTCTCACTTGCAAGCACTTTAATACTCTGCGACATCAAGGAGACAGTCATTAAGTGATTACAACTTAGAATAGATTGAATCAATATTATAATAAATGTCTAATTCTGGCCTAAATCTATGACTTACCTCCCGGGTTGCACAGGATAAAGCCTATAACATTCAGTATGGGTGTAACTCCGCACATGACACACAGCTAAGGATATGAAAATAAGATATATACAACACAATTAGTAAACCATTAATTTGTAGTTTGATCATTTGCATTATTTTAAGCATCAATTGTTTAGATTAGACCATATGTGATGCATCACATCAAAATGAGAGGAAAGAGTCAACTATATTGGCAAATTAATCCCTTTTTTATTACTTTCACTTTATCTGTTTTGCTCAATTTTTGTATAGAGCACACATGAAACATTGAAGAATCAGAAAATTATAAAAATACTTTCCCAAAAGTTACACATTAATTATTACTTTATTGATTTCCTTGACCCTTTGCTGAATTTGCTCTGAGACTTGTGTCTCTCATTTTGATGTGATGCATCACATATAATTTGGAGACACACTTTTGTTTTGTTTTTAAGCAGATGAGAGAGTCTGGCACCTCTATAGTGATTCATGGAATTGTAACTCTTAATTCCTCACTCAAAAGTAGATATTGTGAAAAAAAAATTTAATGTAGTTTTGTACCAAAAGACATTTTTATCTGGAATGACAAAATGTCAGTGGTGGATTCAGGATTTCATAAGGGGGGGGGGGGGAACTTTTAATGTAATATTTTTGTACTTTCCAAATTTTGTCAGGTCAAGCCAGCCGAAATTGCTCTCATTGCAGGGGAGGGGCATGAAAAAAAAACCTTGGCCTTTGGCTATCCAAAATTACGTCATCTTTCAAATTACAGCCATGGAGGGGCCATCCATTCATACTTGGGCAATTTTTTTAAATAAAATTTTGGGTGGGGGGACCCACTTACACCCCCCACCATGGATCATCGTCTTCTGTCAAGACATACATGTACAAAGATTAAAATATCAAGTACCTTCTCTGGATCAATAGGTTGATTGGCATGAAGCTGATTGGCCAGGAACTGTGCTATCGCTTGACGGAGACGTAGAAGTCCTGCACAGTGCTTGGGGTATGGTAGCATAGAGGTCTCCCATTCCTGAGCATCTTGCTGGTTCATCTAATAAGAGAATAAATGATACAGTACACTCCCATTATAATGAGGTACTCAGGACCAAGCCAACTACTATACTCGTGGATATATTCGCGATACATTAATTTTCGCGGATTTTGCACAAAGATCGGCTGCCGCAAATCTTAAAACCCGCAAATATACAAGCACGCTTTCTTATATTTGGAAGGTTCAAATGCGTGCTTACGAACATGCAGCGCAAATTCAAGAACCTGTGAACATGATTTGAGACTGCTCAGCACGAAAAATTAATCACGCAAAAAATAACAGGGAATACAGTACTTTGTTACATTGCTATAACTTCATTATAACAAAAGCTTGTTAGTAATAACAATAATATATGAGACTTATGAGCCTATTTCACTTAAAACCAAATGATCTAACTATATGTGCACAAGCGCAAAAATATGAATAATGCGCATTTATACGTAGTACAAGAACATAATTTAAGTAAAATATACATGTAAGTAACGGAAGAGTAACAGAATATTTAAATATTAAAAAAATAAGAGCTACATTATGGCTCTCATAACCTTATTTTTTTTTAAATTTATGATAAAAAGTTGAGAATATGCATGCAGTCATAAACATCAACCATTAATTTGAATAAATGAACCCATAAATTCAAGGAAGATATTTACCTTGTCAGTGATGATGTCCCTCACTGCCTCATTGTAAGCCGTATTGAGATTGATGATACCCTACAAAAAAAAATAATAATAATAAGACAACATATAAGAGTCTAATTCAACAAAGTACATCCTATCTAGCATCCAAAATCCAAAATCCACACTGATTTATTAGATAATATGCAGATAATTTAGATCAGGCAGAAACTATGCTGACACATAAATTATAGGCTCAAAGTTCAGGAAGTAAATTCTGTTTAGTGATAATTAATACTTGTCAAAAATATTGAAATCATTCACACTCAACACTCATTAATATCATCGCATATACACCAGACACCATCAATCAAGGGAGGAGGGGGGGGGGGTAGAGTGCAATAAGCTATGTATACAGGGGAAGATGAGGAGAAGAATTAGAAGGAAGAGGAGGAGGAGGGGCAGGAGAGTAGGAGTGAAGGGGCAGGAAGAGGAAGAGGTAGAAGATAAGAATGAGTACGTGGAGAAGATGATCTGGAGGTGGGAGAATGGGAGTGAGGAAGAATTTGGAGGTGAGGATAGAGGACAAAACAAATTTGGAGGGGAGGAAGACAAGAAGAACAAGAAGGAAAGGATGGAGCAGAATGGGATGAGGAGGTGGAAAATATGTGGAAGAGCAGGAGTGGGGAAGATTATGATTTGGGAAGAATGAGAGGGTAATGAATAATGGAGAGGAGGAGAATAGGAAGAAGAATGGGGACAACAGGAGATGGGAAAGGTAGGCAAGGAGGGAAAGAAAGGGAAGAAGCGGAGGTACAGGTGGAGGAATAAAAGATCAGATTTATTTAAGAAGATGTGTAGCTCTATGAGATGAGATGGGCAGGAAGAACAAGGAATGGGGGGAGAGGAAAAGAAAGATAAGGAAGAGGAGGCCGAGGGGATGATAGAGGGTTCAGGATAAATATTAAATCATATCAAATCAAATCAAACTCAAATTTTATTGACATAAAATCCACAAATTTGGATTATCATCAAAAAGGAAGAGGAAGAGGAAGAGGAGAGGAGAAGAATGGGGATTTATTAGGATCAACATGATCAAGGAGAAGATTAAGTAGATTTTATGAGATGAACATGAGGAAGAGAGGGAAGAATTAAGGTGCTAGTGCAGTTAAGCATCCCGCTGCGAGGCTTGCTGCTACGTGAAGGGATAGGGTGGACGGCGACCCCCACGCACTAGGGACAGGGTAGGGTGGTGGGGTAGGGTAGTGTGTAGTGGATACCAAACTGCACTAGCGCCAGAATTAATTGAGGGCAGGGGGAAGAATGATTACAATAAAAAGAAGGGAAGGAGAAAGGGATCAAGACCCGGGCTTGGGGAGGGGAGGAGGAGGGGAGGAGAAGACAAGAAGACAAGAAGACAATATGGGGATAATCTCTCATCTAGAACTTAGGGGTCAGAAAGCGGAGGAGGAAGAGGAACAGGAGAATTTAAGATGGAGGAAGGGGAGGGGATTGAAAACTAACACTAAATGATGGATGACAGCATGACAAAAACCCAAATAGAAGGATGAAACCACAAGCTTGAACTGGAAGCCTGACTGCTGAGACTACAGCACTCTTCCAGAACCTTGGGTAAAGGTAAAGGGTAAAGGAAGCAGTCGATTAATTGAAGGAGGTGCTAGGTTGCGGAGGGGTCATGAAGAGGAAAGGGATCGAGGAGCTAGCAGATGCTTACCTCCTTGTTCTCCGTTTCATGAAAAGGATTACTCGCCAGTCTATCAAAGATTGCTTTCAACGGGAATTCAAAAGAAAACATATTTTCTGCACGTTGAGAGATGACTTCCAGAGACGCCATGTTAAAGGAAACAAATTGCAATTCAGATGAAAAATGATGTAGAACACTTGCGACGAAGAGCTAAAGCTAAGCAAAAGTGAAGTTCGCGGACCAACAGAGTGGCGACGAGCTGGTAGCGGAGGCTGAGCCTGATCTGAGCCGAGACTCTGGCGTAGTAATGAGAGCAGACTGCTGTTTCAAAGTCTCCAACTGCTCGGAATTGTAGCTACATGTAGCAAGGACTAACACCCACTCAACACCTGTTATTGGTATCATTGGTATACTGCCCCCTCCGCCTTCATCACAAACATGATCTAAACCAATTAATTTATCGTCTGCTCATGCAGAGACAGAGTCAAAAAGGCGTTCTGAAACCTTAATATAAATAATATTACAAAAGAGTTAATTAGTGCCTTTCCTTGCCTTTCCGTGCCTTTTCAATAAATAAAACAAGTATAGTAGTTGATGGCATTTAGGGGAAGGTGGCCGTGGGGCCGGGCATAACGGACCACGTAACTTCAAGTGGCTTCTGTGACGTCACAGATAGGAGCAAGACTATAAAAATGATATTTCCTTGACGAGTTCTTATTGAAGTTTGATAAACAATCGATCAATAATTCTCATCTCTTTCATACTTCCGGCAAAATGAAGCTGAAAAAATATCGGAAAAGGTCCGTTTTGCCCCACTAGTGGGGCAAAATTGACTCCGTGCATATTTTGTTGGGGCAAAATGGTACCCTATTATGGGGTACCGTTTTGCCCCGTAAGAAATAATCAACTCCTGGGGACTGATTTGTCAAAATTTGTTCAAGTTGGCAAAATAAATGTACTTTTGGAAGTCTCCAGAAGGGATGCAAGCACACCAAATTCTCCCCAGGGTCAGCCAAATTATGGTCCTTTTTGCCCCACACCATTGGGTTCCATTTTGCCCCAAGCAGAAATACCCTACATCAGAGGGGTACAAATTTTTGAATGGCACCCCCCTCTGTAGGTATTGATTTTTTTTTCGATGAAACTTCAGTGGTAAATTGGTGCAGCAATGCCTCATTTACTGCAATACATTTTATAGAAAGAAATACTTTTGATGTCAAGCTATGAGAAAGTTCCGTTTTGCCCCTAGGGTCCGTTATGCCCCACCTTCCCCTACTTGTCGAATATACATGTACAGTGTGTCCCACAAAAAATGCTATTGGCACTTTAGATGGGTATAATTTTAAAATTACATTATTATATCATTTATATGTCTACACCCGTAAACTACACTTCATTTTCTTCAACTGGATGAAATTTTATGTGATGTTGTCCAATAATCACAAAGATATGAACATTTTTTCATCACACATGAGGAAACCTCTCCATCCAAGTTTTGTACTAAGCAGTGCCGGGTATTTCAGTAGTGATCATAAAATTTATATTTCTGTAAAGTGCAACTCATTACCATTCTAATGATATGTCCCTCAGCTCACCAATGTCACGCATCGCTGAACCCAATATAAAAAAAAAAGTCTTGCAAAATTGTGAGTGTTCACTTGAGACAGGGACGTGAGAGGAGATGAGCTATTCAAAATGTGCCTAAAAGGAAACCCACCTTTGATCATCAATGAGCGTGAAAATGAACCACCCACAATTTTGCAAGACATATTTAAAACAATGGGGTTCAGTGATACAAGATATTGGTGAGCTGAGAGATGCATCATTAAAATGGTAATGAGTTGCACTTTACAGTGAATTTCATAATTACTACTGAAATATTTGTCAAAGTATTAATGATCAAACTTGGGTTTGTTTTATTCGATAGGGGAGACCGGGGATACCGGGGATGGAAGTTACAAAATTCACATTTTGGGCCAGATGATTCTATATATGAAAGAACTCATGCACTCCTTCTTGGGTCTGTAGTTAGCCTATTATGTTTGCTAAAACCTGAGGCATATATATATAAAACTTGAAAACATGTAAACACTAATATATACAGCTTAATTAATGAACACATTTTTTTTTTGTAACAACCTACCCCGTATACGGGGTAAGTTGTTACACCATACGGGGTAAATTGTATTATGTAAACTTACCCCGTAAGTAGATCTCTTATACTATACTTTTGTTTCAACTTTCTAGTTTTTTGGCATCGTTAACAGTAGATCAAGTAGAGCTCTAGAATAGAAAAAAAGTAATAATAGAAACATAAAATCATTAACACCTGAAAATTGAGACAAAATGTAATTTTACATAAATTATGTAATGTAATTGGGGTAAGTTGTTCGACATGGGGTAGGTTGTTGTAACACCCCATGGGTGATTTTACACACAAAATCAACTGTAGCACAGCCGTAAGGCAGAATCAGGCATGGCTATGGGGTATATTAGTGACATACACTATATTTTACAATACCAGACTATCATCATGTGCCTTCAGTTGTAAGAGCTATTAAAAATTTCAATTTTGTCAAAGATTTACTTTGAACTGTATTTACTTTTTAATCAAACAACGGAGAATCCTCACGACCGGCAGTTCATGACAGCTATGTGTAGGCTGTATATAGATGCCAGTTAGCACATCCTCTCTTGTTCCAGCTTAGCACACTGCGAGAACTGTAACAACTGACCCGTGTATAACTTCCATATATCTGGTACTACTCAATACAAACTTGGATGGAGAGGTTTCCTGATGTGTAATGACAAAATGTTCATATATCTTTGTGATTCTCTGGACCATATCACATAGCCTACAATTTCATCCAGTTGTAGAAAACGGATTGTAGTTTACGGGTGTAAAGATAATATAAACAATATGATATCGTAATTTTAATATTATACCCATCTAAAGTGCCATTAGCATTTTTTGTGGGACACAATAGCGTGCACGATTATTTTCTCTTTGTAGGCCTATATCTAAACTTACTCATCGTTTTGCATTTAAAAATGGTTTTGGTATACTGAATCACATTTTTTGTTATTTAGCCTTAACTTATTTATAAAATAATTATATAGGCCTATACTTATAAAAAAGTGGGGCCTTCACCCCACAAGCTCTGGTTTTCAATCGACCTCCTTCCTCTATATATATAGGCATAGCCGCCATGCATATATATTTCAATTTCGTCTTATTCAATAATATAGCCTACCCTAATTTGCTTGCAACATAATAATTATAGCTGATGTGTGCATTTTTTCAATATACATGAAGTACAAGTCTTTTAGGCCTATAGGCCTATACTGTATTATATTTCATTCATGGCCAGAGTATATCGTGGACATATTTATTCTGAAAAAAATGGAACAAAGAATTGTCCCAGTCATTCCTGAGCAGTGGCGGATCCAGGGGGGGGGGGGGTAAGGTGATAATTTTTTTGGGCCTTCCGCCATTAAAGAGATCATTCTGTATCAGCAATAGGGGAGCTGGGGTCAATCGGCCCGCTCGTTTATTTTGCCTTCGTTTTTTTTTTTTTTTTTCCACTGGGGGCCGGGCCCGTCGCCCCCCCCCCCCTGGATCCGCGCCTGCCTGAGAGCAGTAGATTACCAGACCAGGTAATTTTCGAAGAGGGAAGACAAAGAACAAAGGCCCACAAAATGAAATGTTTGGAAGTAGGCCATATCAGTGAATACAAAATCATCATGAAACAAGTTTCATACTTGTTGCAAATTAATAATGTCCATATAACAAAGGCAAATGAAAAAAAAGAAAGAAAAGAAAAAAAAACTTACAAAGAAACCTAGCATATCACTCAGAGGGGGGGGGGGGGATCTTTTTTTGTCATAATCATAATTGATTCGTAATTTGGCCTATCAGCGAAATGTGAAAATTTCGATTACTGTATAAACTCCAATATCTTGGCTACAATTTGATAATTTGGTGGAATAATAAAAAAAAGTTGCATTGAACTGTCTATGTAAATTGCAATAGAAGACTAAATTTTTCATTGGCAACGACAGAAAAACTTTTATCTCCTCTGGGTGTTGCTTTTTTTTCTCTGCCTCTTTCAACTTTGTAAAACTTTTATCTCATTTTTGACCACTTTTTTAAATTATTATTAATTTGCCAGAAGCATGAGAGGTAGAAACGAAAACTTTCAACGGTTTCGGAGCAATATGAAACATTTTCATGCTTTTATTCATGATAATCTATAATCCCCAAGGCATATGCCCAAACCCCGAGCCCATCAGGTTTCATAAGTGTCTTTGTTTATTTCGGGATTGCCGCGAATGACCTTTGAATGCACGTGCGTCATTCATAGCCGGGGTCTTCGATATTAAAATATCTGTATCATTTACTCCAACATCAAGATCAATATATTCCATTTATTCACGTAAATTAAAATGTAAATATATCATTAGAAATTCATAAGGAATTTAATGTCTGTTTCACAAAAACAAAATGTTTTTGTACGTTTGAAAATTAAAGTTTTTTACTTACTTCGACTAAAAATTGTACCCGTGCAAATACTAGGTCAGGTTCCCCGGTCATAATACGGAAGCAAAACATGAAACGTCACACGTAAACAACAATCGTAAGAGTTTTGCAGCTGGCTCTTGAAATCGACGAAACTAATCTCATATTTCACAGTGAAACGACGTTTATAAGATGACTTCTACCCCTAGGAGTGAACACGATGAGTCTCTTAATGGTATGATCATTTCTAATAACTATTTAATGTTTCTTTTCATAATCTTTGTGCATGTTTTTGTGTATAAAGCTGAATGAGTTTCACGTAGAAAATGACAATTAACGAAAAGCGTTGCTGCCCGGAACGCAGCGGCCGGTGCGTTGTACGGGTGTACGCTTGGTGTGCGAGCATATTCACTGAATCATATTGGGTAGCATACTCTTCGTAGTTGATGAAATCATATATATCATATGTTTTCATCTTTATGCCAATATAAGTTCTCTGTAATTTGGCATAAGTTCTTAAATTCAATGAAAAGTGCAGTGGATGTTGGTTGTCTGCACACAATATTTTTTTCCTCACAAGTATCTTCTTATTAAATTTAGGAATGTTAGGGTTTCTCCTAACTATACACAGCCCCGTTGCCGAAGGCGACGGGGCTGTACTTCCACCACCGCCATTTACAGCGAAATAATCAGCGATGATGAGCGCTCAGGTGATTATACTGGTCAATTTAATCAATCTAATGTTAAAATGTTGCTGTAAGGTTTCTATGATGTTTCACGCGTAACAACGACTAAAATTGAAAGTATATAAGAGCTTCTTGACTTACCAAATTGAATTTTCCGTTGGCCTTGTCTCTTCTCATAGTGTTGGTGCCATCGCTGCCATTTTCTATGACGTCATTTTACTGTGCGAAGACGTATGGCGAAGACAACGCACGCACGGAGAAATATACGTTGATGGACTCAATTTTCCTGTATTTTTCTACATTATTAGTTGATTACTTCATGTGAAACATTCGCAGATGTCACCAATTCGAGGAAAAACTTCAAAGATTTGATTCAATGTGAGTATGAATTCAAATAAGGTATTTTTGACCACGAAATTTGTGGTCATGTATAGATATTTTCAAAACTTCGCCAAATATGTCTACTGGTTCGTCAGTTTCCGTCGCTTCGCGACGGGGGCTGGTCGGTTTAGGTTTCTCCCAAGTCATAATTGATGATGAATAATCAATCATGATGATGTGCTTTGTTCACTTGATTCTTTATTGAAACTGTGTTTGTCACCAAAATAATGCCAAATCAAAATTGTGCTTCAATCACTAATTTTGTCACACAACAGAAGTCTACATTGTAGTTTAGCTCTACAACTACAGTATTGTCCCTATAATATTTGCACACCTTAAAAATTACCCAAATTTAAGTTTTAAAAGTAAAATATTATTACTACATTTTGCTTTACTTCACTTAATGATCAATATGAAATTAGTGATTTTATAAATATATTCTACAAGAACAGTGTGTTTCTCAATTTAAAATGGGATGTGCTCTTGTATGCACACTATCATTTCACATGCACTTTCAAACTTTAGACATGAAATTTAGGAGGTAGGGTATAATTTGCATAAGATTCAGTTGTTTATCTATTATTTTCATAGTGTTCTGTGTAAAAAAAAATAATAGTTTGTAAAATGTACTTGAAAAGGTATCATTATGCAGGGTCAGTTATTGATATGGCAGTTTATGTTTTGTTTATCATTTTTTTTCTTCTTTATAAATATAGAGTCCTGGGTGGAACTCCAGTATGCCCAACAGGGGGGTGTAAATGAACCCCTTCTTAGCCTGGGAGCTAGCGGGGGTAATGGAGGGTCCAGCACCCCATACAGCACAGGGTCGGGTAACGGTAGACATGGAGGCATTCAGTTTGGTACCAACATGGAGAAGCTGTTGATGGAGGCACAGAGAGAAAGCAGATCAACTTCAAGGGAGGGATCACAAGGAGGAAGGTTGGTATTTAACTGAAGATGGTGGTGGTGGTGGTGGTGATGATGATGGTGACAATGAAGATGATGATGATGATGGTGGTGGTGATGGTGGTGGTGGTGATGGTGGTGGTGGTGTTGATGGTGGTGGTGATGGTGATGGTGGTGGTGATGATGGTGATGGTGGTGGTGGTGATGATGATGGTGGTGATGATGATGTTGATTGTGACGATGATGTTGGTGGTAGTGATGATGATGATGATGACTATGATGATGATGATGATGAAGATGATGATGGTGATATGTAATGATGGTGATGGATATTATTTTATGGTGGTGATGGTGGTAGTAATGATGATAATGATGGGGATGATGGGGATGATGATGATGATGATGATGATGATGATGATGATGATGATGATGATGATGGTAATGATTAGGTTGGTGGTGATGGGAATGATCCGTAAGATGATGAGGGTGGAGTGATGTTGGTGGTCGGTATCTGATGATGTTGATAATGATACTACTAATTAATACAATTCATATAATGTGCCATTAACATAAATGAAGTGCTATTGTGGTTGGAATCTAAAGATACATATAGTGGTAGTGGAGGTGATGATGACATGCCAGATTAGTTATTGTTTTTAATAATTATAGCAATTGTCTGATTTTGTGATGTAAAACATTTTTTTAAAAATATCAGCTGGGGTGTCTCAAAGGGGAAGTCCACCCTTGAAAAGAAAAAAAAATGAAGGGGGCAACAAACTTGTGAATAATTATTAAAGTTTTGATTTTATATCTTCACTTGAGAGCTAGTCCTATTCCATGAATTGCCATTTTCTGAAAGAAAATATCAATTTTTTCACCTGTACATAATTTGAGAAAATCATCAAATCTGTGTTGCTGTACATGTGCCTCTATGAAATAAATGAAAGATCTAATTATTCCTTCAGCAAGGACCACAAAAGAGAGAGAGAGAGAGAGAGAGTGAAAGAGAAGATTATAGGTGACATTAAAAAAAATAATACATTAAACAGTGATAACTTTGTTATGATTTTAAACAATTAATTCCCAGGGTAGACTTCCCCTTGAAAGAGGTTGTGTCTTGTACATTACAGACATTATGAATAGAATTGTGTTTAAATTAAATATTAGATTAAATACAAGTTTCTATTCTTCATTCTACAGTGATATATAATGTTCATGTAGAGCCCAATTGATTTTAAACAACACATCATTCAACCAAAAAAAAATAAATGATGTTTATGTCATCAATATAAGCTTTTGAATTAATTAAATAATCAGTAATTTATTGTAGACCTGACCCTTATATTCAGGTAATTCTAAATGAGACTTTAAAGTTAGTTCTGTCATCTACATGTAAATTCCAAACATAGTGTCAGTCTGGTAATCCCATTTGATCCTGTGTTTAATTGGCACTGTATCAAATATCTCTTACCATGTTTGAGGCCTACATGTTGTTATTTAGAATAACCCAAATTGAATGTAGACGTACATGTACTTGTTTTTATACATTATACCACCAAAAAAATATTATACTTTTTTTCTTGAAGAGGGATAGAAGAGGGTATCTTAAAATGTTTTAATCAATGATAATAACCTTTCAAAATATCATTTAGAATATGTTCATCCAATGTACATACATGTACATGTTTTGGAATGTTGTTTCGATGATTCATTAAATACAAACTTTATGACAAGGTACCAGGTCTCATGCAAAAAAAAAAAAAAAAAAAAGATATCAAAGCAAAACAAACAAATCAAAAACTGCATGCTGGCAATTTGCTGTTTCCTGCCCTGCCGATGTAATTTCTGAAGGTTCAGAGGTTCAGTAGCATGAAAGAGAAAACAAACTAAGTACATATATGGCCATGTGTTTTGAACTCGCCACCCAAAAAGGGTGGTTTTGTTACGCTTTTCCACATTTTGTTTCAGTTAATGTATGATATCTTGGCTAAATAGAGGGGTATTGGTGTTGTTTGAAAGCTGAATGCAAGCTCTATCAGACCAGTAAATTTGAACGTACTCGCACTTGAAATCGCGACACAGCACGCGATAGAATACGATGAGGCAAGGGTGGTTGAGGGGGGGGGGAAGAGGTACACACAAAGTCTATGGGATTTCGCACCCTCCTGTGCATTTGAAACATTATACCCATGATAACTTTATGGATATTTATTTTTGTGCTGTGAGCTTTTAGGACTTTATAGCTTAGAGTCTCATGCATCTTTTAACACCACAGTTATAAAGTTCTAGGCATTTGGTAATGCGCAGTTCCGAAAATCACCGCGCTGCGCGCGGTTAAAATGACAATTTCACCATTGACTGTGTATTGTACATAAAGTAACTCAATACAGTTCCTGTTGTATGTGAGGTGACGTTACATAAATACAGATAACTCAAAAACTATTTGAGATAGGGGCCTGAAACTTTGTGAGTTTCTTCATCGTAACATAGCCCACCTACATGCAAGTTTTTATAAACTTTGGTCTCACCATGGCCGAGATCTTGAGGAGGGGGCAGCCCCCTCCTTGGCCCAGGTTGACCAAAATATTTGGGCCCTTTTATGGTTAAGAATTTTTTTATTAAATGAAGAATCCCCCCTACAACTATATTTTTCTGAAAGGAAATTTCAAGAGCAATTCAAATATGGTGAGCAATTACGACCTGGATCAAAGGGAGAAAAAATATTGGGGGCTGCAGTAAAAAAAAATTAGGGCCCCCCTAAAAAATTAACATTTTAATCAAAATATGTTATTACTTCACCCTACATTGTAGTGGATGGCATTTTTGGAATATACAGGACATTTCCTTTCAGAAAATGTATACTTTTGTAGGGTTAGAGTTAATACTTTAAAAGTTATGACACTTTGATCCTGACAGGTGCATGATTTTTAGATTTAGGTGGTGTAACACAAAAGGGTGCCAGTTCAAAACGCATGGCCATATTGATGTATTATCATAGAATGCAACATAACTCCAACTAAGACAAGAAAATGATTTCATGTATAATCACTGTCACTCTTGATGAAAACATATGAGACATTTATGAATTCATATAATTTCAAAAGCAAAATTATGGGTCTGATGTGTGTAACAGTATTTTACAAAAACAGAAAAATTATTCCTCAATTTTCCAGTATTTATGTTGTACATTTCTGACTTATTGTTTTGGTTTGCTGTTTATTTTGTAGGTTCAAAAGTGGAACTCTGATGACGTGTAAAAATACATGCACTGTACATGATATGTGTCACAGTAATGAATACCCCAAGGTCCCAGAGTGTAATCAGTGACTTATATAAAAATAGAGGGTTAAGAGATCGTATTTATATCATGATTCAATGAAATTGGATTATTTCCAATATTTTGATGTCTGTTCAAAGGGAGGGGGAAGGGTTTTTTATTTTTAATCTCTCTAAAGTTTGTTTGAATTTGTCATCGCCTTTAAAGTATTGTTTTGAAACCTTCAGACATGAATTTTATTAATCTCTCTGTCTGTCTGTCTCTCTCTCTCTCTCTCTCTCTCTCTCTCTCTCTTTCTCTCTTTTTCTAACTATAAGTGGAGCATACTGTAAACCTTCACAAATACTGATTTTAATGGAATACAGAGAAACAAGTCAAATGGTTAATACTAAAAAAACAATTGCATTCTGATGAAATGAATCAATTACAGAGATTTTTACCTGTCTGGTTGTGTCTCTGATTTAGTTAAATAGTAACTACATGTATATTATCCATACATTTATGTAGCGCTTGAAGGTAACAAATATGAAGCACTAATGGTAGCTGCAATCACTAAGCATTACATTGTCCATTTGTCCGAAGTCTTTGATACCCATGTATGCCTGCATTTGAAAAAATGGAATAACTGATTCATAAAATGGAAAAAGATAGGGTAGACCGATTTAAAAAAAAAAAAAAAAACATTGGTAAAATGTGTTGCAATATATCGTTGGCTGAGAACCAGAAGGGCGCTATTACAGATCGAAGATGTTCCGTTGAGAACCAGAAGGGCACCATTACCATTGACTGTGTACAACAATAGCGCCCTTCTGGCTCTCAACAGATGATGTATTAAAGTTAGGAGTGCAATTCATCAACTAAAACAATGTCCCCCTTTTGTATGATTATCTACACTGTGAAGGTCAAGCCACAATAATCCTTTGATCAAACAATTAGAACTTCATATTGGTATCAGCTTGATATCTTTGAGATAATTTGACAAAATTTGGCACTTAAGGACGTTGCACAGTTATGTTTCTGCGCATCTTGACCACGCATCTTGGGCGCGCATTATTTAATACGTCACAATGGAAAAATATACAGCGCTCGTGGGCGATCCAGCGTTCAAAGAGTTAAAAGAAATGAACTTTATAAAATATGTTATTTATTCGTTCTTTTTGTTCATTATTAAACTGCTTGCAGAGATATGTAAAACATTTATGTTGGTGCATGTCCGTGTTATTCTAGAGATTGCGATGGATATGAAATGAATTGTAAATGTTTGGGAGCAGGATTTTGAATAAGTCGAAAATTAAATAAGAGTTTTCATATTTTGAGTATTTTTGGCACGTTTCGGTGGTTTTCAAGTCGACTCGCCACTATTACAGCGCCGATATTTTGAAAACGAGCACATGGACCCCCATTTTTTAATGTCCCTACTCTTTTAGTTTATATTCCTCTACAACTTGGCAAATTTGGATGAACTTGACATGGCTTTTGAATGTTCGAGAGCATGATTTTGAATCAATTGTAATATAGGTTGGATTCCACGACTTGTTTGACATTTTCGGCGCGTTTTTGTGGTTTTCAAGCCAATTCGCAACTATTCGGGCTCAGATAGCTTAAAAACGAGCACATGGCCCCCTTTTTTGAATGTTTCTACCCGTTAAGTACGTATTCCTCTACAACTTTGCAAATTTTTATGAAAATGACATGGATTTTGAATGTTTGGGAGCATAATTTTGAATCAAGTGCAATT
>CALNVZ010003432.1:34593600-34622517 GCA_940671915.1 Paracentrotus lividus
TACAAAGAAATGGTTCATGACAAAACTGATGGTACCCTCTTTTCAAAATGATAATTTTTTCATAGTGATCCTCTTAATTAATGAGATATGAATATTCATAATCATGGTTACGGAGTGACGCAAAATGGACATGCTATATTGAGCAGAAACATTTTGCTTAAACTCTGTGAATTAAATGGCTATCACAATTTTGAATTAATGATTGGATTCTATATTATTCTAAGTAATATCCACTCTGCATAAAAAAATTGTGAGATATTTTTGTTAATTATGAATTTCTCTCTTAATAAAGATTAAAGCTTGGATGATAAACTTGTTTGAATGCTGAAATGTTGCTTCTGAATGTCACTCCGTTACCTTGGAACTGCCCTTATAAAGCTGTGTGCTATTATGACGTAAATTGTTGCTCCGCGTATCCATTGTTAAAGCTGTGGTGCTATTATGACGTAAATTGTTGCTCCGCGTACCCATTGTTATAAGCTGTTGCGCGCAGCATTTTACTGGCATCGCGGAGTGCAATATTGTAACAATAATGCACTCCTTTTCTCCATTGATACGGGTAATCTAGAATACATAGGACATACATTATGCTAACAATATTGAACGCCGACAAGTAAACATCTGGGAGAGTATCAATACATGGTTTTAATGCATCGAAAAAAAAGACCTAAACGTGTAATAATGTTTGATAATGTACTTTCGCCATGGACAGTTGTGATTCTATAATGATAATAGTATAGCACATTTCTACATGTATGTGTGTAACAAAATAAAATAAGCCAAAGAATGAATGGCATATCCATATATATCCTATTTTAGGTTTAATATTTATTGATTGAGGCCCTATACACCTCAAAAATGAAGAAAAAATGCTCATGATAAAAGTCAATAATGGAACAACATATTTTAAGCTCGAAGTTTATGTTTTAGCCGCTTTTGTAAACTTTAAACTGCTTTGTTTCCCTTTCCTAAATATTTTCCTTCCTCTCTGTGCTTCCTTTCATACCAAAAGCTTTCTATTTTTGACTGGGCTTAACCTTGGAATACAAGAGAAACAATCACTGAAGCTTTTTACATTATTTTTCTGTTTAGTATCCTTTATAATTATGTATGAGAAATGACAGGAACATCAGAAAGTTTCATGCAAGGACACAAAATTCTGGTACATTTTTTTAATACACTAATTTATTTCTGGTTTTATGATCCCTCTGGTCCCAAATGTCCTTTTCCAAGACATTAAACTACATTTGCCCTCTTGATCCAGGTCAAGTATCATAATCTGAAAAGGGAAAATCTTTTTTGAAGGCTGAAATTGCCTCAGTTATCATGGTACATGTAGCTTCAAATGTGTAGGCCTATAGGCTTGAGCTGGGGGAATAACATTCTGCGTGCTGTTTCGTCTAGGAAAAAACATGCGTATATATTCAATTATGTTTTGCAAAGTGTTGGTTAACTTATTTATTGAAGTGTCGTTAATGTTGTTCTTTAAACAGTCCAAAAGGTCCACCCAGTCCAGTTCTGAGTTCTAATCCAAGTGCACCAGGGTCTGTCTACAGCAATGGATCAGGAGAAACACAGGTGTGTATTATGAAACATATATCCTGAATTATTATTCCTGATTTCTATCATTTTACATATAATTTTAATTTGAGAGCTGAATTGGTCAAGTCAGATTTAACCAATTCTGTCTTGCTTAAGTATAACCTTTCTTAAGTATAACCTTTGTAACCATTCGGCATGTCATCATCAGCATCACTATATTATCATCACTATTATCATAATCACTACCAAAATCATCATGATCACATCATCATTACTATCATCATCTCTATCATCATCACTATCATTATCATTATCATTATCATCATCATTATCATTGTCATTATCATCACTATCATCATTATCATCATCACTATCATCATCATTATCTACAGCACCATTATTATATCTTTCTTATAATCATCAACCTCATCATCATTATCATCATCATCATCATCATCATCATCATTATCACCATCATCATCATCATCATCATCATCATCATCATCATCATCATCATCATCATCATCATCATCATCATCATCATCATCCCTAGTCAGCACCCTGTTTTAAATATTACTAAATATTATTTTGTCTACTTTTCCTGAACAGGGTGTAGCTGTTCTGATGGGACAAGGAGAAGGAGCCAAAGGGAGAGAGGAGAACTGGATCTGGGATTGGTCTAGTAGGCCGGAACCCCTCCCACCAAAGTAAGTCTAGGTCCACCAAAATATTATTCTAGGTATACCAAAGTAAGTCTAGGTTCATGAAGCTCACAGCAATCATTCACAGTTATTCAGAAGCTCAGGTCGCTGAGAAATCTGTTTAAACATGATTTGTTTTGAAAAGTGTAAAAGTGCAGGTTGTTATCAGCATATTGGTCTGATATTAGTATTTGTAAAGGTTCAAACTGTTACGTGCTCAGAATCAAGTTTCTCACCAAAGTATCTTTATTTTCTTTGAAATTAGTCATTTTGTGGCAGACCACTAACACTTACTCTTTTCCTCCTTAATCTTTTGCAGGGAGTTCCGTTTCAAGCATCCTAATAACAAGGAAGGCCTGAGTCTCCGAAAGACCAAGGCCATGCGTAGTAACTTCTTCTCAGCTGAAATATTATCCGTCTTCATTCCATCCCTCCTACTCACAAATCTCTTTGCATTAGGCATGGGGTAAGTACCCGTAATCCTTACTGAACTGCAAATTGGCAACTTTAAGAATGTGATCTTGATTACCTAAGATAAGAATAATATTGTCTCTGATTATTTGTCTCATTGTATTCTTGCTTTTTATGCTTTTTATTCATTTTAATCATCTTTGTACAAGGATTTTTTTTTTAAAGTTTATTTAATACTATTAAGTTGAAGATGCACAAATTGCAGCATCTTTCCATATGCGTTTTAATTAGAATGGTGAATTTATGGTGAAAATAAAAAAATTGTAGCCAAAATTAACTTACAAGGCTTGAAATATTTTTTCTTGTTTCTTGAATAGTAGTTTAGTTAGTCAATGTAGCAGGATACCCTGTCTCTTTCTATCCGTCTTCCTCCATATCTTCCTCTCTGTCTCTTTCTATCTCTCTCTTTCTCTATATGTCTTTGACTGTTTGTCTGTCTGTCTGTCTGTCTGTCTGTCTCTCTCTCTCTCTCTCTCTCTCTCTCTCTTGCAAGCACTCTCTAGACAGCTTCTACATCATGTTCTTTAACTCTTTATATCTGTCTTTCTCAATCTCTAGTCTATTTCTATTTTTTTTTTTTCTCTCTCTCTCTCTCTCTCTTTCCCTTGTTGATACTGCAAACTGAACATAATAAAACCTTTTTTTGCTTCTTATAACAGAGTGTTCATCGGTTTCAAAATTGCGGCTCCCAGGTCAAGTTGAGACTGAACACTAGAGGGCTCTCTTTACCTTCACAAACTTGGCTATGAGGACAACGGACATGTGACAGTCATGTGACCATGCTGATGCCAAATCAAGAAAAAACAATTTCATTTGTTCTACCAGAGGTTTTTCATTGAGTGTATTTAACCTGTTCCCGTACTCATCCCTCTGCGTAAGATGTTACTATGTCACTAAAATTTTGTTTTTTTGTAATTTGGATAAAATTCAATATTTTGAAATGAATTGAAAGTGCCATATCAATATACTAGTAGGTTGAAAGGCAGAGAATTTATTCAGTTTAATGTTAAAATAACAAATAAGGCTTACTCCATACTGGGCATTCCCCAGATACTGTATAATTTGACTCAGGGTGGTGTTATGGCGGAAATCTTTGAATATCGTCGAAGGAAACACCATTAAGACCAACCGACAACAACAACATTTCACCAAGTTGTTTGTAAGTTCAAAACAACTTTATAAATGACTGGTGATCAGGTCTTGTGCTAAATGTGTGAGAATATGATAAGTTTAGCATCCAAGAACATGTTTCAGTTGTTCGTAAAGTTATTCATAACTTTATAACTGACTGGATGAAACACCATCCAGATGTTTCATATATTTCTCATTGCGTTTGGAACCTACTCCCTTCCTTTTGACAGTGTAAAAAACTTATCATGCCTCAAAACGAACCTATTAAAAAAATACATGTATGTAGACTTCGACTTAATTGTTGTTGCCTTCCTCTTTGAGTGACATTTAACAATTTTGGATCATAAAATTATAAAGCTCCCCACTATTAATTCTGAATGAAACTGAACAGAGTGCCTCATTTATTTGTCATTATATATTCAAAATTTTACTGAAAGAAATTTTAGGATTCGCCTTTGTCTGTAATCATCTTTAAAGCATGTAGGCCTATAGTTTTGTCATTTACGTAATTTCATTCATATACATGCATATTTATATCGGACTGTTTATGAAATGATATATTCCCCCATCCCCCTGCAATACTGCCTCCCTTGCTGTACAATAATCATCAAATCACATAATGGCAAAAATTTCCTTTTGTTATATCATCTTGAATTCTACTCATTGCATGTGATACAGTTACGATACAGGATTGTTTTAAATACATGTATAATAAAGAAATGTGAAAGTTTTCCTATGGCAGATCCAGGCAAGTGTAAGGGTCTATACCCATTTAAACAGAAAAAACATTTTTTAAAGAAATTTTGAAACTTATGACAATGAAAGATTTGTATTGCTCGGAAAATGGTGAGCAATTCGTCCACTTGATCTGTATATCTATATCCTATATATATTATTGAACTATATATTTGTATATGATCATCAGTAGCATCATACGTGCTATTTTTTTGTAAGGCAGAAGTTTCCTTTATGTTTCAATAGGGTTATTGGGAAATAATAGCACGCTTTTGATGCTTGGATTGTCGCATCCGTCTTTTTTTATTTTTAATTTTTTTTCTTATTGTTGGTGATCTTTTTTTAAGGATAATGCATATTTGTCTTTATTATGTTTTACTTTTAGGACGTCCTTGCGCAATTTCATATCGTTTAGTGCAATTTTCTACATGCATTTCCATTTTTATTAAAAAAGCAACTTTATTTTTTATGTTGACATGACTTTTTGCTGTTTCAGAGCACAAATATTAGTGTAAGTGGTTAAACTATATTTTAATGCATAGATGTATTTGCTGTGGATATTAATTTCATATGGGGTGTTTACATTTTAAAATGTTAAGATCAGATGTCACTTTGTGTCAAGCAAATTAAAGTAGGAAACTTTGGGTGATAATAGTACCCTCTTGGTTTTAGTATACAACAAGAATGCTTGAAGCAGTTTGACTACCTAGGCAAATATCATTCACATTAACCTGCATTAAATCAAAGATGGCTTTAGTTTAGGACGCCATTTTGTTTTCCCTTTCTCCTTTTTTTTTTCTTCTAAAAAAACATATATTTCATTTGGTTTTTACATTCACAAAGTAAGTGTGTTTGAATTGAAATGAAATGTAAATAAGCATAGCAATTTGTAAAATATTATACAGGAATGTATTTGGTATTTATCGTTACTAATCTAGAATATTTAGAAATGAGTAGAAAAGTGAAAGTATGTGTGACTGTAGAATTATTTCTGTTTTGTATTTCTGGTATTTAATGTATTTATAATGTAGAGAATATGTGAAAGCTAGTTTCTGGTAAATAAAATATTAGAATGATATCTTGATTATTATTGAAAAGTAATGTAAAAAATATCTCAAAACTAAAAGAACAATTAACATATATATGATACTGATACAGAGAGAAATGTTTGAGTTTATTTTCTGTCAGGAGCATTTCAGACAACGTAATTTGAAAAATCTGATAAATAATGCTCGATTCAACATTTAATCATGATAGAAAATTGGCACTTCAAACTTTTAATCAGTTTCTTACAACTGGGAAGTGTCATATTTCATGAAGTGTTTTTTATTTGTTTGTTGGAACATTACGCTAGAGAAATAGTAATGGTTTATTGTGGGCACATTGTACATTATTACACTACATATTTGTTCATACAGGCATCAAATTCAGTATTAAATCATCTATTTTTGACATGTTTTCATTATATTATTTACTGTTAAAATTTTCATCTTGTCTAGCAATGACCTAATGCATTGTCTAAAGGAAATTATTCAAACTTTGTGCACAGGTGTTTAAAGGAAAAATATTCCTTGTTTTTCGTATCCTTCTTAATTCTTAGGTCCCTTGCCAAATCATGTGCCTGATAATATTGATGAAATAAGTGCTGCAATTGATTAAGAGTTGATTTGGATGAGGGTACATGTATGTAAGATTCCATGGTTATATTAAATACTTTTTGTGAGTAATATTTTATTGATAGCTACAGATGTAAGCACGGTTGCACCAACCTAATCAGAAATTAATTTGCTTCTGGCATTTGTAATTGCATGATTCAAATCCAAGACAATTTTAGAGTATTTGCACTCTTGATATTCTTACCTTATTAGTTTATGCAGTTAGAGAGAGCGTTTTCATTAAAATTTTATCAAGCATGAAAAAATTATGATAGAATGTGCAACTTTTAAAAAAAAATTGCTGCGCTGTGTGAATCCAAAACAACAATTTTCCAATTGACTCATGTTTTGAAATAACATAATACACACATGTAATGTAAATATCTCAAAAAGTATTTGAGACACATGAAACTTTTTTTTGTTATTCATCACAGGCATGGGGGCTGGGTGCGGAGTCCAATCCCCTCCCCCCCCCCCCCCCCCCTCCAAAAAAAAAAAAAAAATAATAATTCCCTTATTGTATTGTCGTAAGAAGTATACTAAAGCTCTTCTAGACTAAAGTACATGTAGCAGTGGAAAGGAAAGGATAAGCAGCTTTTTGTGTGTAAACGTTATATAGTCGTCGTTGCAATTCAGCTTTCCTCATTCACTCATTTCACTGTATGTTTATTCTAAGAAATTCCTATATGTTTATGCATAATATGTTTTAGCTAATAATATCTACCTTGCATGTTCCTTATAAGTTGTTAATCCTGTGTTGCTTGAAAATCAAACTGAAAAAAATCTTCATGCAGCTTATAATTGAAAAAGACAAGTGAAAAAGAAATGAAATCAGTGTTTTTTGTTGTTTTATTTGTGTCTTACATGACATTGGCATGCAATAGACCTGTTAATAAGGTTTAAAACCACACTTCAATGGTTAGACCATTGACTTGTGATTGCCTTGGGATTGCCCTTTAAGTGTATTATATTTTGCCCCTTTAAGTGTATTATATTTTGCCCCTTCTGGTTCCTAGTAACAAGATATTTAATAGACCATTTCATTAAGTTCTAAATTTATTCATACTTTTTAAACCAAGGTTGTTCTTGACAACCCGAAAGTTTCCCCAGACATATCAACAACTTATGTATGCAAAATATATTCCAAATATTGTAGTTCATTCTTTAATAACGGGTCATTTGAACACCTTGTTACTATGTCCCCAAGAAAGAAAAATCCATAAATTTTATACTACATGTAACTTTGTGAAATGGTCTATAAACCTGTCATCAGTACATAGATAATCATACAACAAACAAAGACAAAGCTTCATTATGCATTTAAATAGATTTTTTATTATTACATGTATAATCATAATTGTAAGTTCCTGCCCAATGTCCTCACACATTGGATTCAATAATGAAACAACCCCCAAGTTCTTAATAGAGACATGGGATTTTGACTCCATTAATCAGAAGGCTATTAAAATAATTCATAATGTGAGTTGACTGTAGCAGGATTCTCCCCATACAAATTTTATGCAGTCAGTATAACAAAATTTTGTAATAACCTGTTAATGGTTTTGGTCCTCGGTAGACCGAGGCTGCTCTGTCCTCATCGTAATTCCCTCTGACAGAGAGCTTCCATTGCGCGTGCTGTTCAAAATGCAGTGTACATAGACGAGTGTGTTTTTCGGTGATTATCTTATAGATCTATAAGATGAAAGTTATTCCACTTACCGCATCTGGAAGTAGATTTTCTCTAGAAATTGTCCTTTTTGATGCCCAACTGTCTTGTTGAAGTTGGGTTTTGGGGGTTTCTGTAAGTTTTTCCCATGAAATTTGGGGAAATTTAACAGAAAATACAGCACTGCATTTTGAACAGCTCACGCAATGGAAGCTCTCTGTCTTCAAAGAGATATATATACGCGATGAAGACAGAGCAGCCTCGGTCTAGGTCCTCGGCACCTTGTTATAATATGAGTAGGCTATATTTTTTTTATGAGGCTACCTCAGACTTAGAGTGATTTATTGCAACTGGACTGGATTGAACGACCAAAGTTGACAATACCCTCTCTACAGTTTATTTAATACTTTAATACTGACGACACGGTGGTCATAAATTTTTCAGCTTCCGTACGACAAACGTCAAAACATGAGCAAGTCAATACAATAATGTTACATTGGACTAAATGTGTCCTAAAATAAGATACATGACAACACATCCATGTGAAGTTTTCTCTTAATTTAAACTTCTTCATATAGCACACAATATAATGATATGAATGACCTGAAATACATATGACTAAAAATATTCATAAATTTCAAAAAGGCTTATTATAAAAAGGAATTTTTGATCTGATCTAAATGTACTGAATGCCCAAGACTATAAAAATTAAATCATGTTCAATTCATAGCATAACCAATTTATAAGTAAATTTTATATACATTAAAAAATATGTCTTAGAGGTGAGGATTATTCAATTTCAATATATCATTCCATTCTTCGTAATAATCTACAACTTTGTCACAGGTATGCCTTTGATTCCCTGATATACAATTACAGTGTAGGCATATGCAGCGATTGTCATTTTAACAAATTATTTTGAACTTGTAATTCAAGGAAACTTATGCATGATTGGAGATAAGGTAGCTTTAATTCTAATAATTTTCACACACAAAAAAAATACAAATACTATGTTTTTACAAAGCACATAATGGTCTTTGAAAATTGAAACCCTGGTTTTGGCTCCTAGAATTTTCCAGTGCACAGTCCATTTTAATGATTAAAGCCAACTGTTTTTACAGCAGTTGACAAAAGAGAGACCACTTCATACCTTTGCCTAGGGACATGGATATCGTGCCAAAAAGGACCCCGCATCTCGGTTGTCCTTCATATAATTTTTTTTTTTAATAACTTGATATGAATTCAATTCCAGTCTCTCCATGAAATTAATGCAAGTATAAGTTATTTTAGATGTTCAAATGAGGAAGACTTTTTTACATTTTTTTTTTTTTTGTATCTCAAAAAAAATATATAAATTGGAAAAGCACACTGTACACTGACTTGAGAACCCAAAACATCACAATAAGATCAGATCTTTGTCTTCCCAACCATAATGGTATAGAGCTTATATTTGAGAGGGTAATTCTTTAACCTGAAAATAAAATATAAATTTTAAGGTGCTGCTGTTAAGAGTTAGATCTCTATCTATCATTGAATATGCAGTAAGTTCGCAATAAAAAATTAGGTTAAGATTGAAATTTGAAAAATATCACACATAATGGCAGGTGAACTGCTCATTTCATCTACACTCTAAAGACTCTGTTCTCATCTACTTTCTTGAACTGGTTTCCCTTTAATCGGTTCAGGAAACCAAATTAGAAGATCGCTTTGCTAGCATTCACATCAGGACTTCCTGAACTAGTTTCCATAACCACTTCACGTACGTGATCTTATTGTACTGGGAACACTCTCAGTGGGGTCAAATGTTTCGTGCGAATCTAAAAAGCACCACGCATCTTCCTTTTGAAGATCTCTTCCAAAGCACGGTTGTGTCCACATCCAGGAGGTGTCGGAAAGCTCTGCAGACACAAAAGATTGGAGGGGCAAGTGATTGTGTGTTAACAATGGCTTGCCCTCCATTCCTTTGTCTCCTCAGAGCCTTCTGACGCTTCTGTCCACATCTACTTTTAAACCAGACTAACAAAGCAAAGTGGTCTTGAAAACCACATCGCCAAGTGGGTTTCTGAACCAGTTTACAAGACCACTTACATTTGTAGGTTACTGCACTTCCAAGGGTGCTTTGAGCGTTCACATTAAACATTTAATTGGTGTCCCCTTAACTGGTTTCCGTAAGACCAAATCAGGAAAGCAGATTGGAACTGGGTCTAAATCAAAGTATGGTACTGTGACTAAAGCCATTAGGTATGATATCTTAATATTGCACTGTGACATGATTTGTGCAAGTCTGTTCTATCTAAAAATTAATGGTAAAAATCACAAGGAATGCATAACATTTTGATATCCCTGTTTAATAGAAGTAAATTGGTTTCTTGGCAATCACAGGAGATTTTCAAAAATATATAATCTGTGGCTAATACAGTCCACTCCCATTATAACAAGCACAAATAAAGGACAAATACATTATAAGAAGATTACAATTCCTCCTGCATCAATTGCAAACTCAGGGCACAAATTCCCAAAAGGTGGTTTTGAAAAACATGGTCTGAAATCATGGATTATTTAAATTCTGTGTTACAGTCACACTTAGTTCAGTGCGTACACTGAGAGAGATTCAATATGCACGCTTTTGTCACATGGTGCTAAATTCCTGCTTGTTGCTATGGCTAGTCAGCTGTGTATTCAAATTAATTAAAATAAACAGAAGACTCAATAGTGGACTCGTTAATTAAAAACTGTTGGATCATTTATGATAAAACCATAACAACAGGTTTTAATTAAGCATCCTGTGACAAAAGGTCATATTGGACCTTGTGCGCACGGAATTAAGCATACTTGTGACACAAAATTTAAATACTGTATAAGTGGTTATTTTCGCGGTGACTTTATTTTCGCGAATTTCGCGAGTCGGTCATCGCGAAAATTTCCACTTCAGTACAAGGCTATTTATAGTAATGAAGTCATCACCAAAATCGCGAAATTTTGCTCTCGCGAATTTCCCCGATTAGTCCAAAATCGCGAAAATATCTGTACGCGAAAATATTGGCTTATACAGTAATCCATGGTTTTAAACCATGGATTCATAAGCACCTTTGTGAATTCGGGCCTATGTAATTAATAGAATAAGACTTCATTTTAAGTAGGTAGGCCTAATTGCCTTGGTCCTGATCACCTCATTACAATGGGAGTGGACTGTATCAAATTTAACTAACTATGGTGGTGGTTTAAATCATAATCCCTTGTTGTAGAAGACGTAAGGTAGCGAGTCACCATATTTCTCCTGTATAGATTTCCTTGTGTCAGGCTCCAACTTAGATACAGCAATGGAACTGGAGACAGAAAGTATGGATGAAAAAAGATGAAAAAGGGAAAGAGAGAAAAGGGAAAAGATAGAAATAGAGAAAGAAAAAGGGAGAATGAGAGAGAAACAGAGTGGATAGAAAGAAAAGAGATATCAGTTAAGATTTTCTACCAAATTTGTTTGGCAGGTACAATCTTTTTGTTTTGAAAATAAATATATGTAAGCTTTGTTTTATTACATAAACATCTATTTTCCCACATTACCAGGACTGAAATACATCTATATGTGTGTATCCGAAAAATACATTGAGGAGTAGAAATTGAGTAAGAAGTACCTACCTTCTTTGAGGAAACAAGGAACATGCCATTGGTGTCATGAAGACAAGGCTGGATATGGAATGAAAGAAATACAAATTAACTCATTATATGCTTAACTATTGTCTTTATATTGACACTAAAAGTAAGCAAAATTTCTTTGTTAACAGTCCACCGGCAACGCTTTCGAAATGGCTCGTATTAATACAACTCGTATTCATGAGTTCGTGTGTTTGAATGCGTAATTAGCAGCTTTTACCCCTGTCTTTGTGCGATTATAATTCTGCATAGAAATGAATATTTGACATGAAATTTTTCGGCATTAATAAATCATACTATCAAAATATATATTCCTTAATAAGAAATAACTAGATGAATCTTCGACCGCGCACGGTCGGAAGGCATGCCTCCGTATTGCCACATCGGAAAAAAAAGGCATGCGCAATTTTGAGTATTTACATCCATTATACCAGACTCTTTGTAGATATTAATCCCAAATCTATTAAGTTGTAATCATCAGAATTATTTCAACTCAGAAGAGATGGCTACTGATGTAATAAAAGGATAAAAATGTTTAAGTTGATCTGTCAAAGGTCCTTCAGAAATTGCACAAAAACGAGTCATTTACATAAATAACCAGTGACCTTTGATTGTCCTGACTCAAAAATCTAAATCCGTTCATCTTTCTCCCACATGACCCAAGTTTGAAGTTGATCCATAAAACGGTTCAGAAGTTACAGCAAGAACGTGCCATTTTTCATGTATACAATGACGTCTGTGACCCTTGACCTTTGACTTCATGACCTCAAAATATAAAATTCAATTGTCCTGACCATATGCACACATGAACCCAAGTTTGATGTTCATTCCATCAAACTGTTCTTAAGTTATCGCAAGAAACAAGCCATTTCACATACACAATGTCCTCTGTGGCCTTTGAACTTTGACCTAATGACTCTAAATTCTAATTCAGTTTATTGTCCGTCCCATATGCACATATGACCCAAGTTTGAAATTGATCGTCAAACGGTTTTAAGTTTATTGCGAAACAAGCCATTTTCATGTACACAATGAACCTCTGTGACCTTTGACCTCATGACCCCAAAATCTGATAAGTTCATTGTCCTCCCATATGTAAATATGATCCAAGTTGAAGTGATCCCTCAAACGGTTTTCTAAGTTATCGCAAGAACGAGAGCCATTTTCACGTACACAATGACCTGTGACCTTTTGACCTCAGACCCCAAAATCTAATAAGTTTTATTGACCCTCATATATGCACATATGACCCAAGTTTCAAGTTTATCCCTCAAACGGTTCTTAGTTATCGCAAGAACGAGCCATTTCATGTACACAATGACCTCGTGACCTTTGACCTCATGACCCCAAATTCCTAATCAGTTCATTGTCCCTACCATATGCATGAAATGATCCAAGTTGAAGTTAGACCCGTCACACAGTTCTTAAGTTATTGCGAGAACGAACCATTTTCATCTGTGACCTTTGACCTCATGAACCTAAAATCTAATCAGTTCATTGCCCCTCCCATAGGCACACATTACCCAAGTTTGAAGTTGACCCGTCAAACGGTTTTTAAGTTATGGCGAGAACGAGCCATTTTCATGCATACAATGACCTCTGTGACCTTTGACCTAATGACCCCAAAGTCTAATCAGATCATTGTCCCTACCATATGCATACATGAGAACGAAAACGGGACGGACGGACGGACGGACAACCCGAAAACATAATGCCTCCGGCACCACCTTCGGTGGCGGAGGCATAAAAATATGCCTTTCAAAATATTAGAAATTGTGGAATATATTTTGCGTTAAAATCCGTTTGGGAATTTTTTGAATAACTAGCCACAAATACGCTTCATTTTCAATGATTCAACAAGAAAATAGGTTCATAATCTTCAGCAACTCTTCAGCTTTCCAAATATATACCAAACATAGTATTTCAAGATTTATACCAGTCAGGAGCTAGCTAAATGTGCAGTAAATACAAAATTGCATCAATTACTGCAATCTGATTGGCTGGTCTGATTTTGAGTGTGATTTGATTGGCTGATGCGAATCTCACCACACACCAAAGGTCACTGCGCGGTAAGGTGACGGCTCCCATGTGTTTCAAAATCCCCGCTCGTATCAATCCTTGATTCAAGCAGCCAATCAGAAAGCCATATTTTCTGTATTTTGGACTTGCTTTATATTTTGATAGCTCCTGACTGGTATAAAAAGTAAAGGATATTAAAAGTTACTACATTTTGAAGCTAAGATTTCATTCTTTCCAAATATGCAATTTTCTTTTGGAATCATGCAAAAATAACTACTTTTCTTGTCACTTATACCGAACAGAACATGTGTTTTTGTTCCATATCTTTCACCAATACTTTTACAACATTCAGATATGATAAAATACCATAAAATGTGCATGATAGGTAGGTTTAGAATTTCTTCTTTCAAAATATGTAAGAATCAGGAAATTCCGTTCACAAAATCAAAATCTACAAGAGTTGCAAAATCTCTGTTTTAGCCCGCACAGCTCCGCACAGCTCCGCAGAGTGCAGATAGAGGACTGAGAGAGTTGTATAAATTTAGCTCTTTTGGCTCATTATCTCAAACGTTGCCCTCGGACTGTTAATGTAGAAACATAATAACAAGTAATAATAATAAAATGAATGAAAAGCATCAAGGGTGAGTGCCAGATACTGCATTAAGACAATTTATGAAGAGATTTCACATTGGCTTGATCCAGTATGGTATAAGGCTTTAAAGAAAATAAAAGTTTGCACAAACATAATGACTAAACTCAAAATATATTATGGTCAGAGTGTGGTTGTCAGCTCTTCTAATATCTATTCATTCATTAAATAGCAAACAATATTGAATAAGGATTCAACAAAATATAATTAAAAATCTAACTAATAGGTACATGTAGCTTAGCAGCCTGGCTATGGAAAAGTCAGAGACGCCAACCCCAAGCACCTCTTAAGTGTGGGATTCCCCCTGCCAAGACCCCTAGCAACGTAGACCACATCACCAGGAAAAGTATGAACTTCCTGGTCAACAGAAGCCGTTTTTAGGGTTATAACAGCTCTCTAGTGCCATCTTCGAACATTATGACAAAAATAAATGAGATAAAATACAGTATAACAGTACAGTAAACCAGATTCATCATTGTCAAAGAAGTAGTTGGACGGAAGAAGAACAAGAGAATACAACCAGGGTGGGATAAATTCAAACTCAAGCGGGAGAATAAAAGACATTTAAAAAATAATGTAGAATGACTTACAAGCATCCGACGCCAAATACTTGAAATGGTGCATGTAATGCCGGCACTCTGTTGAACCAGGGGTATTTTATTAAACGTTCCATGATGACTGGTAGTACACCTAGCACAAGAGAGAAAGTATGATATATGGTAAATTGCCAATTGGTCTCCAACCACTTTGACAAATGTTTGTTTGGTCTCATCCCACATGGTCTAATTCTATTTCTTCTATAACCAGTTTGTCTAATTACATGTACCTTTAGGTCTAATTGCCACTTCGACTATTTACCATTGTGTGTAATTCCCATTTAGTCTAATGTCCACTTGGTCTCAACACCACTTGGACATGTCCAGTAACAAACTGGTAATAGACCACATATTCATTTGGAAATTAGACCAAAATGCTATATTGGATATTAGAAAAATTGAGAATTAGACGAAGTGAGAATTAGACCAAGTATTATTAGACCAAGGAGAACTTAGACCAAATTGTTAGTAGACCAAATGGGTTTAGCCCATGTGGTATCAAACAGAGAATGGCACCAACTGCTTTTAAACCAATTGGATATAAAGGAACTAAATTATTCAAGCATTGATTGTTCATTTGCAATGTTGTCATGATAAAGGCCCTAATCATTGACTATGCACAGCAGAGCATTATTTAATTTGCAGGGGAAATGCCTTACACAGGTAATAATACATGCCTTTATGGTTCTTACATCGTGATACATGATGGGACAGAAATCTAGTCTTATCAGCTCATAACTGCCGGCGATCATGTTGTAAATGCTATGAGAAATTTACATCGTACCAAAAAAAAGGTAGGTATGTATAATAACAAAAATATTTAAGCATTAATTATTCATTTTCAACATTATCATGATACAGGCCCTACTCATTTACTGAGAACAGTAGAGCATTATTGTGTCAATGCATTGGGGCTAGTGATTGAGCATATTGTGGGGTTTTTTTTCTCTCTCTTTTAAATCAATGTGGGTGAGTATGTTGCATTTACAACCTTATACATAATCATCTTTATAAATTAACATTTGCATTGCTCAGTTTCTTTCATGAGTAAATATCAGGCAAAAAAAAAAACAACCTTAAAATACACCAAAATAGAAATTAAGTGTAGTATGTGACTTTAGATTTGCTCCATATTGCTCTAGCCTTACTAAGCAATGAATCCAGAATAAGATTTCACCTCATAAACAGAAACAAGAGAAAGGTTATTCTTACACATGCCAGGTGCTGCCATGAATATTCTTGAGAATACTACTTGTGAAATGCCCTTTACTGCTGCTTTCTGTTGAAAGGAAGTAAGATGCAAACAAGAGTTTAATAATAAAATTACATACAATTTGTAAAACCTGAAAATCATGAACCCTTTATATGATAATTTGGACACAAGCTTTCTTTAATTAACACAGGGATCAACTTCTCAAAACCATTTAATTAATAATTAATTACCGGTAATATATTTTAAAGGGATGTGTTGGTGCAGTGGATAGAGCGTCCGCCTCATAATCGGGAGGTCGTGGGTTCGATCCCCGGCCGCGTCATACCAAAAGACGTTAAAAATGGTAGTTGCTGCTTCCCTGTTTGGCGTTCAACACGAGGGGGATAGAGCAACGTCCTTCTGGCACTGTTCAGCGGCTGCCGGGCCCAGGAGAAAAGGGGCAAAACAAATATCCGGTCATCTTTGTTTCGGACAATAAAATTTGGAGCATTTTCATCACTGCTACAGTTCAGACAGTTTCAAGAAACTGGCCTCTGATTGCCCTAAAAAGTGGAACTTGTTGGTCCAAATCAAAGAATAAGTCAACAACGAACAACAATAAACAAAAATAAACAACAACAATCAACAATAAAAACATTATTGGTAGAGAGTTCAAACATACCTTTGATTTTCCGACCTCGTTGCCCTTGTCGTCGTAGATTACAATACCATTGAGAAGTTCCTGCTGTCTCATCATAGGAATGTTCACACAGTTTGCTGCAGCTACGGCAGCGAAGGGAACATACCTAGCTACAAGAGGAGGAGCAGTCTGAAAGGAACAGAGATCATAATGTTAATCACAGGCAGTCTGAAAGGAACAGAGATCATTATGTTAATCATAGGAATGTTCACACAGTTAGCTGTAGCTACGGCAGCGAAGGGGACATACCTAGCTACAAGAGGACGAACAGTCTGAAAGGAATGGATATCATAATGTTAATCACAGGCAGTCTGAAAGGAACAGAGATCATTACGTTAATCATAGAAATGTTCACACAGTTTGCTGCAGCTACAGCAGCAAAGGGAACATACCTAGCTAGAAGTGGAGGGGCAGTCTGAAAGGAACAGAGATCATTATGTTAATCATAGGAATGTTCACACAATTTGCTGTAGTTACAGCAGCAAAGGGAACATACCTAGCTAGAAGTGGAGGGGCAGTCTGAAAGGAACAGAGATCATTATGTTAATCATAGGAATGTTCACACAGTTAGCTGCAGATACAGTAGCAAAGGGGACATACCTAGCTAAAAGAGGAGAAGCAGTCTGAAAGGAACAGAAAGCATTATGTTAATCATAAGAATTGTTCACACAGTTTAATGCAGCTACAGCAACAAAGGGAACATACCTACACGAGGATCGGCAGTCTGAAAGGAACAGAGATCATTTTCATACGATGTAATTCATAGGAATGTTTTCAAAATGAAAAAAAAAATACAAAAGAAAAATGTAAGTTTATCTAAGCAAAGACACTTTTCCATCGGTTTGTCACACTACCAAGAGCCGCGGGGGATGAGGGGGCTGCAACCCCCCCCCCCCACACTTTTCCAAAGAAACCTACAAAAACATACAAAACTATCATATTATATCTTTCATATGTTCAGCAAACCCCCCCCCCCCCCCCCTTCTGCTCAACCCCTGGAATTTCAAAAACGCTCTGCAACCCCTGTATGTTACATCATATCAATTCTTTTGATACAAGCAAATAATATTCACAAATAAAACTTTTACATGACCCTTGTAAAGCTATAACAAATTCCACTTACTTTGGTTAATGCATTCAGTCCTATAGCTGTGACAAGTGCACCACCTGTAGCTGTCACATAAGCTGTACCTATTTGCCTGTTTACAAAACCCAAAACAAGATGATCAAGAAATTGAATATCCCCAGTCACATAATTTACATAATGATAAGCAGAAATTTTAGGATCAACCTTATATCACATTTCACAGTTCTTAGCATTTTCATACCAATACAAAATAAAAGTGCAAAGAATATGATGCAATATATTAAACTAAAGATAGATACAGAGAGTTTATCAAAATTAGTTTAGTTCTAGAAATATAATAAATGTATGTAAGACTGCAGGATATGATTAAATACACCAAAGTATACTACAGCAAAGCTACTTTTTTTGCAAAATTGCATTGTAAGAGGAGTCCTTCTTTTAGCTCTCTTAGACCTCCTTCAGTTTCAACCCCATTCAGAAAAAAATAAACTTAGACTGTAAATTAATTATACTAAAGTTTCTACAAAATTACTAGGCTACATACCATGTTGTGATTGAAGATGCTGCATTTCTGTTTGTATAGTTGACAAGAGCATTGAATGACTGGTTGACCCATTGCCAAAACACTACAGCAGGAACAGTTCTGAGCAAAATGGAAAGCAAAAACTTTGAATGGATAACTTATTTTGATTTTGCACATAAAATACAAATAATCTGCTACAAGTTACATTCCAAATAAAATGAGGGAATAAGCTTGGTACCTAATAATGGGAGAGGATTGTAATTCATATGGATGACTCTATTCATACTAGCTATTAATCCAGCAGATCTGTTCTCCCTTGACATCCATAGTAAATCAGGAATGTGAGATACAATCGTCAAATTACCAAAGACACTTAAACCCTGACCAGAAAAATAAAAACATGATGAGAGAGTAAAGATGTCCCTTTCCCATATCTTTCTTCCATCAAGCTTTCATACTTCTAAATACCGGGTAACCACAAACGATCTGAATGATTGAAATGCAAACTGAAAATGCAGCCAGCTTATCAATCACGTTCACAAGTTTGCTACTCAACAGATCAGTCTTGCTCCCCTATCGTTTTCTGCAGAGGAATGCATCCAGAGGTAGTTACCATTCTTCTCTTCTTAACTCATATTTTGGGGGGGTTTTTTCTCTAAATACTAAGGTGGGACAATGTATGTCACCAACCATGAGGCAGGTTTGAGACTTGTTTTTGAATAAGTTGTAACTCTGTTTCGGAGATGTCTCCCGACTTGTGGGGAAATCAAACATAATATCAGATTTTCCAAGAGATGTATCCTCAGGTTAGATACTAGTACCGACTTTAGTCAGAATATATCCTTCAATTAAATTATTATCAGTTACAAACAAAAAGTATTAAAATTAGCTTGAAAATACCAGGGCCTCTAAGGTACCTTCCCAAAAGTTAAAGCCGCGGCCCGCTGCGTGAACGCCGCACAGCGGCGCTTTATAATTAAGTCAATTGAAGAATAATACTAGGGGAACGGTATATCCTGCCTATAAGCCCGCTGTGCGGCGTTCACGCAGCAAGCCGCGGCTTTAACTTTTGGGAAGGTACCTAAGCATAACAGTGTTTACCCACTGACAGAGTCACCCTGGTAAAATAAGACGCAATAAATAAATAAATAAATAAAATAAATAAATATACAAATTACATAATAAAGTTTCTCACCGGTAGAACTGCATCATGGCACCTGTAATGAGCATCCCACCAGGCACCTGGAAGGACATTCTACCAATGAAGTTCTGTCTTTCTCCAGAGTCTGGATGAAAGGCTGACATGTAGAGCCTCTGAGCGTACAGTAGCTGCTCTTCTTTGGTTCCCGGAGGTTCCAAGCCAAGCCTGTTGAGGGAAAGAATTCACATTCATATAACGATGGTTAACTCCTTAGGTTAAGTTTCTAGAATTTGTTATGGTTTGACTCATTAACTTTTGACTGAAAGGTTTAAAAATTAAGACCAGATACATCAATAGAAAGACGCCCTCCCCCCCCCCCCTTACAAAGAAAGAGGGGGGGTTGGAAAGAAAAAAAAAAGAAGAAGAAAAAAAAAAAACAGAATTGAAGTTTTAATTACCACTCTTGGATTTGACTCAGGAATCAATTTAATAATAATAGTTGCAATCTAAATAGCACCTTATTTGAAACAGTTTTATCTCTACACACTTTATAAAATAAGGAAATTAAGCATTAAAATCCTTAAATTGGCAATGTTTTGACACAATAAAAACCAGTGTTGTTCTATTCAAATTGGCACGGTATCCATAATTCATGTCTTTTAAAACAACTTCATTTTTGTTCAAAAAACAGAAGGAAACAAAATACAATTATTGCCAATATGCGGAAGAAAAACTAATCAAATTAGTTTTTAAATGATTCTTGCCCTGAAAAATGACCGTTGTACTCACTTGTAGTTTTGTACCAGTTCCTTTGAATCATCTAGTTGTTTATTAGTGCTGATAGCTAGCCTGCAGTCTGTGATGCTGAAGAAATGTTTGAGACGACCCATGAACGTACTCTGATCCCACCTTGGTGAATCCAGATCTAGACGAGGTGACTGAGCCACCTCCTCTACAGATGCTACAGACATGATTCTTGATGTGATTCAATGGGCCACATCGACAAGTACTGTATTCAGCAATAAAGATAAAAAACAATGAAATACAGAATATAATATTTTTTAACGTTAGATCCAGATCTTCAAATAATTATCATAATTTTTTTTACATTTTTTTTAAAACGAGTCATCACAAACCAAGTTCGTTCTAGGCCTATAAATTCTAATCTACTTAACTTATGCCTCGTGATGAAAATGAAATATTTTTATGACAAAGCATGAAACCAACGACTCGCCTGTCCTTGACCTTGCTCAGTCAGTCCCAGTCAACAACTTTTGAATCGATTTAAGTTGCGTGCATTCTCAGAGTACACGTCTGTTAGTAATCTTAATCAAGTTTCCTAGTCATAGAGGTACCAGCCAATTCAGCCAAAAATCTCCCCAGACCCAGTATGCCAACGCTGCAGCTAGCCAGCTTTAGCCATTAGAGAGTTTTCAATCGTGTCGACGTGAACATATTCTCGTCGACCGGCACAGTCAATGGGTTGATTGCTCACGTTTGTCTACTGCTGAAATCGTTCTTGATTTCAGTCGTACGAACTGGTTCATACTATCGATAGATAGAATAAAGTAAAATAGAAATAAAAGATTGCAATGGTTATGTTATCAATTTCTTATGCATTTCTTTGTTTTCACCTTCTTTCTTTTTCTTTGCTATCATTTCTTATATATTTCCTTGTTTCATCTATCTTTCCTTCTCTTCTATCAGTTTATTATGTATTTCTTTGTTAACTCCTTCTTCCACCTTCTATTTCATTATTTCTTATGTGTTTCCTTGTTTTCCACTTTCTTTCCTTTTCCCGCAATCATTTTTTATGTATTTCCTTGTTTTTATCTTTCTTTCCTTTCTATTTTATCAATTTCTAGTGTATTTCTTTGTTTTTCTTCTTCTTTCATCTTCTATTTCATAATAGCTTATGTATTTCTTTGCTTTCCCCATCTTTATTTTCTGTCATTTCTCATGTAGGCCTATTTCCTTGTTTTTCTTTCTTTCCTTTCTCTGCTTTTATTTCTAATGTATATCTCTGTTTTTCTATTTCTTTCATTTCATCATTTCTTATGTATTTCCTTGTTTTATACCTTATTTCATTTTCTTTTCCATCATTTCTTATGTAGACTATTTCCTTGTTTTCCACCTTCTTTCCTTTTCCGTCTATCATTTCTTATTCATTTCTTTGTTTTCCCTTCTTTATTTTCTATCATTTCCTTTCTCTTCTATCAATTTCTTATGTATTTCTTTGTTTTTCTCCTTCTTTCATCTTCTATCATCATTTCTTATGTATTTCTTTATTTTTCTCCTTCTTTCATCGTCTATTTCATCATTTCTTAGATGTAGATCTAGACCTATTTCCTTGTTTTTCCCCTTCTTTCCTTTTCCGTCTATCATTTCTTATGTATTTTGTTGTTTTTATCTTTCTTTCCTTTCTATTTTATTAATTTCTTATGTATTTGCTTTGTTTTGAGCGACATCATCTTGCACAAGTTCGGCCACAGTGAGACCGAACGGCAAAACCCGGAAATAAGCGTCCAAGTTTTGGCTAGTGGACATGAGCACTCGTAGCAGATTAGTTCACGCATGCGCAGAACTTCAAAAATCCGCTAATCTCGTCTAGTTCACATGGGGGACGAGTCAATCGAAAACTGCTTATTATTACCACATGCAGAGATGCCAAGTTCAAAAAAAAAAAAAATTTGCGAGAGATCATTCACATTGCGTTTGAAAGCAGTGCTAACGCGCACGCTACACATGTTGCACGTAAATCGTAATCTTGCATATAATGATCGCATGCATGAAAACATCGCACTCGCAGGGCAGGGATTGATGCGCGAAAAAAAGGACTTTTGACAAAACTGCTGATATTTCGGGTTTTGTCTTTTGAGGGCTGAGGCTCCAAAAATCACAAAATGGTAACTGTTAACGTTAGGCCTAATAAAAATCTCTAACGTTAGATCTAATTAATAATGCTAGATCTAACTTTTACTTTTCGTTATTTTGCGTGAGATATTGGGTGTTCTGCGTGAGATCGTGAGACGGACCCAAAATGCATGATTCTCACGAAAAATGTGTGAGACTTGATAGCTCTGCCACATGCCAGACCCATCGGATGCGAGGTTAACTTGCTGCACTGCACTGCCACTGGCTGCACTGGCGATTTCACCGCGACACGTCGCCAAAAAACAAGGCTGATTTTGGGGTTTTAACTTACTGGCCTTTGAGACCACATCCTCAAAAGATCTCAAGCCGATATCTACATATACAATTTACTTAAATTAATTTCCATTTACTCACAGTTTTACCGTTACAGTGACAGAATAAGAACAAAAAAAGGACCGTTGCACGGGTGGGCGTCAATCACGAGAGCTAACCCCGCCGAAACTGATGGGGATGAAACTGTGACGTTGCGGTCATGTGCAGTTCGTGCGTGCACTGCAAACATTTCTATGGTATTCTTGAGGGTACCAAACATATTGAGAATTATTATTGGGAAATTATGATTGTTTTATCACATTCGCTTTATGGTAGAATAATAAGGGAACGATAAGGAGTTAGACCGAATTCGACAATTTCTTTTTGAATGACCCCCATTCATCATATCAAATGTTAATATAAGTTATGTAAATATTATAAGCAAAAAATAACAATGAAAAAAAAAATTTTCAACTGAGATTTCTTTTTACATTTTTCACAATTAAAAAACTTGAACAAGTGTATATTCAGTTTTAGTTTATTTTCATATTGCCAATCACATTTTACAACATTAAGAACATACGTTTCCAATACGTTGGCAAATTATATATATTTTGTTTGACAATATAACAAAGAATATGAAGGATCTTTAGTTATTAAGTTAATAGCAAGGATTATTACCAAACTAGACCACTAAAAAGGCAACTATTATATATAGTCCAAGGATCTATTTAAGTGCCAAACTACTATCAATGTATATACCCCATATAATAATAATGCCTATATAGTATCATTTAGAAATATAGATATATATATTAAATAATAATATATTTACATTTATGTAGAGTAAAGAGCTACTCTGATAACATGGCACTGCCGTTCTTGTGCAAAATGTTAGACAAATAAAAAATTACAGCAACGCCACTCTCCTCTTTATTATTTCGACTATATATTAGTATTAAGAATGGATATATAGGATATATTCTCATATAAAAGAGGTATCAATCATTGAACTAGAGTGAAGAGCGGGCTCACACTTGTATACTTACGCGTATTCCCATCATCACTCATTTATTGTACGCTTGCCATCGTGTTCTCTTTTCATTATCTCTCGTCTCTCCTCTCTACTTCTCAGTCCATATACTACATTACCTTCTCTCTATTCGAGTACTGCTCTCTCTCTCTCTCTCTCTCTCTCTCACTCCTCCGGCCTTCTCGCTCTTTCTCTCTCCCTCTACTCCTCTCTCCCTCTCCAATATAGTTTTACAGTGAATTGTATCACATATATTATATATTATATACCTGTATCATTTATCATGGAGACGAGATATTTATAAAAAACAAATACTGCGGTTTAAAAGATTTGTTATCATTAACAGATTTTGTCTAGGTGCAACCACTCATGTTTTGATCAATAATTTTCGTTTACTCTTCTTTATGATAGGCCTGAGAAGGCCATGTCGGCGCGAAAGCTTGTGAAAAATTAAGTGAAAAAGGAACAATTTTATGAGAGCTACTTCGTTTCGAGTCATCTGTCTCATGTCAGTTTCGCCCATTGTAATTTACATATGAATATTAATATCATATATCTAATATATGTTATACTATATTATATCAATATTATATTATATATAATTAATAATATACTCATAGTGCAAGTTCGTCTGTTTCACACTAGTGCCAATTATACCTGAAGTTCGAATCAAAAGAAATCGGTGGCGAATAGATGCGCAATAGTACGAACCAATGTCTATTCTTTGTCTATATCAGAATTTCTTTGTGTATAATATTATATACCTTACTGACATCAAATACGTACTCTTTCTTATGGTCCGTTGTGAAGGTGGAATCTTGAGATCAAGATAATTAGCTTATAATCAGTTCGATCGCATTCCCCTTATAGTTCGGTCAACTTCTCTATGAGTGCGAAGAAATTCCCCTGTGAGACGCCATGTGTCTGTATTTTATAGGGCTCTTAGAGGGCACTTAGGGTTAGTTGGGGCGATATAAAAGGAGGAAACAAAGAAATTCGCCTTAAGGACGAAAATAGGTACCGGTATATATACTGTCGCTCATAAAGGTTGGATATTTCTTTTGTGTGCTCCAGCAACATCTTTTTGCTTCGGCTTTAATTTCTTGAAATTATTTGTCCCCACTTTCACTTTTTAGGACTCTTGACATATCTTGGACATTCCTCAACCATTCCCAGGGAATGAAAAATAACACAAGGTTTGTCAACCCCCACAATACAATGCCCATTTTGGCATCTTTTCTCGTTTTGGGGCCTCTTTTTTGTTTATCCGCCTGACCAAGGCCCCCTCCGTCCTACCCCGCGAAACGCGTTTGACATGTAGGACTCTTGTTGTTCTTCACGTTAAATCACGGTTTAACGTCATAGGCTACAGGCAAATCTCCCTACTGTGTCACCTCTATAAGCTCTTCGAGCGTCTTATCTTAAACAGACTTGGTCCAATCACAGAACGGCATCTTATTCCAGAACAAGCCGGCTTTCGTCCGGGAAGATCGTGTACAAGCCAGGTACTCAACTTGGCTCAATACATCGAAAATGGCTTTGAGAGGAACCAACCCACCGGCATAGTTTTCGTTGACCTCACTGCCGCGTATGATACTGTGAATCACCGCCTGCTCCTCAACAAACTATACAAGATGACGGGTGACATCCACCAGGCCCGTAACTAGGATTTTTCCGGGGGGGTTCGAAAATTGAAAAGTGGACCTTTTCTAAAACAGCAAACCTTGTGAGCGCGAAGCGCGAGCCGAAAATTTTGGCTTATAACTACCCGAAAGCAGTTTATTTAACTCATGATTTTCTTTTTAATTCCTCTACGAGGTGATGATAACCTCCCTTTTAGCAAAATATGTTGTGAACACGAAGCGTGAGCGGAAAATTTAAAATTATATTACTTCACTTTTGGAGTCAGGAATCAGTCAATGGGACTTTTTATGAAAACTCTACGAGCGCGAAGCGCAAGCCGAAAATTTTGGCTTATAATGACCTTAAGGTAGTGTATTTTTTTTTTACATTTTTCCCTATTATTTTTACAGATCCGTAATTAGGATTTTTCATAAAGGCTTAAAAATGTGAAAAGCAGACCTTTTCGGAAGCAATAAACTTGCAAGCGCGAAGCGCGAGCCGGAAAATTTTGCTGTTTAATGGCCTGAATGTGGTATGTTATATGCACAGTTTGTCTCTTATATCTTTCTGTTTTCTTTTAATTCCTTAACAAGTTAATGATCACCTCCCTTTCTAAAAACGTGAACTTTGCCTTGTATTTCAGGCATATTTTGCCTCATTTCTACTCTCAATATTCATCCACACACAGATGACCAAATTCCAAAGATGCGGGGCGAAAAAAAACCCCACAAAATCATATGAATGCTGTGAATTTGAAGCACATTTTTTTAAACCTATAATTCGGCCTATCGAACGGGAGGTCGAGTGGACATGGCGAGCGCGAAGCGCGAGCCGAAAATTTTGCTTACATTTTTTTTAACTTACATGGAGGCTGTGCATTTAAAGCACATTTGCTCTTTTTTTTATATTCCTAACTAACAAGATGATATTCACCTCCCTTGAATTTGAAATGCGAGCATGAAGCCGAAAGGAAAAGCTCTTATTAAATGACTCATAATTTTATTTTTATTGTAATCTCTCTTGAAACCAGGATGAAGGATAAGCAGTGGGGGGGGCTGTAGGCCCTCCAATTCTATCTGTAGACACTTACAAAATTTTCCGTGTGTTCAGCGAATTCAACTTTGTACCCCCCCTTCCCCCCCCCCCGCCATTCCTGCCCCAAACACTTTTAAAACGAACCGCGGTCTTTAAATATGCGAGCGCCAGCGAAAATATTGCACACACCTATCTGAAAATGGGGATTTTGTCCACTTTTTTCACAATTTAGCTAATGAACATTTTGTAGGTCTATTTAAGAATCCGCAGAGCATTTTGTGCATAAAAAAGGGGGTTTCACACCCTCTTTCCTCTTCTTTTCTTTCTTTCTTTCTTTTCTGTCCTTTTTTTTTTTTTTTTTTTGGTCAAGCGGACCCTACTCGCCAGCGGGCGGGGGGGGGGGGGGGGGTTCGTTCGAACCCCCGAACCCCCCCTAGTTACGGCCTGAATGTCGAGAGTACGCCTAATATTACCCCAGAGATGCGTTCTTTAACAGAACAGTTGTCCGGACAACATCCGGGTAAAACTGGGTTGTTACCGCGACTTTACCCTTGTCTGACTAGGGTAAGAATCTGGCAAATCTTACCCGGAGAACCTCCGGACGTTACCCTATGCGGCGGTCACAACTCGCCGTACCTTCGACGTGCAACTCCCTACGATGGATTTCGTAGAAAAATCGTGCAGCGCAGGTACCTCCGACGCACGTTGCATGTACGACGTGCAGGAAGTTTTTACAATACCCTTACTATAGAATTGCAGGAATCGCACAAGTTGAATTAGGACCTGTGCGTGCATTGCACATGCATCGCAGGCTACGTCGATGGCACGTGCCCCGTAGCCTACGACGAGTTGTGACCGCCGCATTAGTAGAGCGGCTTATCTTACCAGGGAAACGTCCGGACGTTACCCGGGTAAGATTATCAAAAAAGTGTCTGTTAAGACGGGGTTTTACAAGAGCAGTAGATTACCAGACCTGGACAATTTTAACCAAAGGGGCGTCAAATGAACAAAGCCCCCTAAAAATGAAATTTTAAGAGTTGGGGATTATCAGTAAATAAAATCATTAAGGAGCAGTCATACTTCTCTGCAAACTGTTCACATGTTTCCATTATCCTTGTGGCAAATTAATAATGACCAAAAGGTAGCACTACAATGGCAGACAAAAGTAGCATCATCCGGAAGATACATGTAAATTTATTTTCTTCGTTTCCAAGGAAAAAATTAGTTCCGTATTGCAAGTACTATTTAATGGAAATTTATTCCACGGAATTCCCAAATTACAGTTAAGTTTTTGTAGTAAATATAATGTAGTTTGTTATAGCAATCGAAATGTTCACACTTCTATTACATTTTGCTGGATATTCACGACCTCTGATTTTTTGCACGCATCCTCCTTAGTAACGTTGTTAAAGAATTTTTTCTTCTCTGTGTGATTTTGTTTTCATTTGCCTTTGTGATTGTTTTTTATGATTATTTCTAATTTGAAACAGGTATAAACGAAACCTGTAAAAGGTTTTCGGAAAAATATGAAACATACTTCATGATTTCATTCATTGATAGGCCTAATCCCAACCTCCCCCAATTTCATTTTGGGGGCCTTTGTCCTTTTGTCGCCCCCATATTTCAAAAATTCCCCTGTTTGTTTATTTACTGCTCTCAGGAATGAAAAGGGACAAATCTCCTCTTTCAGAATATACAAAAATATTAAATTTTGACAAATCTCTGGCCATGAATGAAATATGACAACATAATTTTGAAAAAATACACGAATTTTAGTTATGTTGCAATACTAGTGATAAGGGAGATATATATATTTACACTGTTGCTCATAAAGGTTGGATATTTTTTATACGGTCCAGTCACATCACTTTGCACCAGCTTCAATTTCTAAAATTTGTTTGTCCCTAGTTTCAGTTTTCTGTACCCTTGCTATATCTTGGACGTTCTCCCTGCCCTTCCCGGGTATTGAGAAATAAAAACAGCTTGACGACCACAACAATGCCAATTTTTGCAATTTTTTCACATTTTGGGGCCCCTTTTTTGTTCACCCGGCTGACCAAGGCCCCCTCCTTCCGAACCCCCAAGAAACGTGCGTTGAGTAGAGGGTTGTTATTGTTCGTTAAGTTAAATCTAGGTTTGTGGTCACAGACTTAGATTTATTGTCTAGAGGGAGGTTCAAAGTTTATTTTGATTGGGGTTCAAAATTGATTTTATTCCTTTTTACAACATGGAAATTTCTGTCTCCCCAACAATGTATTGTAGAATCTCAGCTAAACATAAATCATGTGAAAAATGAACTTTGGTTATCATTTACAACCTTGTCTTTCAGGCTGAAACAAAAATTTGGGGAAAACAATAATAATTAAGGGTTCATGATTTGTTTTTATTTCATTTTGTTTTTACCATAAAGGTAGGATAAAATATTTCAATTTTTGACCTATCTCACTTTTTACTTCAACCCCTCCCCTAGACAAGAGACCAAAGCCTATGACGTTCTTCTTCTTTCGTGTCCACCATTTACAACATTAAGTATAATATGAATATATGTACATGTTATATAACCCTAACAAAATTATATATT
>CALNVZ010003432.1:34625244-34663382 GCA_940671915.1 Paracentrotus lividus
TCATCTTGTAGTTAGGAATATATAAAAAAAGAGCAAATGTGCTTTAAATGCACAGCCTCCATGTAAGTTAAAAAAAATGTAAGCAAAATTTCGGCTCGCGCTTCGCGCTCGCCATGTCCACTCGACCTCCCGTTCGATAGGCCGAATTATAGGTTTAAAAAAATGTGCTTCAAATTCACAGCATTCATATGATTTGTGGTGTTTTTTCAGCCCCGCATCTTTGGAATTTGGTCATCTGTGTGTGGATGAATATTGAGAGTAGAAATGAGGCAAAATATGCCTGAAATACAAGGGCAAAGTTCACGTTTTTAGAAAAGGGAGGTGATCATTAACTTGTTAAGGAATTAAAAGAAACAGAAAGATATAAGAGACAAACTGTGCATATAACATACCACATTCAGGCCATTAAACAGCAAAATTTCCGGCTCGCGCTTCGCGCTTGCAAGTTTATTGCTTCCGAAAAGGTCTGCTTTTCACATTTTAAGCCTTTATGAAAAATCCTAATTACGGATCTGTAAAAATAATAGGGAAAAATGTAAAAAAAAATTACACTACCTTAAGGTCATTATAAGCCAAAATTTTCGGCTTGCGCTTCGCGCTCGTAGAGTTTCATAAAAAGTCCCATTGACTGATTCCTGACTCCAAAAGTGAAGTAATATAATTTTAAATTTTCCGCTCACGCTTCGTGTTCACAACATATTTTGCTAAAAGGGAGGTTATCATCACCTCGTAGAGGATTAAAAAGAAAATCCATGAGTTAAATAAACTGCTTTCGGGTAGTTATAAGCCAAATTTTCGGCTCGCGCTTCCGCGCTCACAAGGTTGCTGTTTTTAGAAAAGGTCCACTTTTCAATTTTCGAAACCCCCCCCCCGGAAAAATCCTAGTTACGGGCCTGACATTGCACAATGATAGAAGAGGAGAGAAGAAAAAGGACAGAACAAAGAAATACATGAGAATCGATACAAATGAGAAGATGAAAGAAAGACAAAACAAAGAAAAACATAAGAAATAACAGAAGAGAAGAGGAAAGAAAGATAAAAACAAAGAAATACATAAAACATAACGTATAAGACAAGAGGAAAGAAAGATAAAAACAAAGCAATACAAAAGAATAGAGACAGAAGAGAAGATGAGAGACAAAACAAAGAAATACATAAGAAATAACGGAAGAGAAGAGGAAAGAAAGATAAAACAAAACAAAGAAATACATAAGAATTAACGGAAGAGAAGATGAGAGACAAAACAAAGAAATCAATAAGAAATAACGCAAGAGAAGAAGAAAGAAAGATAGATAAACACAGAAATACATTAGAAATAACAGAAGATAAGAGGAAAGAAAGATAAAAACAAAGAAATACATAAGAAATAACAGAAGAGAAGAGGAAAGAAAGATAAAAACAAAGAAATACATAAGAAATAACAGAAGAGAAGAGGAAGAAAAATAAAAACAAAGCAATGAAAAAGAATAGAGACGGAAGAGAAGATGAAAGACAAAACAAAGAAATCAATAAGAAATAACGAAAGAGAAAAAAGAAAGAAAGATAGATAAATAAAGAAATACAGAAGAAATGGCAGAGTAGAAGAGGAAAGAAAGATAGATAATCAAAGAAATACATAAGAAATAATGGAGATGAAGAAAGAAAGATAAAATAAGCAAAATGAAGAAATACATAAGAATATAATACTTATAATGATGGAAAAGAATGGAAAAGAAACATAAAGAAATATAAAATAAAGAAATACATGAGGAAACACAAGAGAACTCTTTTCATCGAGTCAATTCCACACGTTACTATGGAAACCTACCCGGGTAAGTTTTGGGAGAGCTTCTGTTAAGACGGGCGCATATTCCGACCACCTGTGGTTTTAAGAAATGTTACACTATTATTTCTACCCTGGCTTTCTCCGGACGTTGTCTGGACAAGGTCGATTAAAACGGGGCTTTAGGAAGAAAAGGGACAAGTGTCCTCTTTCAGATCAGAATATACAAAAATATTCGACAAATTTCTGGCCATGAAAGAAATATGACAACATATCAAAGACTTATAAATTTGAAAGAAAATACACCCATTTTTGGCCATGTTGCAATACTAGTGGTAAGGGGGTGTGTGTGTAAGAGAGAGAGAGAGAGAGAGAGAGAGAGAAAGCCAATAAAAATGTCCCATCATTTTGAAGTTGTCTTGTGAAAAGTATGAACATTCAATCATGGGTCCTATCATAGAGTCATCCTCCTAGCATAATGCTGGTACAATTTTCATTTTGATCTTTGCACGCATGACTGAATAACAGACAAACTTCAGAAGACGGTAAGATCTCACTTGCTCCAAGTAGCTGAGCTTACTTTTGTGAAGAATAAACGAATTGAGAATTTATTACTTATGTGACGTGGACGCACAAAGACACACACCCACACGTACCCTCATTTACACATAAACAATACACACACACATCCTCGCCACACACACCCATACACCTTGACCCACACATACACAATATGGACATACCATACTCATCCATACCAGCACACACACACACACACACACACACACATACACACACACACACACACACACCCTCACTCACTCACACTCACAAACAGCTGTTAGGGTTACTACGTCCCTAACATTCAGTGATGGTCTTGGTAAACAAAACATCATTAACAAAACGTCAAATATAGGAGATTTTATTGTACATTGTTTACTGTGTGTGTTGGGTTTGTGTGGGATGATGTACGTGTGTGTGAGAGAGGATTGGTGTGCACGGGTATGCAGGGGCCGCGGAGCCGCGGGGGCTAGGGGGGCTGCAGCCCCTCCACTTTATGCAGCAAGCGTGTACAAAAATGCGAAAATGACCATAGATACATGATTTTATATGAGTATTTTCCATCAATAGAAATAAGCATATCTACGCCTTCCCGAAATACAATGCGGGCAATTAATTTACTCGTGTGTGCCTTTATACGAAAATTAACAATGATTTGATGCACCCTCCCCCTCCTTTTATATATCAATGCTAAAATTTCAATTAGGCCCTATCCGATTTGCCTTAAAAACTATAGTATTTTTGTGTATTGGCGTATCATGAATTACATTTGAAAAATCTTTTAGAATAAAACAAATATCACGATAAATTTGATTATCATAGACATAGGTAGGCCTAATGAAGGAACATGTTTTTTTTTTTTCTTTCTTTCTATGAACATTTTGGCAAACGGGGACAAAATGAATGTCCCTCTTTATATGACCACCTCTAAAAATCTTGGAGCACCCCGGCCTGTTCCGAACCGATTGACATTTATGATTGCTCCTTGATCCTGACATCATTTTTGAAAAATGAAAAAAAAAATGAAAAACACATTCTCTCGCCTGAAAAAGCAGGGAGCACAACCAAGCTCGGCGATTTCATGTCACTACTGGGGGGGGGGGGGACGGAAACACCCGAAAGTGAAAAATAATACACTCACAATTTGCATACCTCGCACATTATGCAGATACTAATGAAAATGTTTGCTAGCTCGAAGCGCGAGCCGAAAATTTTGCCCTATAATTGTATTTGACATACATTTTACCTCTTTATTAGCTTCACAAGCTAATCACTATATAAAAATATGATCGAGGGTGGGGCCGGGGGGGACACGTCCCCCCGTCCCCCGGGATCGCCGCCAATGAGCACATAAAAAAAAAAAAAATTATATCCTTGGAAAACTTGGAAAGCGTTTGGAACGTCGATAATTTATATCGAGCTGAGATAAATTTTCTTTAAAGATACCATAACTTGAACAGAATGGCGTAGCTAGCAACACAATTTTGCTGTTGTTATGGAGCATCTTCATCCAATTTTCTGTAATCTGTAACGTTGGTTCTGATATTTGTGAGTTCATCTTGAAAAGCTGAACCTGCAATGGATGGAAAAATAAAACATGACGGTGTGTTGGAGAGCTATTCGCCAGGTAAGATTCGCGCCCGCGAACTCTGTTGCCTGTTGGCCAAGACACCTTGACTGAATGAAGATGAAGGGAAAGCGCAATGAAAGCCAGGCCAGCAGGCCCGGCGGCGGGCGATGACCGCCGCTGCTCAAATATTATGGTTGTGCGCTTATCTGCTCACCCAACATTTTCCCGAAATTTCAATATAAAATGAAATATCAATTTTGAACTTATCAATGTCATGCCTTTTTTCATATTCTTATGTCTCATTGAATTCAAACCTTGGTGAAAATATTTAAAAGAACAATGTTTTGTTTCCGTTTGTTTTGTTTTTTGTTTTTGTTTTTTTAATGAAATGAAGGGGCTGCACTTAATTCCCATTGTCTGACATTGAATATAATTCATGAAATTCACTGTTTTACATCATTATTTTATACCCTCTCTTGCTACATAATCTTAAGATTGTTAAGTTGCAAATATTATTGCATGAAACTAAAGCAGTCAAGACCCTCTCTTTTATGCTGCTAGACGGAGTGGGTTCTAACTAATATTCTAGTAGGATGGGGGGGGGGGGGGGGGGGGGGGGTCTGTTGTCCAGACACTTAAGCAGTTAAAAACATCATCTTATTTTCATTTATTTATTCAAAGTTTGTGCAGTAAATAGCAAAAAATATTTGTGAATATACCTGTATGTGCTTTGTTATATTGTCTGATATTGGGCAATTCCACATGGGAGAGGGTAAAAACAGCAAATTTCATAATTAAGAATATGCATATAAATGTCAACGATCCATTAAAAGGAATTATCATATTTTAAGGAACAAAAAACCGTTTTGAAATATCTTTTACGGTTTTTGACAAATACACTTTTGAAATCAGACCACTATTTCCAATATCAGAACTCATATTTGACTTGATTTATGATAAGTTTCAGAATTTATAAAATGCTCCACATTAGGGTCAAATATTTCCTTATTGAGATTGTCAAGGTGTAACAATTACGAGTAGGAAATGATTTTTTCATGGGTATGATCATATTTTTTAAAGACGTTTTCAAAATCTACTGCAAAACAGATGTAATTCCGTTACCATAAAACTGGAAAAGTTTTTCCCATGGGCTAACTCCTCACTTAAATTGCATGTTCTTCTGAATTCTCTGCTTACAGGTGACTCACTAAAGACTCAATAACATTTTTTCAAAATACCTTCTCTAATTAAGCTGGAAATGCGGTAACGGAATTACATGGTAACGGAATTACCGTTACCATATCTTTGATGGGGCGTGAGGTAGCCTGTTTTGTTTGCTGCATATGTGTGTAGTGTTGATGAATTATCTAAAAAACAACAGCCCTTGGGTAAAATGTATCTATGGTGGAAATTATTCTAGTCAAAGTTAATATCAGACCCCCTGATAAGACCAGAGGGTGATGCCCCGCAATGAAAAAACAAGCATTATAGTCTAGCAGTCTAATCACCCAACTTAGGACTTAAACATTGCTGGCTCAATCCCTGACATGACACCAGTGTCCCTGGACAATGCAGCCATCCATATGCTTCCAATCAGTTCATTAAAGTACAAACAAAAATCTGGAAAGATGGTGACCATCATCCTGGTCAGACAAGCCATTGTGGCAAATTTTGAGCACCCGGCTGGACAATTCCCGGGGAGTGGAGAGTGTGTGCAATGTTACGTGTATGCGGAATCGCAATTGAATCTAATGACCAGAGCAATAATATCCTGTCTTATATATACGAATTGATTTAGAGGTACTAAACTGGAAAAACATAGAGAAATAAGGTATAAAAGATACCATCTTTAAAAAGCTGTCACTGTCCTATGTCAGGAGATCATTTATAACTTTTTTTTTGCCACATGCCTTGAGAAGGGACCGGTTGATGGCATTGAATGAAAAATAAAGAACAGAAGTAAGATCCTGACAGGAATTTGTAGAAGTTGCAAACATCTCCAAATGTTAAATTTTATACATGTATTAAGACAGATGATATCCAGAAATATGATGGACATTCACAAGAATATACTTGATGTATTGACATCCCAAACACCACACAAATGTATTTACTCTACTCCATCTCTATGCAATGGATGTAAATGAATTGACATCTCCCATTTATCATTGCTTCAGGTATTCAGGCAGTTAAAAATTGATGACCCAACAGAAGAAGATGGTGAAGATAATACAGAAAACATTATTAAGGAACAAAAATAATATAACCAAACGACATTTGCAACCTCCTCATGGGTACCCATTTATTTCTTTGTTAGAAGAAGCATGTAGAATAAGCACCTAGCTCAACTTCAGTGCACAGTATTGGATCCACAACCCTCTCATCCCAAACCAAGCTACTCGATCATTAAACTATGACACCTCTTCAGTCGTGAACATGACAGATGATCAGATACATGTAGCTAGACATCTTCTCAAATTGTCCTTGAAAAATACATCTGGCATGTGGAAGCTAATGTTGGGAAAAATAAAAAATACATCTAGGCCTACATAGTTGTTATACTCATCTCCAAAGATGGAAACAGAAGTACTCTCACCTTTTGTAAGAAAAATTTAATCAGTTTAATTATTTTTTTTATTTTTTATTTAAATAGAGAATGTAATTGATAATTAAATATTTTGTTTAAAATCTCATATTTAAGATGCAAATTATTGTCAACAAATTTGGATATATTGAGTAATTGTTTTGTTTGATTGTTTTTTTTATCGGGGGGGGGGGGAGGACAAGGCAGGTTCTACTTACTGGAGATTGTTGAAAAGTATAAAGTATCCTCCTATACATCAAAAATCAATCCTAACTTGGCTGCTCCCATCCCCCCATCCCCCCCCCCCCCCCCCCCCCCCCCCCCCACTCAGTCACCACCATCAAACTGAATAACAGTAAATGGCTCTAGGGCAATAACAGTTGATTTTTAACATTTAATTGTTGCATTATTTCTTAAAAGATGTTTCTTTTCATTTCATGAACTCTCCATTTATGAAACATGAGAGTACATACATTTTGCATGTAGGTTGAAGTTGAAACATAGTTGAATGGCATTAGAATTAGGTTGAAATGGCTGAATTTTGAACATCAAAATAATTAAAACCTTATTTGTCACATGTTTTAAGTGAATATTTCATTGGTAAATGATATGTGTGATTAGCATTGCACAAATTTTGACTAAACATGCAAATCTGATCCAATGGTGGCCTCCAATTTTGGTTAAAATCCATTTGGGGCTTAGGTAGCGTAATTCCGTTACCACTTGAATAAGACAGGATTCTTAGTCTGTGTGTGTTTCTTTTCATCATTACAGTGAGCAAATAGTGACAAGTTGTTTCTAATGATCCTGTAAATGAAGATGAACTAAAATTCAGTTGCCATTAAACCATTTGTAGCCTGAAAAATTAGGTTTATTCGCAGCAGAGACACCTTTTACACTTTTACACTTGAATTTTTTAAAAATTCAAAGCTGTGAAGTACTTAGCTTGTGTTTAGTATTAGAGAAGAATGTATTAACAAGCATTATGGAGGCATCTTGAAGTCATGAATGCCTAGAACTTACATTTACCACTGTAAATATCAGAGGTGTAATTCCGTTACCGTAATCTGTAATTCTGTTACCATGTACTTCTATTGAAGAAAGACTGATCATGAAAAAGTATTGATGATATGAGTGAAAAACTCATTTCCAAAATAAAGTTGACATTATAATGAACTGAATTAGGCATCAGCCTGGAGCTAATGTGTTGTAGATTTCAGAGAAACTTTCCCTAAACTTTGTGTTCCAAAGTGACTCAATTCTCTGGTAATTCCGTTACCGATGAACATATCCGTCATTAACACCTGAACGGGTGAGAGTTTTTAACTAGTTTCTTTTTCAGAACATAGCATGAGTGGCTGTACATAATATTAGGTAGAGAAAATAGGAAAATATTGTAATATCTGGATGCTGTAAGCAAATGAAACAGCTAAAATTCTCTGATTTGTAATTCCGTTACCGTGGAATTGCCCATTTACTTTCAATCGATTGATGAAATATTGATCACAAAGGTCCTAAAAATTGCCTTTTTGTCCGGACAAACAACCCGTCTTGACATACAACAACCTGGTATACAACTACTCGCTCACTTGAAGATTTATTTAATTTGACACTTTTAATAATGTGTTTTCTTCAAAATAATTAAAGTAATCATGAAATTGTTAATTTAGATCACTAAATTTCTTTCTTTTCACACCTTGCTTCTAATAATAATATAGTTACCTTTATATAGCGCTTGATATATAAGCGCTTATAGTGTTAAATAATTATCTATCTACGTGTATGTTTAGCTGTAAAATAGTGGCGGATCCAGTTGGGGCACAGGGGACGTGCGCCCCCTCTAAGAAAACCACTCATTGACTGTATAGCCCTACATGTTGTAAAAATTGGAAAATTTCGGTGGCTCAACCCCTTAGCGGGCCTCCTTGTGCCGTCCCTCTATTTTCAAATCCTAGATCAGCCACTGTGTAAAAGAAGTGATTTTTAACTTTGTTTTGTTCTACCCTCTCTTCTACTCTAAAATGTACCATGTTTAATTATAAGTAATGGCAATTGAATCACACAACAAATTACATTGTATATATAAGTACATTTGTAGACACCCATTTGGGACAACTCAAAATTAGTGATGAATATCAATATGTATCTGACAGGGACTATATAAGTTAGATGGCCAAATTTTAGCTTTTGACAAACATCTTCTTTTTTTTCATAACTTTACCTAACTTCTCTTCAAATAAAGTTCATGGGGCTCATTTAAATCATAAATTTAAACACCATTTATAACTCCTTCGTCTGTGCACGATCCAAAGTTAATACCTGTGAATTGATATGAATCTAAATTCAGCGACCAGTTTCGAAGTACGGCTGAAGGAGGTTCAACAGAGGAGCACTAAATGTCCATCTTCAGAGAGAGCCTTGTCAATCTTTGAGGTTTTCGATGAAGTCCTGCCTCAGCTGGGAATCTTCCAGAAAGTCCTCAAGATGGTTCGAGATGAGACATTTGGTTAGTAAAATGGTTTAGAAGTCCATTCAAGGTCAATTATGTTTTGTACAAATATGATTTAAATGAATTCAAATTTCATTTCAATGCACAAATAATCATGTTTACACAATTGATTCAAAACGTTTTCTGATAAAGTAGAATAAACATCGGTTGCATGAGAAAAGTTTCTCCCCAAGAAAAGTGAGCTTGTAGGCCTATGTTGTAGACACACATTACAAGGGAGAAATAATATTTAAAAAAGAATACATACATAGTAGAATGCATTAATATTCCAAGTGCAAGCCAATCCAAGCTAGTCTATTCAGCATCACAGTCCTAAGTTCCTCAATACTATCGAGGCCTGTATCCCTCTTTATTACAAGATACAATTCATTTTTGAAAAGCATTCTTGTTTGGATGATGCTGTATGTAGCGGAATTTCTTATATTCAATCTATAAAATCTATAAAATCTATAAAAACTTTTTCTTATTATGTTAAAAGTCAAAGAGAAAAATCTGAATGTTTTATGTTACAAATCAGGCATTCAGAGTGTTGACAAATATTATAAGTGAAACCATTGATTTCCCCCTCTCTGATTCCCCCATCACATGATATAGAGGCTGTATACAGTCATCAATACACTGGATCACAGGAACATCATACAGACTATAACCCTGCTACCAATGTAGTGACAGCTAGAGGGTCAGAGAACAAGGTCTACATTCAGAGGATTCCATATTTCTCTCTCGTTCAGAGAGTTTATGATTCTAGGTAAGGTAGTAAGAAGGTAGATCTTTGGTTCTGAGAGACTGATTTTACGAACGACTGGTGATTAGTTTTTGCGCTAAATTATAAAACATGTGATTATTAGCACCCAAGAACATATTCCAGTCGTTCGTAACTTTAAGAACGACTTGGTGAAACACCACCCATGTTAAAAATCATGCTAGAATAAGAACCGACAATGATGTCCTGTGCAGAAATATCAACTTCTCCTGCCATTTGTACATTCTTTTCGTATTCTGATTCATCAGGTAGCAATTGTTTTGCTGAGGGCCCATTTTAAAAGTCTCTTAAATCGCTATTATTGTTCTCTCATTCAATTAATGAAATAGTAATAATGATAATAGATACAATATTCTGTTTCAATTCACTCAAAAAAAAAAAAATTAACAAAAATGTTTTTTGTTCCAGTTGTGTTGTTTCATATCCATGTATGTTTGTCCTTTATATAAAGTTGTAGGGGCCTTTATGTAAAACAATAATCAATCAATGATGGAGGCACCCTAATGAACAAAAACAAATAATAAATAAATTTGTAAATTGCTCATTATTGCTTATTTTGAGTCTCATCTCTGTTTATTCAGGCATGAAGAAGCTGAAGAATTGCGAGAGGAGCTGAAAGTGCTTCAGAAGCGCCTCTCTGACAAGACGATGCAGTTCAATCAGGCAGTGACAACCATTGGTGTCTTGAGAGATGAGATCTCTGAACTTCAAGTCACAGTGCAGGAGAAAGTGGAGATGATCGACACGCGAGATGAAACCATTGCAAGGTGGGTTAACCCTAGATCTTCCATAAACACATGCATTGGCTTGCCACACATGCTGATTGGCACAGACGATGGGCACAACTTAACTTGGCGTTTGTAATGTGCAATACAATACTTTTGCTTAATGCCGTCAAAACTAGAATTTGGGGGCGAGCATTTTACTTTCGCGAAGGCTATGAGAGGCCGAGATTCTCCACAAATTTTTGCTGCCAAATAAAAAAAAAAGATTACAATCGTTTTTTAAACATTAGCTTCGATTTTCACTATTTAGAAATACTTTCTACAAATATTACAACATGAAACTTTCAGATAATATGTTTATACCATTTTCAAGTAAAGAAATAATATTTTCTGACATTCTCAAGAGGTTAATAAATATCTTTTATAATGAGCTAATGATATTTATTGTTTTAATCCTTATATAGCAAGGAGGAAGAGATCATCAACCTGAATGCATGCTCGGAGAAAGCACAGCTTGAGATTGAGAAGCAACAGTTAGAGGAAGATGTATTAGAATCTATCTGATCTATTATTATTATTATTATTATTATTATTATATTTAATCTCGATGTAGCAAGGAGGAAGAGATCATCAACTTGAAGGATGAAGCTTTCAGGGAGAAGACACAGCTTGAGATTGAGAAACAGCAGTTAGAGGAGGATGTATTGAAATCTATCTAATCTATTATTATTATTATTATATTTAATCTCGATGTAGCAAGGAGGAAGAAATAATCAACTTGAAGGATGATGCTTTCAGGGAAAAGACTCAGCTTAAGATTGAGAAGCAACAGTTAGAGGAAGATGTATTATAATCTATCTAATCTATTATTATTATTATTATATTTAATCTCGATGTAGCAAGGAGGAAGAGATCATCAACTTGAAGGATGATGCTTTCAGAGAGAAGACACAGCTTGAGATTGAGAAGCAACAACTAGAGGAAGATGTTGAGAGACTCAAGAGTGAAGTGGAATATCTCAGTCACTACAAGAAAGGCTATGACAATTTAGAAGAAGGTTGGTGTTTATTACGAGTTAGAATGGGGATGCAGCAAACTACCCCCCCCCCCCATTACTACCCGAACAGGAAGCCACCTTCTAACCTAACCTTCCAGGGGGAAGTTTTCTTACATATTGTAGGCTGCTTGTTGGAGGGGGGGGGGGTATTGTCCTAGGGTTGATTGTCCTAGTGTTAGTTGCCCAGGGGGTAGTTGTCCTGATACAGTTAAATTGAAGTTTGTTGTTTGCATGTGCATATTTTCGTGTACGCTAGGTATGGACTAGTAATTGAGCAGAAGATGTTTTTCTGGAATTAAACCTGAGAGACATTCTTCATGAAGGGGATTTTGTCGAGTCAAATTTTTTTTTTTCTATCACCAATGAAATAAATGCAACTGAAATACAAAGAATATATATAGAATATAAATAAGACTCGCTTACGAAACCCATTGCACCTTAGGACCCAGGTAATGGGGAATTCTTAAGAAAAAAAAACCCTTTGAAGTCTAGCTAAATCAATCCGTCCCATTCATTGTGTATGGTAAGTTACACATGCTGCTGCATCTATCTGAAGTCGCACAGTCAAGGATGTGATTTTTGACCCATGAAATTTGGCGATAATATCAAGAGTATCTATCAATTTTTATGTAGGGGTTTACCCAAGTTAAATAAAACTCTTTTTTTTTTTTTTTAAATATGAATTAGGAGAATCAGTTTCATCTTCAAATTTAAATCCACTGATGATGATTCCTGGTAATCTCTTTTTCTTTTCAGCATTTATATTTCGACCAGGAGAAGATAAATTCACACATGCTCCAAAGAAACCAAGGAAGTCAGCTATTGCAACCAAAAAGGTATGGAAAATACTAATAAATAATTTAACTTTAAATATTAATGGGAATATACATTGCTCAGTTTAAATGATTATCAGCTAATAATGTTTGACAAATTTAAGCCAAGTTATGTTTTAGCATGAAGACATTCAACTCAAAAAATTTTGGTTTGACTTTGATGGCAATATGTCTGGAAGAAAATGGTCAACCAAGTGAGAAGACATAATAAATTACGTTGGTCATCATAAAAATCATGTTATGAAAAGAGGTAACACTCATACTGGTAACATCGTTTTCCAACAAAAGAAGTTACAATGTGGTGGACAGGCAATGTGAAATTAGTAAAAGAAAAATCCTGTATATAATCATCACCATCATCATCATGAAAAGAGATATGTCCAAGTACACATTTTGTTTATACTCTTCTGCAAGGTCCATGTCTATTTGGACCTGCAGGTACAATACATAGGGGAGATACCCTTCTCTTTTACAATAGCGAAGGTATAAAAATACCAGAATTTGCTTTTCAGCATGTCCTTCCATTACCAAATAAGTCTGTAAAAAAATAGGTTGGATCTTGTACATAAAATAAGTATATATAAATCCTCTTAAGGAAAGAGTGAGTTCTGATATAGACAATGAATAAATACTCCACAGAATCATCTGATGACGGACTATGAAGCTGCCAAGAAGATAGAGAAACAACTACTACTGGTGAGGAACCAGACTATTGAGGAGTTTGATGCATTTGTTGAGAGTCATGTGACAGAGCTGAAGGACAGAGTCTTCAAGGACAAACCCAGTGAAGATCAGATCTTACCAGACCACGTCTATGATCAGGAAGAGCTTATCATTGAGAAACTAGATATGGAGGTAAGTTGTATTTTACTTTTTATGAGCATGGTTTTGTTTTGTATATTCTGTTTTTGAATGATTTTCCTTTAAGAATGAGTAGAATTTTCTTCTGTCCAGAGCTTATCTTTGAGAAACTAGATAAAGGGTAAGTTGCATTACATTTTCACCCATCACCTGTATGGCATTTTGTCATTTAGTGCTCATAAATTCCATAATCTATCTTTTAATATGTTTTTAATTTTGAAGTATCAAATTTTTTGTCTTTCTTTACGTTTGACATCTGAGCAGCATCAAACCAATTTGATTGGCCTATACTTGGGACTCTTTGAGTTTGCTGGCTTGACCAGTTGTTAAAAATTATTTGTTGATGCCCGAGGTGGCTATATTGTTTGCAATTGCACATTATATACAACAACAAAAATGAAGGGGAAATATAAATTTGATGGAGGAATATTTCAGTTTTACCAACCAGTCTCGCTGCCAGCATCATTCAAACTAATATGGGCCCAGTAACATAAAAAGTTGCAATCAATTGCAAATTTAGAATAATCATTCTGATGAGTTCAGATTGAGACTTATATCCAAGAATCACATGCAATAAAGATTGTGATTGATTACTATCAATATGTAGTTAATCTAAACTTTTTATGTTACAGGGCCTTAATGTTTTCGTATACTGTAAGTGGTTATTTTCGCCGTTACTTTATTTTCACGGATTTCGCGAGTTAGTCATCATGAAAATTTCCACTTCAATACAAGGCTATTTATAGTAATGAAGTCATCACCAAAATCGCGAAATTTTACTTTCGCAAATTTCCCCAACTAGTCCAAAATCGCGAAAATATCTGAACGTGAAAATATTGGCTTATACAGTACTATCAATATGCAATTAATCGTAACTTTTTATTTTGCAGGGCTTTAATGTTTGGTATGGTCTACAAGTTATTATCCAAAACCCTTTGCAAATGGTGTTACAAATATTTAAAACAAAAATATTTTGTTATCCTAATAGAATGACTTTCTTTGTTCTTATACATCAGCTTGGGGGTATGCAGGAGCGATTTCAACAGACCATAGAGGCTCTCAACAACGAGCTTGATATGATTCGACTCCACAAGGATTATGTAGAGACACAGCTTGATGAACTAGACAAACAGATACGTGCAGGAGCCAAGCCGCCTAGCCGCGTCATGTTCCGGTCAACGGGAGGCAATCTCAACAGTGCACGCAGCAACCATTCTGCAGGGCAGTATGGCAAGCAGTCCAGGCTCAGCGGTAAAGGTAGGTTATTATTGGAGTTACTCTTATGAGATTTTGCATCAGAGTATTAAAGAAACAGAGAATCGATTTGTTCAGCACTTGGCAGAAAATAAAATTGCACCAAAAGAGGGAGAATAGGCTTAGTAGCAAAACTAGTCGATAAGCAAGAAAAGTTTGCTCAAATTTTGTGCAAAATATCGCAAGAGAAAGCTTCCGGTTTAGATGGCAAGCTAATTCCATTTTCCTAGATGTAAGATATGATATTCCTATCATTGCTAGATACTGCGATGTCAAAAATATTTTAGGTCAAATAGATAGATCTGAATGCGATCACAATGATAAATTCAGTGTATCATTTACCAGATTCTGTGATGTCAGTCACAGGAGAAGGTGGTGGTTTTGATAAAATAATGATAATAATAATATTAGATTTATATAGCGAATATTAATTATTACCTAATTCTTTACATGTATCTGTATATTCATACATTTCAGAAAGTATTCTATCATAAATAACTATTATTATTATTGTTACTGAATTCCGTCTCATTTACCAGATTCTACGATGTCAGTGGGAGGAGGTGGGGATGGTTTTGATAATATGGATCTAATGGGAGCCGAGATGGATCCATTCATTCCACAAGAAGCTATTCTTAGCAAATATTCTATCATGGTCTATACATCGACCAATCAGAAGAAGACGTTTCATGGTCTCAAGGATGCTAAGTTCTGTGCCAGCTGCGGAGAGAAGGTGAGAATGGCGTATCCCGGTGGCGGCACAAGAGGCGTATGCCCCCATTTTGAGAATCACAAATGAACACATACTGTGTGATTTCCAAATCCTGTAGCCCCTGATGATTTTTTATGCAGAGCCTACAAGTTAAATAGTACAGATTATCTGTGTTTCATACAGAAAATTAAAAAGAATTCTAAAGGTTTTGTTCTAAATACCGATTTTGAAAGATCCAGTTTGTATATTTTATTTGTATTTATTTCAAAATACTGATGTTCTTCTAATGTTTTTAAATAATTGAAAATTTGTCGGGAAGTTGGCAGCTCATGTACGGCTAGACAATCTAAACTGGTCAATACATTAGCATTGGCCTAGTGGTTAGAGCATTGGACTCATAATTGCAAGGTTGTGAGTTCGAATCCCAGCTCAGCCATTATCTCCACTTTAATTTTAAAAAGGCCCTAGAGTAATTTTTGTCGTCTATAAGGTCAGCCACTATGACTGATTAACCTAGACGTAAAATGGTTCCTATGTAATTGGTTATATAACAGCTTGGTGTTGATCAGCTTTGAAAGCTGTTTTCCGAGTTCCTGGCTACAGGAGTTACTTTAACAAAAACAGAAACTATGCTTCTGAGAGCTTTACAATTCCGAAAAACTATGTATAGAAACTATGTTTGTATGAGTGCTACATAATTATACACAAAAGGACTATTTGTCATGTTTTCTTTTTCTGATTTCAGACTGTGATATGCCCTCATAAGGTTAGCAGTGAGAAGATCATCATCTTACCTCATAACTGCACTCATATCAAGCTCTCTAGACCAAGGGTTAGGATACAATCAGAGAGAAAGGAAAAGGAGTAAGTATGAAGTAATGTAATATAGTGTTTTCTCATTTAGTGGTCATGATTTCTCATGAATTTAATTCTGCAATCGATTGGTCAATCTCTATGGTAAAATACACCCATACTATGTGAAAATCCCTTTCTTAGTGATCACAAATATTGTAATCTCATTGGTCGATTCATTACATAAAAATGACGTCATAACCAAATTTTTACAGCCTTTCGTAATGAAGCTAATAAAGCTTGTGATGCGTGCATGTTTAATTAAGTCAAATTAAGTCAAGTATTCCCACAATAATTATTAAAGGTGGTGTATAGTTGGGAGAAAGAAAAAAATAATTTGGATTCACAATTAGATAAATTATGAAAGTTGAATCCAATAACAATACTAAAGCAAATGATAGTACTATAAATCTCGTTTTAGTGTCTTTTTTCATAATATAAGTATAAAAAAGATAAGTCGGGGACCCGTCTCAGGTTAGCGCTCATGTTGAAAACCAATGGGGATTCTCTTGTGTGGGTGTTACACACAGATCTTCGCACTCATTCACGCCGTAACTTCCGGCGTGCGAAAGTCTCAGCAGAGGTCTAAACGGCAGTTAAATTACACTACATTCAAAAGATTTTCAGTGAAATTCATCAGAAATAATGAAAGGAATGTCACAAGATCTCTCACACATATCTTTTATTGCAATGTGGACAACATGTAACCAAATTTGATCGGTTTTGTGCCAATTCCTTTTTTGTTACGAAAACTATACACCAGGTTTAAGCTATCTGAGCTAGCTTGAACTAGCTATAGCTCATTGTTTACCAACTTCAGGCCTTCAAGTGCTCCTATACTTTTCCTACTTTTTCACTACTTTTTTGTCAACCTCCTACTTATCCTACTTTTTCTTTGAAATCTCCTACTTTTCCTACTTTTTAACTACTTTTTTGAAAAAGTGAAGAAAAAAAATAAATCGTAGGCTTAGCCATAGGTTTAATATGAGATTGAAAATCCTGTCACTTGTTTAATTTTTAGAATTAATGTATTTAGGATATGTTTGGGTCTCCTCATTTAGAGACATCCATGTACATTTGTACAAAGTAACTGTAGGCCTACATGAAGCATCCCTATTCATAACCTATCCACTTTTTCCCAGCACCTTATGGCACAACCCATCGCAGCATTATGACATGAGTAGCTATGCATGTACAGGGGAAAGTGCATTAAATGTATAATAGTTTATTTTGTCTTTAGTTCGGAGAGATACATGTACATGTAACTTTAGATCTACTCAAATAAAAGGCTTAAAACAAAACTCGAGACAGAATTTTCAGTCTAGTTTAATGCTTGTTTGGAGTACGAGTCTCTACAGGTTTTTTTTTTTTTTTTTACACAGGGTACTGTAACTACCATTATAATAGATTATTTATGAATGGAATCACCTAATGTTGAAGCTGTTTCTAATGTTGGGATCTGAACTCAGATTGTAGATTGATAAAAAATTCAATTATGACAACTGAAAGAAATTTATGTGCCTTACATTGTTTCGAGTGCCAGCTCAGCTTTGGCATTGTATCCTTTTAACTAGTTGCAGATCCATAATACTCATGCAGTAATCTATAATTATGGAACATGATTATTTTCCTTTGTACTTTTCAAATTGCATATGCCATACCACAGAGTGTCCCACAGAAAATGCTGATGGCATGAGTATAACTTGAAAATTAGCAAATCATATTGTATATAATTTTATAATCATAAACTAGCATAATTTATTTTATACAACTGGCTTAAATTTTATACGATTTAGAGTGTGTTCAATGTCCAGTTTCAAATTTATACGCCAAGGTGAATCGTGATACAAAACACAATTACAAAACGCTGATATAAAGAGAAACAAAGTGCGTGTTCATTGTCCCAATCCACGGTCGTAAAAGTAAACGTGTTTCAAGATGCGTTTTGAAACACAATCAGCTTCAAATTCTTTCAGCACTCATCAGAAAACCTCTCAATCCAAGTTTCGTTATTACATTGAATAAAGTATGTTGTCCAATTATATCTTCATTCACTCTTATTATATTTCTTTCTTTTTTTTTAGAATTTGGGAAAATTTGTGCGATATCTTTAATCAAACATAAATGTTGTTAGCTGAACCTGACTACACATACTACTTAATACAAAACTTGGATTGAGAGGTTTCCTGATGTGTAATGAAAAAATGCTCTTATCTTTGTGATTATTGGACTGTATCACATAAAATTTCATCCAGTTGATATAAACAATATAATGCTGTAATTTTAATATTATACCCATCTTGAGTGGCATCAACATTTTTGTGGAATACGCTGTATATATTGATAGATTTCCAATGCAAAAAAGAATAGTGATCCAGTGAATTAGGACTTTATCAATTGATGGTTTTCTTTTTTATACCATAAATAAACATGCAACTTCCTCATTTCAAAAACAATTTCCAAGAAAAGGATATTAGGTTACAAGCTTGAACTCCAGTGGCAGAGACTGCATACAATGCACACAATATCTAGAGTTGATAATTCAGGTTTCTTCCAAGTCATTTTTTTTTAATTCATGTTTTATTACACATGATAGCATCCACTCACATACAGGTAGGCTGAAGTCCTGTGAAGAAGCATTCTGCAATTTATGTTTTTTAAACCAAAATGAAACTTGTCCCATATGCACTAGAATACATGACTGAATTATATATTTTTTCATTTTTTGTCAGCTGAAACCTGTTTACTTAGTACATGTTCTAACTAACTCCTTTCATGATGTTCCAACTAACCCCAAAGGCCCATTTGACATTTGTAAGCTTACACTACAAAGAGGGGCAACAACATATGGCATATATTTAACCTTGTTTTGTAGCTTGGTATAACTGTCTGTTATACTCAAAAACTGGCCAACTTAATTTATGATCTTCTCTGAGATAATGAAACATTTGTAAAAGTGACAAAAATTACTGAGAAGATGAAAAAACAAACATTGCTTTCTAACTTCACGAGGCTTGAAGCACTTGTGCTGTCTAAAATGTGGTGGATAGCAATTGCTAATAGCAACAACTTGAGGGTAGATTTTCATAAATATATTTATAGCCGTTAAAGAAAATTGCAATGTTTCAACTAACCCCAGTCTCCCCTATTCAATGGCTTCTTAATATTAACTGGTTTTGAATAGAGACAAGCCCTGTCTGTTTATGATGGAAAAAAGAGAAATGTTGATTAGAGTATAAAGTAAAACATTGGGTCACTGTTTGTTAACAGCATCGGTTTGGTATCCTTTTAGGCAGTGGGTATCCCTCAAGCTTAATAATCTCAGATTCAATCTAAAATAAAAGGTAGGGACTTTCATAGAACATTTATCTAGTATGTATTACATCTTTGAGGGTGGGGGTATCTTAACTTTGAGTATAATTGATCTGAATCTATTAAAAAAGGATAGGGTGCCAAACATGTATACTCTACACAAAGCACATATAGGGTTTATTCATTTCTCTCATGCATTATCATTGAGAATGTAATTTAGTGACCATTTTTTTTAAATCTACATGTACCTTATTGAACTTACCATACCATCAGAAAAAGCTTCAATATGATCCCAGGACTGTTATTAGGATATATTAGGGGATTTCCATTCATAAACAGGTGATGATCATATTAATGATGGTACATGTAGTTATAATACTCTTAGGAGCCATCTGTAATGACTACTCTAACTTTCCAAACAAACATACGTGACTGAAAATTCTATTGCAAGTTTGTTTTTCGCATCTTTATTTGTGTAAATTCGGCCCTTGTCTTATTGATGAAATCCTACTTTTCTCCTTCTTTTTAAGATTAAATCCTATTTTCTCCTTCTTTTTAATATTAAATCCTACTTTATAGCCTACTTTTTGGAGAATTTTGCTCCTACTTTTCTCCTAATTTTTAATTCAAGCCGACTTGAAGGCCTGCAACTTTAAAAACTTTACCAAAGATTACACTACTGCTGAATTCATGTATGTGTATTCATAGACCGATTGAGCAGTATTTTGTTTGTTGTTACCATTGAAAGAGAGTTACCATTAATGGTAAGTTTTATGCAGAAGTTTTTTCCTGCATACAAAATGTGATTTTGATATACCATCAAAGCACATGACTTGTATATAAAATTCCAAAAATTCAGTCCCAGCTGTCCATTAATGGGGGTTGGTTACATGTTCAAGAGAATATTAATACTACCTTCTTTACTGTAGATACCGAAAGCCCCATCCACCTAAGAGCAAGAAAGGCGCGCCCCCGTCTGCTGCCACCGATGGCAGCGGGGTGCGGAAAACCAAACGCACAGCCAATCAAGAGACTGGGACCCAAGAGGGTGAGGCTGAACCTGAGATGGAAAGACCAGAAGTAACAATAAGACTTCCAGCTGATGATCAGACAGATGAAGGAGGAATAGGAGATGAAGAAGGAGAGAAGGAAGAGGAGGAGGAGGAGGAGAAGGAAGGAGAGGAGGGGGATGAAGAAGGGGGTGAGAAAAAGGAAGCAGCTGCACAAGAACATCAGGTATGCTATTAAGCAAATAATCACCGTTAATCCAAATGATGGGAAGACTATCACTTCTCAGGCAAGCTGGATAAGCTATCTTCTCCGAAGCAAAGCTGAGGAGAGATAGCGTGTACATCCAGCTTGCCATGAAAGTGATGGTTTGCCTCGTCATTTGGATCAAGAAGTGATTATTTGCTTTATATTCCACATCTGAAACATTTTAAGAGCTCGGGGAAAACCAACATATTGGTTAAAAATAAAAGATTTCCTCGAGATCCTTAAAGAAAAACCCACTCAAGTCATCGATGCCTGCGCGCGCTTGTAAAATAAACGCGTACACTTAAAGTGCGCGCAATTTATTTAGTGCGAAGGGCTGAAGTGATTGTTACGTAACAAAGAAATTTAAAAAAAAGGAATTGTTACGTCACAGAGGAATTTATCTGTCGCTGCGTGTGATGGAAAATGATAGTACAAAAATCCGAGTGACAACGCAATTTTTTTCTCGCATCCTAAAAATAATTGATGATGCGTTATGGCTCTACATGCTCTATGGCTCGCTGAAGTGATCAGCGAAACTCAAAAGCGCTATCACTACGAGTGATGATTGATGATGGGAAAACTAAAATCCATCACGTGATTGACTTTTGACCAATCCTGTTGCAACATTCTTAGTATGTGGAATATAAATATAGATATATATATTATTACCTGAACAAAGCGTTTTGAAAATTATTTTCTCTCTCAATTTTTAACTTTCCTACATCGCAATCTAGTCTTTTATATGAGTTCACTCTTTTAATAATATCTTGAATGCTTTTTATAGTAAGATACGTTAAGGAAATCATTGTTGGTTTAGGTGATGAGACAAACTATCACTTTCAAGTGCTATCATTTGGAAGCAAAGCTGAGGAAAGATAGCATGATATTCAGATTGCTGAGGGAGTGATAGTTTGTCTCCTCGTCTGACACCAAAAGTTGATTATTTGCTTTATCTTCCACATTGAAAATTATTTTGAACTGTAACTTAGAAAAGATCTAATGACTAAATGTAGCTTAAAGGGGAATCCAACCCAAGGAGAGAATCAACCTTACAGTAAAGAGGAAAATGAGAGGAGCAATCTAAAAAAAGTTTCATCAAAATCGGTTATAAAATAAGAGAGTTATGGAAGTTTGAAAAGTCTAGTTGTTCCTTCTATGGGGATCCTCAAATTGGCATCATCGGCTTCAAAATGGCCGATCTCATGGACAACTCTCCATTCATTTTGTACACAAATTTTCAGATTTTCCCCATTTTCTTTTGAAATATATCTTACCTCCTTCTGAGCTCAACATATGTTGTGTGAAATATATTTTCCCATGACATATCTTGAGCCCAGAAGTAAAGAAAACAAATTTTGAAAGAAAATGGGGAAAATCTGAAAATTTGTGTACAAAATGAATGGAGAGTTGTCCATAAGATCGGCCATTTTGAAGCCGATGATGCCAATTTGAGGATCCCCATTGAAGGAACAACTAGACTTTTAAAACTTCCATAACTCTCTTATTTTATAACCGATTTTGATAAAACTTTTTTTAGATTGCTCCTCTCATTTTCCTCTTTCCTGTAAGGTTGATTCTCTCCTTGGGTTGGATTCCCCTTTAAACTGTTTATGGTGCAACTCACTCAGCTCCTGTGAATAATTGGTCAAACTAAAAAAATTATTATGCGATGAAGTTTTGACAAAACATGAAACAAGATTCTTAGTATGTGGAAGATAAAATGAAATGATTAACTAAAAGTTGTTAGTTCATTTAGAGTAAAAGATGATGATAATTGAATTCTCAAATAGATGTTCCCAATTGTCATGATAACAGGAAAAGCCTTTTACTGTCCTATGGGATGACTACAAGGAAAGAACAGGTCAGACCAGGCATGTACCCAGGCCGCTCGAATTGGTGAGTTATCAACATTTTGTTTCTGCAAAAACTTCAAATCTAATCTAATATGGATTTCTGATTTTGACTATTAAAACAAGCATGAACTATAGAATCCACTTAAATTCTATTCATGAAGAATTTTATTCCCAAGGTTTAAATTCACTTTTATAACTTCAGAGTAAAATAGCAGTTGTTAACAATATTTTGTACAGTCGTCTATGGAAAAAAGATATTAAAAGAGCATATAGTTGTAATTAATCTCAAGATTGGGGTTACTTTTGTCCAAAGACTGCTGCCTCGCTGACTAATGGTTTATTGTCAATAATTCAATTTTAATGAAAAGTGGGTTTAATCCCTTTTGGAATAAATCTCTTCTACAGTGAATTATGAAAACCCCTTTTCCTTTTCTTTTTGTCGTTAATTACAAAATGCATGATGGCTGAATAGATAAAAAAGCGACATGTGACGGGTACGTCCAACCTTCTGTATCAATAGTTTTCTATTATACTACCTTCAAATGTTTTAATGAAAAGATGTTATCTTCTTTCCACAATAACTGTGTTCATATAGCCCCAATGTTATTCTGTGAGTATTCATGTTGATCTCTTTACTGAGTACCCTTTGGTAATTCACTTTGCCTCATGAACGGGAGATTATGGGTTCATTTCCCGGCTGGATCATATAAAAGACTTATAAAAGTGGTACCTATAGCCCCCTCTAACAATTTTTGTTGGGTGTAATAATACATATCATGTTGTGCAGGGCCCTAGCAAAGTTATCAGAACTGAAGAGGCTACTTTGACTAAATAAAACGATATTGTTATTATCATTTACAGAGACGTGTGATGTCTATGATCTCTCAGTTCTACTCCTATGTGCTGCTCCAAGATGATACAGCAGGAACTCCACCAGTTTCAATTCTTGTAAGTAACGATATCATATGAATAAATTTTCCATAAGATTATGCTTTTGTTAATATTGATTCGTCCCTACAGTCCTCTCATAATAAACAGATAGAGGTATATGAATATACGTCCTCAGCTAAGATTACAAAGTTAGCTATTTAGAAGATTGCCCCAGTTTAATTATGTTTTATTTGTTTGTCTCTTGTAGGAGGCTTTATACACACATCTGGAGGAGAGGTATCTGATTCGAGAGGTGTCTTATCTTTGTATGCATGATTTTATCCAAGGTGTCATCGAGTATGCCCCTCCACACAAGGTTAGTGTCGAATTTATATATTACAGGCTTAGAAACATGTATTACATCTGATCGGAGAAGTGTCCTATCTTTGTATGCATGATTTCATCCAAGGTGTCATCGAGTATGCCCCTCCACACAAGGTTAGTTTTACATTGATAGAGAGATACATGTATTACATTTGATCAGAGAAGTGTCATATCTTTGTATGCATGATTTCATCCAAGGTGTCATTGAGTATGCCCCTCCTCACAAGGTTAGTGTTATATTGATAGATTACAGGCTTAGAAAGGGAGGGGAGATAATTGTACTACATCAGATCAGAGAAGTGTCCTATCTTTGTTGACCATTAATGAAATATTAAATGCAACTTTGTAAAGTTTATCTTTTCTTCTTTCTTTATACAGAATACAATTCATAAAAGCCATGCATAGATGAGCAAAAAGATTTTCACATTCAAATGTCCAAATTAATAAATGCAGATCAAAACAATTGTGACCATGCATTGGATGCCCACAGCAATGGAACAACTCGTTTTATTCACTATGAGAGAATTGATGAAAGAAGCCTAACAAAGAACATAAAAGAAATGATTATGAGCTCTCCCTTTCTGAGGCAAGGTTAATTCTTGTGTACTTCCAAATTCCGCCCACTCATTCTGCGCAATTTAATTTTTACAATTAAATTTCAAACACTGCTGCTGATCTATGTGTGGCTCTTTTGAAATTCATTACATTCCAATTGGAAGAAGAAAAGTTGCCTTTTAAAATGTTGTACCTAATAATTTATCAATCTCTTGAAAAATGAACTTTCCACTTCTGCTTTTTCCGGGACACCTTGTACAGTGATGTTGTGTCATAGTCTCTCGATCGTTTTCTCACATATTCTCTCATATGTGTCACAGTTCATACAGATCTTTGCTCATGTGATGGTTGGTAACTTAGATGCTACTGTCTTCCGATATCTTCTCATCTTAACGGATCTTGTAGACCGTGTGGATTGGCATCACATAGAAGACTTCAAGTACTTCATCATGGTCGTCTATCCCTTTCTTAATGTGAGTATAAGTATAAAATATTGTATAACCCTATACTTTTGCATCACAATATTTTCACAATTTTAGATTAGTTAGGGAAATTTTCCAGTGAATAATTTTGCAATTTTTGTAAATGATGATAATAATAATAATAATAATAGATACATTTATATATAAAATAAAGCAAATATACATATTGTTGTTGTTTTCTTTGATAAAACAGGAGGATGAAATAGACCAGCTTCACCTCGGTTACACATCATTCAGCGAGAACAAAGTCACCAAGACTCTCATCTTTGAGTATTTCATGTATATCATACTGAAATACAGGGAACCACGCTTCCAAGATGTAAGTTCTTATGCCATTTAACCAAGCGACTACGGGAAGGGATGCTCCCTGTATTAAACTTGTGTTAATGAGAGAATTCATTCATTGACTTTCTAATGTGTGTGTATGTGTGTGTATAACTGCCATAATGGTTTGCCTGGACATTGCCTGGACAGTTTGTTGTTTGCCTGTAGACATACGATTTGAGTGAAATACATAAAGTAATTTAGACTTACTCCAGGGGGTCTGAGATGTTTTTCACCAATCATTTATTTCAAGTTCCAATTAATTAATTTTGCACAGTATTTTACTTCTATTTGTATGCTAATATATTTGACTTTTCATCAACGGAAATCAAGGAAATCTTACCATGAGTTTGGGTTGGGCTTCATTTAAATGCCATTAAAAATGTGTCCATAATAGAAAAGTGAAGTGTACTCCAACATGCATTTCTTTCTAGTGGGAGGCAGTATAGGTGACAAACAGGTGACCTTTATAGAGAGGTAACCACTAAGATAGGTTTGATGGTATCCTATTCATTTAAATCCTGCAGGTGGAGATGAAAATGGCTCAGCGACCCGGCCGTGAGTTTGGAGTGATGAGCGAGAGAGAATTCAATGAGGCAGCGGATGCGCTAGCTCCACTCGCTAACGAGGGTATGAGACACAGGTTATTCATGGAATCATTGGAGCATTTCAGCAAAGATGGACGTGTGGCGATCAGTCGTCTTACTCGTATCCTTTTCTAACATTTATACTGGTGGGGATGTGTGTTGGTTGAAAGGAGCATGAAACACTTGGAACCCATTAAATTGTATAAAGCAGAAAAATCAAAGGAACGAGATTCATGATAGTTTGGAAACATTCAATAAATAATAAGAAGGTTATGAGCATTTTAATTCATTTTTCTTGTAAACTAAGAGCAATATATATCTCATATCATTTACTTCATAATGTCAAATTTCAATTGAAGCATACAGTTTTGCTATGATTATATCGGCAAAATTTGTAGGCAATATTGGAATAAACATGATATTTTAATTTTTCCCGAAAAGAGTGCCTTTCATAAATTATTTCAAAAGGAAATCTTTCAATGATGCTGTAAACATAGACTATATATATTACTTAGGAAAGACAGAATCCATTTTATAACAAAATATGTATTGGATATATTTTCAGAGGCATCGGAACACTCTGAGTAGACAAAGCATTGGAGGGGCAAGCCATTGTTAACACACAATGGCTTGCACCTCCAATCCTTTCTTTCTGCAGAGCTTTTTGACACTTCTGTATATTTTCGGATATTGTACTTAACTGTTGACTGTTGCACAGACATTGTGAGTTACTTATTGCTGTATGGAATGGCTCCACTCCTTCGAGAGAAGATCTGTGACACCATGCAAGAACATCGCCTGAACTCTGCCGACACACAGTCAAGGGGTAACCCATCAAGAATGCAGTCTAGGGGTACCAACCTTTCCAGGACAGGTGAGTTCCTTCTAGATCCCAAACCCGTCATATAAGTCCTCTTGCAAGGCATTTATTTAAACTTGCCTCTCTGCATCCATGTCTAGGGGAACCAACCTCTCCAGAACAGGTGAGTTCCTTCTAGATCACAAACCCGTCATAGCAGTCCTCTCGTAAGGCATTTATTTAGATTTGCCACTATCCACCAAGGACTAAGGGTAAAGTTCCTTTTGAATCTGAGAAGATCTGTGACACCATGCAGGAGCATGATAGGCTCAATGTGGCTGACACCCAGTCCAGGGGTAAACAATTAAGAATGCAGTCTAGGGGTACCAATCTCTCTAGAACAGGTAAGTTCCTTCTAAATCCCAACATCCTCTGGCAAGGCATTTAATCTATACTTGCCATTCTCCACCCAGGTCTAGGGGTAGCAATTTCTCCAGTGCCCTGTAACACAAAGACTTACGATAGATGAAAAGATCTGATTGTTTTTTTATCGGTAGCCTCATTTGGAACGCAGGCACATTCATAGGTTAGGATTAGGATTTGATTAAGATTAGGGTTAGGGCTAGGGTTAGGATTAAGATCATCAACTTTGGAGCACCTTGTGATATATCTTTTTATCATTCGTAAGTCTTTTTGTTACAGGGCACTGGACAGGTAGGTTTCTTCTGAATTCCAATCTATCAAAACGATCCTCAGGCAAGGCATTTAATCTATACTTGCCACTCTCCACCTGGGTCTAGGGGTACCAACCTCAAAACAGCTCACACATGCACTCAGTCTCATGTCTCTTCCGGTGTCATGGGGGGGGGGGGCTTGAGAGCAGTAGCAGCACACTTTTTCCTCCATGTCATCCTGTAATTTGCAGAGGATCAGCTCTGGCATTGTTATATTTGTCCATGCCTTTCCATTTAAAGCCCAGCTTGTCCATTGTCATCCTTGTCTGCATTCTTCCTCTATAAAGAAAGTATTATATTTTCTTTTGTATGTTATAAATATTTTGTTATCTATTCATGTTGACAGATAGTAATTCAAATGTATCCTAATACATACAGGTCAAGCCACAGAGAGACCAATTGCTAATGTCCTACATCAAGAGAAGAGAGATGAGGAAAAGATCATCACTGCCTCACAGCTCAAGAATCTGGGCAAAAATGTGGAAAGGTAAGAAAAAAGGTGCATTTTTATTCTATTTTAACAGAGATGGGAACATGGTTAAGTCGCTTCCCAGATAGAAGTAGATGTTGCGGTACAAATCCTTCCCTGTTCCATGATTTGTTATGATTCTATTTTCATTCATATGTGCTATGCAGATCAAGCATCTGATCTAACATAATGGGATCGAGTTGGTGTAAAAATGATTTCTTTAAAAAAATCCTCCTGTGAAGCTTATAAACATTCATAAGGTTTATATGTCTTAAATCTGGATTTGTACTGATGCATCATTGTGGGATGTGGGATATATCTAGGATTCTCATGATATTGTAACAACACTTGTCCGTTTACATGTACATGCTATATGCACCTCCGTCACAATCTACTGTGATGTACATTGATGCCTTATATTGACAGTAATGCATCATGACAGTGGCTTATCTATAAATTATTATTTTTAGAATGTTATCACCGAGAAGGTAATAAGCATGACGAACCAGTCCGTTTGAGGACAGTATACCCCTACTTGCAACTCTATTAGTTCTCTTTTCCAAGTGTGACCAGGGACGTGAGAGGAGACCCTGGTGTGACAAACACCTCAACCAAGATATCTATCTAAAACACATCTGTTCCTTGACCTCGGTCCAAACAGTGGTCACCCAAGGTCACAGCTGGGGGCCAATATTGTTTACATTAAACGATCAAGATGTCTGTATCGATACATTTTTATTAGTTTTTTATTCTTGTACTTTCCTTATTCTGAGATCGATTTTCTTCGTTCGAAATTGAAAACGAATTAACATTTGATTTCTAAATATAATATGCCTTTGAAAACTTGAAAAAATATCAAATACAATCATTTCATTCCCATGGGCCGACAACAGGCAGAGCTACTCTTATGTAATATCACAGCTGTTGTTTATCATTAACCCTGGCTCAACGCTCAGGCTAGCCAGCAGAGTTGAAAAGTTAGATAACAGGGATTACCTGGCCATATGCAGGGTCATAGTGCTTGGAAATGAATATCTTGGAGCTTCAAACGAGGTTTTTTGATAGGGGGGTATAGGACCTGAATTCGGCTCTGATACTCAGGTAGGCTTGCAAACGAGGAGTTGACGTAATGGGTGAAAAGTACCATGATATGTCTTGGAAGTCTTAAGAATGTTGACACTGGGTATGATTCATAGCCTTATTAACATCTGTTTCAATATTCACACCAATGGGAAGAGTAAAGAAGAGTAGGATGCTGCAGACTACGGCATATATCCATCCTGTAATGAAGGATTTAAAATCCACTTGATCTAACAGCAGTTCGGCCAATTATCTGATTGTGTAATACCACATGGGCTAAACCCATTATTCATATGATCTTAGAGGTGGGCTATAAATGGGTCATGTTTCAGAACCAAGTTTGGCCTATATTATTATAAGCAGCTCGTTGCACTGATCGATATGCCACCAATTTTAAGAAAATCGGGTGAAAATTGAGACAGTGCAGGCCAAAAAACGATTTTAAGGGGGCGTGGCCAAAAAATGCTGAGTCATCATTTTTCAAAATTTGAAAAAGCTGTAATTCCTTTATTATAAGGGTTATAAAGATGATTCTGGTGTCTATTTATATGTTGTTCAGTCTGATAAATCCAATGGCAGTGTCAAAATTGCAGATAGTGGTGAAGAAAGTACTGAAAAGGGGGTATTATAGTTTTAACCCTTTAATTACCATTAGGGTCTGTGAGGGCGCCCCTAGACAAATTGTGTTGCTCAATTGAAACCGGCGCGTTTTCAGAAATGTCGTTTCATGTATCTTTTCCTTACAGTCTTACCGATCTTTTGACACCAAGTTCATTGAAATCGGACATTCCACAAGAGAATTACTTGACCTTTCGTGGACAAAGGTCAAACTCAAATTTGAGATTTTTGACATTTTGTGTACAAAACCAATGGCAAGGTCAGGTTTCCTATTTTACTCTATAAATCACAGGTAAATCATTCTTTAGACTGCTTTTATTGTTCATTGAAAATGAAACTAAATCTAAATGAAGGCCTGAATTATTAAAATTCCTAAAACAATGGAAAACACAGATAATACATGTAAGAATAAAAACAATAGAATACATAAGAAATTCATAAAACAATGAAATACATTAGAATTATTACAGATGTAGATCTTCTGATACTTCAAATCATTATCTGGATCAATTCTTATTGCGAATGCATACTAGAACCAGTCTAAAGGATGATTTACCTGTGATTTATAGAGTAAAAATAGGAAACCTGACCTTGCCATTGGTTTTGTACACAAAATGTCAAAAATCTCATATTTTGGTTTGACCTTTGGCCACGAAAGGTCAAGTAATTCTCTTGAGGAATGTCCGATTTCAATGAACTTGGCGTCAAAATATTGGTAAGACTGTAAGATACATGAAACGACAATACTGAAAACGTGGCGGTTTCGATTGAGCAACACAATTTGTGTAGGGGCGCCCTCAGAGACCCTAACGGTAATTAAAGGGTTAAAACTATTATTCCCCTTTTTCAGTACTTTCTTCACCACTATTTGCAATTTTGACACTGCCATTTGATTTATCAGGCTGAAAAACAAATAAATAGACACCAGAGTCTTATTTATAGCCTTTTTAATACAATAATTACAGCTTTTTCAAATTTTGAAAAACGATGACTCAGCATTTTTTGGCCACGCCCCCTTAAAATCGTTTTTGGCCTGCACTGTCTCAATTTTCACCCGATTTTCTTAAAATTGGTGGCATGTCGATCAGGGCAACAAGCTGCTCAAAATAAGATAGGCCAAACTTGGTTCTGAAACATGACCCTTTTTTTACCCCTCTATAGCCCACCTCTAATGATCTACTAATAATTTGGTCTAATATCCGTTTGGACTAATATATACTTGGTCTAATTTTTACTTGATCTAATTGTCAATTCATCTAATAGCCAAATTTTCAAATTGCTTTTTCGTATAATTCTCAAATGAATATTTATTCTATAACCAGTTTGTTACAGGCATTGACTAAGTTTTAGAACAAGTGGACATTAGATGAAATGGGGAGAAGACAAAGTATTAAAACAGGCAAAATGGCAATTATACCAAAAGGTAATTAGACAAACTGGTTGTAGACAAAACAGAATGCGGGATGAGAATAAAGGGCTTAGACCAGGTGGCAATTTACTGTACTGTATAAGTGGTTATTTTCGCGGTGACTTTATTTTCGCGAATTTCGCGAGTCACTTATCGCGAAAATTACCACTTCAATACAAGGCTATTTATAGTAACGAAATCATCACCAAAATCGCGAAATTTTGCTCTCGCGAATTTCCCCAACTAGTCCAAAATCGCGAAAATATCTGGACACGAAAATATTGGCTTATACAGTAATTGAAATAAAGACATTTTATTTTTGTCTGTGTTTCTTTTCTACCCCTTGCAGACGATCTCAAAATAGGAGTGTTCGTCAGATCCAAGCAAACCCTAGAATGGACATGGATGACATGATGGGTAATAGTGATTCTATTGATGAGCTAGCAGAGTTTAAAAACAGTGGACTATTGGTGATTGGACCAGATTAATGGACATATTGATTCTATTGATGGAGCTAGCAGAGTTTAAAAACAGTGGACTATTGGTGATTGGACCAGACTAGATAGGTAATGTGATTCATTGATGAGCTAGCAGAGTTTTAAAAACAGTGGACTATGGTGATTTGGACCAGACTAGATGGGTAATAGTGATTCTATTGATGAGCTAGCAGTGTTTAAAAACAGTGGACTACTGGTGATGGAACCAGACTAGATGGGTAATAGTGATTCTATTGATGAGCTAGCAGAAGTTTTAAAAACAGTGGACTATTGGTGATTGGACCAGACTAGATGGGTAATAGTGATTCTATTGATGAGCTAGCAGAGTTTAAAAACAGTGTACTATTGATGATTGGACCAGACTAGTTGGGTAATAGTGATTCTATTGATGAGCTAGCAGAGTTTAAAAACAGTGGACTATTGGTGATTGGACCAGACTAGACTATTAGGATTCTTAAAGCTTTTATATCGTAAAAGAAGAATGTTTGTAAGAGATGAGTATTCTTTTTTTTATCTGGTAACATATTGTGGTATAATTTTAAAATAAAATCTGGAGTTCTCACAATAAAATCAGTTCGAGAGGTCAACTTTCAAAATCATAGATGCAATCAAGTTGCAAAGTCCAAAACTATGTGATATTTGAACTGAACTATGTGTTGAGTAATTCCATTTGAAAAAAAAAAAATTAAACATTCTGTATAAAACGAGAACAACATTTGCACACTTTCATATTCATTACTGAATGAGATCAGTCGCAGCTGATTGTAATAGATTAAACGCAGATGTGAATGGAAATAAATATCTGCAGTTTATATCCATGTGGTCTAACAGCAGTTGGTCCAATTCTCGGATTGTCTAGTACCACATGGGCTAAATCCATTTGTTCTATTAAAATTTTGGTCTAAAAATACTTGTTCTAATGGTCACCTGGTGCGATTGGCAATTTGTCTAATTGTTTAATTGCTTTTTTGGTCTAATTTCAGAATGAATATTTGTACTAGTTTTTTATAGAAATTTACTAATTTGGTGACATTAGGTGTTAGATCAATTGAATATTAGGCAAAATGGACATTAGTTGAATTGATGATAAGTCAAAATGGTAAATAGGCTAAGTGGAAGTTAGACCAACAGGTAATCAGACCAACTGGTTGTAGACGAAATGGAATTGGACCATTAGTCAAAGTGGGTTTAGACCAAATGGCAATTTTACTGACATCCGCCGGTATTCTCACAGGGTGACTAAAGTATAGGCCTACTAAATACATATTCAGTTTTCCTAACTTTAGTCACCCTTCGAGAATACCTGCCTGAGTGGCTAACAAAGAACCAGGATGTCCTGTGTTTGAGACGAAAGAAAAGAATAGATTATTATGTGCCTTGGAAAGGGAGTGTGTTTGAAAAATAACACATTAAATCTACTGGGTGTCAAAATCCCACGTCCTGTTCATAGTCAAAGAAGTATGGATAAAGGCAGGAAGTTAATGCAAATTGTTAGTCCAAATCATGGATTTGATAAAGATAGTAGACACAATCAACAGATTTGTAATTAATAAGAAGAATACTGTATAAAAGCCAAATAATGACTTTGTGAAATTTGATAATTTTAAAATGTTGCATTTTTACATAGGCCTTTATATGTCTTCTTTTTTTTTTTTCAGAATGAAATCCAAAGATGTAATACTGATAATACTGCATTTAAAGCATTTTCTATGCTTTGGGGATTCTGAATAGGAGTGTGTGGTGTTGTTTGAAAATATTTTATATAAAACAAAAAAAAGCTAATTATGGACAGATACAGATATTTATTGTTTTCTTAAATCATGGTTGTCCATTATCAAATACTCACACATGCATGTAAATAGAAAAGTTTTCATCATTATCTTACAAATCCGTCCACTCCATGAGACCCCAAAAAATAAATAAATAAATAACATACAAAGATTTCTTTTAGGGTGGTCTTTTTATAGTTGGTTTTATTTACCGGTATGTATATATTTAATGAAATACTTTATAATATATTTGTTATGTATATAGTTTGAAAACAATATTGCTGTATATTTGATGTGAATATAAGTGTTGCTTGTAAATACATTGTATATGATTTGTGCAACGAGTGCAACAAATAATTTTATATAAAAAACTAATGAGCTAAGCTGTTTGCGCTTTATTTCTTGAATAGATTCATTACTTGTGTGAAACAAGAGGGGGAAATAGTGTGTGTGTGGGTGTGTGAGAGAGCGTCTGTTTGAAAGAGAAAGAGAGAGAGACAGACAGACAGACAGACAGACAGACAGAGAGAGAGAGAGAGAGAGAGAGAGAGAGAGAGAGATGGGGGAGGGAGGGAGTACTGGTCTGGGATGGGGTTAGAGTGAATGAGAAAGAAATCAATTGAAAGTAATGAATAGGAAAAAAAAGTTCATGTGATTATTTGTTTACATACAGTGCGGCCCATAAAAATGTATAGCTATACCCTATTTTGATCTACATCTACTTTTTGAAAAGTTCTTAGATATAGGACATCAATCATTTTTTTTTATTTATTTATTTTTATTTTTTTATGGTAGAGTATAGCCTGGTAACTCATATTCTGTTTAATATCAAATTTATACCTGTTCTGCCTCTGGTTATTGAGCACTTGATCTATAAATATCCTGTGTCAAAATAGACTTGTACCATGTAAAACCAACCCATATTTTTCCAAGGATTTTTTTTTTTCATCCTTGTCAATGGTTATTGCTTCGAACAATATAAATTTTGTCACGGGTTCGATACCCGGTCATCTGTGATAGCACAATGTAAATTTGATATCACTTGTCGGGGTATGAGTTGCTTTCTTATGAAAGAATTAGGGACAAATTTGAATTAGTAATACTAGGCTCCCACAGCTTTGGTTTACATTTTTCTGGGATACACTGTCTACATGGTATACCCCCTTCACAAGGAGCTGTAGGAGTTTCCATTTTCCCTTATTTTCCTTTACTTCTCCCCCTTGTTGAGGGGGGGGGGGGTCAGCGTTACAACAAATCAAATAAAATCAAGTTACTGAATAAAAGCAAATCCGCATTTTGGGATTTCATCGATACAGAATACAAAGAAAATACAACAGAAAACAGATTTTTTTTTTTTTTTTTTTTTTTTTTTAATGCATGAGGCTTTCATATTCGGTTGGTCATACCAAAACTAAGGGGGAAATTAAAAAGAAAGAAAAAAAAAAAAAAAAAAACTGAGAGCAAGCTGCGTTATGGTTAGAATCCCAATTTTGGTAAGAGAAAAACACAGGCGAACACCAAGTGTGCTCAGCTTAGATCAGCTACGTCAAAATACAATTTTGCATTACTATTGGGTCAATTTCACACCATTTTTTTTTTTTTTTTTTTTTTTTTTTTTTAATGAAAGATCAATTTCCCAGCTAACAATTGGACGTTTCTCTGAACGTTTTAAGAACGTTCCAAGTTCGTTCTAATGGACGTTTTGTCAAAACGTTTAGAAAACGTCCTTTTGTGGAAGGTTTTGGACGTTAATAAAACGTTCCAAATGGACGTTTAGAAAACGTTTTCTAAACGTTTAAAAACCCCAAAAGAACCTTTCGAAAAACCTTTTAAACGTTTCTGTGGACGTTCTACGGACGTCCAGAAAACCTTTAAAAAACCTTTGGAACGTTCCACGGACGTTCTGCGGACGTCCAGAAAACCTTTAAAACGTTCCAAACAACGTTCTGCGGACGTCCAGAAAACCTTTGGAACGTTCAGAAAACGTTTTAAGAATGTCTATGTGAACGTTTGGAGAACCTATTAAAACTTATGTAAACAATGTAATAAATAAAAATATGTTATTATTTGCACCTCAAGCTCTTGGCCAAATTGTGGAATGGCACTTAAGAGTGAAGTGTCTCCAATCAAAATCATGCTTAAAGGGCAGACTTGAGTGGGATTCATTTGGATTTAACTCTATATATTGCTCCAGTAAATTTATAGTTTATTGAAAGTATCGTTTGTAATGGTTAGTTATTACTTTCTTTTGTTATGTTAGTACATTCCAATACTGAATTAGTGTTTTTAATCTTTATGTGTGTTTTTCAGAACAATATTACAATAAAACGAAACACCAAAGCATGAATTAATTACTGCTAAATAGAAAAAAAATCATTAAAAACGTTTATTTCCATATGTCCAACGTATTATATGCAAATTACCACTCATTTGCATAAAGTCCTATTTGGACGTTTTAAAAACGTTCATAAACGTTCAATAAAATATGTTCAGTTATAAGATTCCAAATAAAACGTTTTGTGAAACGTTTTGATTAAAACGTTCCATTTTGTAACGTCCAAGAACGTTTAAAAACGTTTCTTTTGGAACCATTGTTTTTTCACAAATTGAAAGTCCAACTTGGAGTTATATAAACGTTTTCTAAACGTTCCATTTCAGACGAGGACCTACGGGACCTGAATAAAACGTTTTTAAAACGTTCTGAAAACGTTTTGTGTTTGCTGGGTTGGCATCACGCATTAAATATGTTTTGTTATTTATTTTATAATTGCAAATTTATATTATTGATGCGTCTCGATATTTTGCGCCCTTCTAGATTCGCCCAACTTAAGTTTCAGATAATAATTTAGAAATTTAAATTTCGCGACCCCTCATTTTCAGGTTAAGTCTCTGCAACCATATAATTCAGTTAAAAATCAAATTTGTTCCACCTCCCGTATAGCCTATCAGCCCTTTTCCGTCTCCGGCCCCCTTTTTTTTTAGTTTTCATTCCAATTCCATGAATATGCCATTACCCCACTACACTCTTTTTTTATGTTTGATGTTTTTTTTTTTTCTTCTCTTTTCTTCCTATCTCTTATTATATCTGAGTTTTATTTTTATTTTTTTTTTTTTCTGTTCGCGATCTTTTTTCCTTTTTTTTTTTTTTTTTTTTTTTTTTTTTTTTTTTTTTTTGGCCAACTCTTTTTTTCACCTTATTTTCTCTTCCTCCCTTTTCATTCTTCTCCTTCCTCCCCCCTCATTCTCTCCCGAGTATTTTCTTGCTTTATGGTGTTTTTCCCCTTTTATCTACACCATTTTTTTTTCTTTCTTATAGTTATTTGGCATTTTCCACTGCACTAGCTGTCTTTTCTATTTTGCATTCCCTTAATTTTTGCCTATATAGGCCTAAAGGGTGGGAAAGCAAGCCTTTCAGGTGTCCAGTTATAAGAACTTCTGAAAGAGTGTAGACTACCAAAATGATGATAGGAGGTATTTAAAAAAAATGATTCGCCATGGGGAGCGGGGCGGGCGATCAAGTTAGGCATATAACGGTATCTCATGATGGACGCTGTCGGTATTTATCCGATGAGCATGATCCCCAGCTGTGCGAACCGATTATGCAATACCGCGTGAGAATTTGAGACAATGGGCCAATCGAAAAGCGTCGCGCTGAAATTTGAACGTGCAATTCACAAACGTGCAAGTGACCATGATATTAGTGCGCGAGAAGATTTGCATTTTGAATCTCATCGTTTTTCTCCGAATAAGTACCCTAAATATGAAATATATAGATGGTTTTGTCTTAAAGTCACCTTCTATCCCTTCTAATTCAAAAATTTTAGATGAAAATAGCAAATTTATGCTTGATTCCCACGGGATTTACTTTGTTTTTATGTAGTAATACACAAATCAGAAGCAGTGATAGGTGCGTGTTTTCAGTTTAAAAATTACATTGCCGTGCGTGTAGGTCAGCGTTCCCCCGGCGGACTGAAAGGTATGTGTAAATGTAAATTTCTGTTCATATATTACAAATTTCAAATAAATATCACTATGAGTATGCGTAAGAGTGTATGTGGTTACGTGACAAGTGTTTGGAACAATTTTCCTGTCAAAAATTTGTGAAATACATGCTTTGAAATGAAGGCCGTGGTCGGCGCGTCATGTGAAAGTGTGTGTGCAAATGCAATGACAATGACAATGAATGAAAATTCCGGACAGCCTCCTTGTTTTGCCGACGCCACCCTGACCGGCGTTGCAAGCGCAACTCCGGTCGCTGGCAACAAAGCCAACCCAAATGAGTTTAGATCTATATTTAGGTTAGTTTCGACAAAGAAACATGTCTTTCGGCGGGTGATGATCATCATCATGTTCATGCATGGACATGGGAATTAATCAGTGAATTGAAACTGACGCTGGTGTGAGAGAAAAAGAAATTGTGTTTGTGAAAATAAGATGTGCAGTGGCAGTGCTGAGTGAATGAAAATTAATTTGAAGCCAAGATCATGAACCTGTCCTCATCTACCGACGCCACTGGCGTTGTGGGGTAGGCCTAGACTAGACTCTATATCCCTATTCTTTTTGAATGTCACAAAGCTAAGTTACTAGTTAGGCTGTCCTGCTTGCCCTGACATCATAGGCATGAATCAATTTGTTCTAACTAGTTAATATTGCCAGATTGTCAGATGATTAACTTAGATTTTAGAAGCATTCAAAATATTTTTTTGGCTTAATCCTGAGACGAAAAACCAGACTTCATTTTTCTTAAGTGTCTTGACACCCAACCCCCCTACTGGCCCTGTACAACTCAGACTGAGTTGATGTGGATTTCTCTTAACATCAAAGGTTTCAAGCAATTGATCGTGGGTGTATTCTATCGGCCACCCAACTCGGACAGAGAAAACCTCCAGCACCTCTCAGACTCCCTGCAAACCATATCATCAGGCATGGGCAGTCCAATAATACTTTTAGCTGGTGACTTCAACTTACCCGACATTGATTGGACCCATCGCACTGTCAAGCCATAGTATACGCAACCGAAGGAACAAAGTGCTCAACACTCCTCGATATATGCAACGACCTATATTTAGAGCAGATGGTTACTAAGCCGACAAGAAC
>CALNVZ010003432.1:34665271-34696843 GCA_940671915.1 Paracentrotus lividus
AGCAGGCGCCACAGAGAACATCTGATCTTGTTTTCACGACACATCCTGCATTCATTGATAATGTGAAGTGACGGCTGGCAATCATGACCAATGCATTGTCAGCTTCTAGTTAAGCGGACTCCAAAGTCACAAGCAAGAAATGCTCGGAAGGTATTTCGTGTATAGCAGAGGCTGAATGCAAATGGAATGCGTGCAGATCTTCTTTAAGTTAAGCTGCTTTTCTCAATAGCAACCCAGGATCTAAATCTGTACAGCAGAAACTGGGATGCTTTCAAATCAGAGATGGAGATCTGATGGAGAAATACATTCCAACCAAAGCGGATATCTGGGAAGAGCAAACCAATCCGTGGATCACAAACGCCATCAAGAGAGGAATCAGGGAAAAGCAGAGGCTGTACAACAAGCTAAAGCTCCAAATCACCAGATGATTGGCTAAAGTACAAGAGTTTATCAGAAGAACTGAGATCCCACTTCCGTCAAACTACTGACTTCCAAATAAGATTTCTCTCCGCTGATAAGAGTAACAAAGCATTCTGGAAGTTCATCAAATCCAAGAAGCAAGAGTCTGCCGGAATTGGATTCCCTCCAATGTGGTCAAAGCTTGTATCCAACAGCAAAGGGAAAGCTTCAGTGCTGAATGACCAGTTCCAATCAGTTTTCACATGGAAGATAAATCAAACATTCCAGATCTTGGTCGACCTACGTTTCCTAGAATGGATAACATTGAAATCTCCGTCGATGGCATAATAAAGCAGTTAAAAGGGATGAATGTTACCAAGGCAACTGGTCCGGATGGTATACCTGGGAGGATCCTGAAGTTCTACGCCGATGAAATAGCTCCCATCCTGACTTCAATTTCCAACAATCCATAGACCAAGGAATGATTCCCTCTGACTGGCGACTGGCGAATATCTCACCAATTTTCAAGAAGGGATAGAAGCAAGGCTTCTAAATACATCCGAAAATCACCCTTGATGCCACTTCCTTGGAGGCTTTCAAGGGGGCGCTTCCATCCAAAATATAGAACATGAAAGCAAAAAAAACAAAAAACAAAACACAAAAACAAAACAAAAAACAAAACAAAACAAAAACAAAAGCAACTAAAATGTAACAAAAACACAGTGCTAATTCTATGCACCTAAGTTGATTCCTCAGCGTTATATCCTTACTTATGGATCCTGCTGAGTATCGTCATAGACATAGATCTAGGTCTAGCTGGCTGCACCCCTAAGTTAGGCCTTGGGTAATAGTAGTAGGAATCTAGGATGGGGATGGGTGTTTGGACACTTAACAAAAACAAAGCCTTTTTTGGTCTTATCGTAATGTTAGATGTGAGGATTAGTTAAGCTAAAAAATCACCACCAATATTTGTTCTCTTAACTGTGTCTCTCTCTAAAAAAAAAAATGTAGATGGCTAGACTAGTGAAATTCGTCTGTCCAGAAACCCAACCCGTTCGGACTGTGACACCCAACAACTGGGTAGATTATATTTAGTCTGGGTAGATTATATTTATGTCTGTGCACATAAAACTTTTAATTTAAATTTTTATTTTTTAAAATTTCCGTTCTAGCTCTCTTCATATTCTTACATGATCAATGAATCAAATAGCTTTCATGAAATAATTTTCAAGAACAACATTTAAAAAAAAAATAATAATAATCTAAGGATCAGACTTTTTGTGCTGAAATTAATCCTAAATTTATTTGTTTGTTCAATTTGATTTTTTAAAACTAAGCTTCAATGACATTCATTCTATTGCTTTCATCCTTTTTCAGGTAAGGATATTCAGTCAGTCTTCATGTGAAAAAATAGGTAAAAATGACGCTGCACGGAAAGATTGTGGTCATCAAGAGAAATGGCGCAGACGGTGCCCATTTCCCCCTCACGGCCGAACAGTGTTTATTCGGAAGGTAAAAAACGTAACTCTATCATCCTTGTACACGGTTTACCATAGACTTACGATTGATATCAATCTTACTCCGTATAATTGATATACTACCTGGTACTGGAATTATTTTTCTAAATATTTGGTGCTCATCAGATTTCATCAAAAGTTTTGAAGTTAAAAAATGAATAGAGCTACCATAAAATTGTGTTTTACTTTATCTAACTATTTGATAGCATTCAATTTAACCACAAGTTTGAAGGTAAGAACTGAACTCTGGTAGAGAATTGGGTTTCTTTTTCTAAATATTTTACGAAGCATTATATTTCATCTCAATTTTAAAGATAAAACTGAACTATGTCATTTTTTTTCTTAATATTTGATTAAGCATTAGATTTTATCCTAAGTTTTTGTCAAGATATTTAGGCTATTGTACCTTCTAAAAATGAACATTTTAAATCTATTTTAAAAAAAATATTTCATTTATTTCATTCAGTGAACTTTTGATATCTTTTTCTGATACTTTGTCAGTTGAAATATTAATTGAATTGATGACCCATTCTTCATTCATCTTCATTTTTCAGAACGAATGAGTGTGACATCCGTATACAGTTGCCCAATGTGTCCCGGGAACATTGCAGGATTGATGTACAAAAAGATGGAGAGGTAATATGGATGTCTTTTATTTTATTAATTATTCAGTGAACACAAAAGGTTGAATTGTTTTCTGCAGAAATCGCCCCACCTTCTTGCCTGCTTAGGGAAGGAAAGACAGTAGATTAATCTTTAGTATAACTTTGGAAGAAGAGAGATCTTTGTTTTCATTTGTTTTGTTGTTTAAATAATAATATTGAGGTTTGTCTGTAGTGTAAACTTCGGTTTGGTCTCAGATCTTTTTAACAAAATCAAAACCCCACATTAACTGAAGGGGACTCCCAACATTTCATGTAGATATGTTAAAGACGGGGAATCTTCATCTTCCATGGGTAATTTGACACCATGGATGTTTACCCAGTAACAGGTGTCATCCCTCACCTGACCACTGCAAGACCTTAGTAATGCCTTGTTTATTCCACCCATCCCTCCATCTGGTAAAGTCATTAAATCTCAGTTTCCCTGGCCGATCATGCCCGAAGCTCTTCGGGGTGGGACAGATTGTTTTGCTGTGGTCCAGAAATTTAGCTTCAAGGTGGTTATTTCAAGTGCTTTTCAACAAGTCTGGGATCAGCAAATTTTGATCCACTCCCCATGAAAGCTGAAGATTCCCCGTCTTTAAGGAAAGTTTACAAATATTGTGTAAGGTGAGCTAGCTATATATTTTTATCATTCTCGTAATGCTCATATTATCATATGAAATAACGATCATGATAATGACTAATCCAGGCCGCTACAAAAAATTTATTTTTCACTTGCCCTGTTGGGCAAGTGAAATTTTTTTTGCTTGCCCGAGAGGAAAAAACACTTGCCCAAATTTTATTTTCATTTTCTTTGTTTAAAGATATTTTTTAGTAGCAATATCATCTCATAAATGTCCACAAACAAAGGGCCTAAAAGACAAAAGCACCACTAAATTTGGATCTAAAAAAAAAAAAAAAAAAAAAAAAAATTTTAAAAAAAAATTTAAAAAATATTAATTAAAAAATTAGTGAAATAATTTTCATGCCAAATTATCTTTATTTTTATATGTAACAAGCAGAAAAAATAGCATTGAAATGAACATTAACAAAAGGTAAGAAAGAAAATATATCCGAATTTTAATAATTTCTCATCTATAAATATAACAATGAGTCTGTATGTTAAGACTAGCACCATACATCGGGAAGCTCTGCAGTGCAGATCGGCGAGATGTTTAGAATAACAAATTCAATAATTGGCTTATTTCACAAGTTTTAGGGATTTCATTTCAATTGTAAGGTAATGTTTTCTACAGTAGGAGAGCCCTGTGTAAGTATCTTGTCTAGTGTGTGTTTATAAACACCTCTTTTATTGTGTTTTTGAGGTGAAATGTTATGGGGAAATCGTTGATGCTGATACCCAGCACCGACGATTGCCTGGGCCGCTGGGGCTGGCTGCAAAGGCGCCTTCAACACGCTCGTGTTGCACTGTGCTGAAATTATCGCTGGCCCGATCGGGCAAGTGACTTTGAACTTTGCTTGCCCGCCCGCTGTTTTCACTTGCCCCGGGCAAGCGGGTTTGTCGCGCCCTGCTAATCAACTCTTTTTTAATCCTTGGTATGTGGTATGGTTTGATACAGGTACACCTTGTGAATTTGAGCCAGGTCAATCCCACTCTCTTGAATGGTAAGGCTGTCATGGACAAGGAAGCTGTACAGCACAAAGATGTCTTCACAATCGTTGATAGGTCTTTCAGGTATGGATGAGTCTATAAAGTACAAAATCAAAAAAGGATTAGCAGTAAGCACAGTCAGGACCAAGCCAAATACCAAAAAAAAAAAAAAATCTTATCATCCAAACAAAAACGGTTGGGCTTCATAATTGAGAGATTTAATTCGCATAAATATAGTTGGGCCATTCAACGGTAAGTGGTCCTGAGCACCAAAAAATAAAATTGGCATATGAATGCCCAGATGTGGCTTTTTTGTTAGATACAATGTAAATACCCACAAAATCAAATTCCAAAACTGATTTTGCATTATTATTACCACTACCAGAAATACGTGTTTCAGAGTATACTGTCTGTTAAGGAGGGGAAATAATTTGAATTAAAGGAAAATTTGATAACACCACAATATGATTAATTTGACTACAATATTGATTCTTTTAACTTTTATTCTTCAACATTTAGTTATTTTAATCAAATCCATATCATATTTTACCATGAGAAGTGCAACTTTTCGAAAAAAATTGTTAACAAAAAACCTCATCTCAAGATGTAACTTACGTAACGCAAAAACAACAACAAGTTTTATCTTCCTAATTTCAACTGAAAAATGTAGTTTTATGTCTTCCCTCTTGATTTTTAATAAAAGTTAGTCAGGAGAACTAAGCACTTCACAGGAATTCAAATTTCCCAAAAAAGGTTGATGATTCCATTTTCTCTGACGTAACTTACGTGACGCTCAAAAAATTGATTGTCATTTTTTAATTCAGGCCGAGTGAGCTTATTTTTGTTTCTTAAATTTGAGAGTATATGGCAAGGATCTACCATAATAGGATTTAAACTTCCAACGCAGTTTATTAAGAGGACAGACCTTTAATGTCAATATTTTTCTCTGAAATGTAACTTACGTAACGTGGAATGGCCCAGTTCATGAAAATATAATGTAGGTCCATTCTTTATATGATTTGATTCATTGTCCCTACAAAATTTGACATTGATTCGACATGCCATGGCTGCCATTTTCCTAATTTTTATTCAAGTTTATATACTTTGGACTGATTTACAAATTTCAAGGACACTTGTTATGATACTCATTGATTGGTTCCCAATTTAGATACTTTGAAAATTAATGAAAATTATATGGAAAGATAGATGGAAATAGTATTTAAGACCCACTTTCTTGCCCTTTTGGTTGACAGGTTTGAATACCCCCCAGGCTCAAAGCGCAGGACTGCAGGCAACCCTGAAGTCCAGAGCCCAGAAATCTCTTCTACTACTACCAAGGCACCATCTGCAGGTGGTGACACCCCACGCTCCACGAAGAAGGGTCCAGGGAGTAAGCCCACCACTCCTGCTCAGAAAAAGGCAGCAACCCCCGCCAAAGGAACACCCAAAGTAGCTGCAGCAGCAACACCCAAATCGCCTGCTGTTCCCAAGACTCCCAAGTCCACTAAGAAGGAATCTCCTAAGGCTACAGCTCCAACGCCAAAGTCTGCTAAGAAGGAATCGCCTAAGGCTACAACCCCGGCACCCAAATCACCCGCTGCGCCAAAGACGCCTAAGTCCGCTAAGAAGGAATCGCCTAAGGCTACAACCCCAGCACCTAAATCACCCGCTGCGCCAAAGTCTGCGAAGAAGGAATCACCTAAGGCTACAACCCCCACACCCAAATCACCCGCTGCGCCAAAGACGCCAAAGTCTGTGAAGAAGGAATCACCTAAAACTCCAGTGGCCACATCACCTGCCACTCCGAAGACACCTACATCTGCTAAGAAGGCATCACCAAAGGCAACTACTCCAAAAAGTAAGCTTAATTTGAACTGCAAATGCAATGGTTATAAAATGCGGTAAGTGCTACATGCACTTTTCTACGACACAGAGATAGTTACGTATTGCACTTATGACATGTTGTGACCACTGCATAAAGTACATAACACCAAATTAAGGAGTTATATCATTTTATAGAATAGTAGTTTTCTTGTTTGGACTGATTCGCATGATAAACTTATAATGGTCCTAAATAGTTATCACACCAATGCTGCTCATTGAGACATGGTGAGAAATGTTTTCACTTGGATCATAAAAGTATGTAGTACATACAGGTATATTTGTAGGAAATTGGAACGTGATCGGGAAGTATTTAAGTTACTTTTCTTTTCTAGACATTGACTTTAAAGAATATCTACATTTCAATTTACTTTATTTTCTAAAACTCCAGCAAAGAAGACTCCAGTGAAGGTTTCACCTAAGACACCCACCCCTAAGAAGGCTTCCCCAGCCCCTGCCAAGCGAGCTAGTCCCAAGGATGCCAAGACACCACCTCCAGCTAAGAGACGCAGTGGCTCCCTCAGCAAGAGTGGAGGAAAGGTAATGATTGTTTGATTTGTTTACAGCAGTACTGGTTTACAGTCGTGTGATATTTACGACAAATGCACGTTTTCAAGTCTTGATGTTTTGTCTTTTAAGTATTGCACGCTGTGTGTAATATGTAAACACTATTGATGTGCAGACAATCGAGACGCAGTTATCACCAAAATTAAACCTAAATTTGCTTGCATGATCCAATCAGATGTAAGGATATTAGTAGCTTCTATCAGCTGCTGTAACTTCTTATCTGGGATATCTTTTCTTATCTTTTTTAAAATTTTTTTTAAAATATATATTATGGAAGTTTGCGTTTGTGAAAGTAGAAAATCCCCTTTAATTTCCTCTTTACAGCTTACTTGCTGTACTCTTCTGTGACAGAATTTTTTCTTATTAAATTCCTAAATAGCACAGAGCAACAAATAATACAAATATTTAGAGTAACTGAAGTGGACATTAGAAGTGCATTAGTTGGAATTGTGATAAAAATGAAATATATCCCTAGTTTCTGGCTCTCGCCATAGTTGTTTAAAACACGTAGAACCGTGCAACGATTTACTGTTGTGCAGCCTTGTAATTTTATTTAGCTAGATGTTGATAAAATGTATTAAACACTACATTTCAACCATTTTGGATTACAAGGAATGCAAAACTCTGCGGTGAGGCTGGTAACTTGCAATTCAATTTGTGATTACATTATCTCAATATGGGAAAATTCATTGACTTCCAATGAGACGGTGTATTGAGTTTAAGATTTTGACCTTGTTGTTCTTGTGCATGCAAGAATCAGGCCCTGAATAGTTGCAAGAATGAATCACCAAATACTGTCCTGCTACATGTAGGAACCTACGCTCTCAGTCAAACTGTGAGTTAATTGCTCACTCTCTGTGCACATATTTTTATGGTGCAAGATCATTTCAGCAAGCTGCCGCAGAGTTGTGAAATAAGCTACCAAATAATCTTAGACAAGCTGATATGGTGGAGAATTTTAGTAATCTGTTGAAGATGCACCTCGTCCATTCTTTAAAATAGTACATTCTTATATTTTATGTCAAAGCATTTTTTTTTCCTTACGTGGTATTGCCCTATTGTTCCTTTTTCTTCTTTCTAAGGCGCCTTCTCCAAACAAAGTGCACCAGCTTCCCGCGACTTTTTTACCAAAAGACGATTTATCGGCTTTTGAATAGACAACTCCATCAGATGAATAGAATCCCAAAATCTTAATACGGCTTAAACACGTTAAAAGCAGAAAGGCGATTGTTTCTTGCGTTGGATCAGGAAGCTGCTGGAAACTGACGCACTTTGTTTGGAGAAGGCGCCTAAGTTCATAGATACATAGATTTATCTTTTTGTGATATAACGCCCAAGAAGATGTTCATTATTATTATTATTTCCTCCTCCAATTAGATGACAGCCTTCGGTAGTCCACGTATTCCCCAGACCACCCCTCTGAAGAACTCCATCAGTCAGCTGAGACGTCGATCTGCCCCAGTTAAGGAAGAAGAAGAGGGTGTATCTCCAGCAAAGAAGGCCACGCCCAAGAAAGCAACCCCTAAGAAGGCAACACCCAAGAAGACGCCCTCAAAGGCTCCGACTCCAAAATCTGCTGGTAAGTCTTTTCTGCTTTGGTTTATTTTTTTCTAAAGCTGATGATGCACTCGTGTGCCAATTGCCATGTTATGAACTTAGTTGTTATTAAGTAAATTTTAATTTATTAGACACATGTATGCTTGCATATGTTTGAAATACTGACTTGGAGAAGTGCTTCATTAGATATTTTATATTTGCTCTCATAATATTAAATGGACTGTTTTAAATAATGATTCAAGAAAGAAAAGGGAAACCTACAATTCAATTTATGCAAGCTATAAAAGAACACAAACTTATTTAGTAAGATCCAACCTCTCCAATATAATCCATGTCCTTGCTAAATGGTCATCACATGGATTAGTTTGTTGAGTTTGATGGGATAGTGGTTCTGTTCAAGTTCCTGATCCAGCATGTACATAAACTCTCACTGCTTTTATAAACATGAGATGATAGGTATTCATGCTTGACACTTGTCATCCTTGGACTTTAGTAACAAGCATCATCTCTGTAACCTGCTCTGTAGGTTGTATTGCTTACTGATGAAAGAAATATTTGATGGATCGTGAGCAAATATAGTGGTTAAAGAATCTAGACTATTCCGCTATAATTGATAATACTCTTTAATAATGATGCATTACGAGTAACGAAAATATTGTTTTTTATTTTAAAGGCAAATCTGCCAAGAAAACTCCAGCATCGGGTAAAAAGCGCAAGAGTAGCAGTGAAGCAGCACCCAGTGCCAAGAGAAAGCGTGTCTCCTTTGGTCCTACCCTAAGCCCAGAGCAGTTTGACAAGTACCTTCCTCCACTCACTCCTGTGAAACGTGGTCAATCTCCTGCACGAAGATCACTGGGAGTTGCGACTCTACCCGTTCCTAAACGAAAGTCCTTCAACAAACGTGCATCTATCGCTGCCATTGTCACTCATCCAGTCATCCAGGAGGAACCGACCCCCAAAAAGTCTCCTGCTGCAGCTAAAGCCAAGGCTTCACCAAAGCCATCTCCAAAGGCTTCACCCAAAGCAGCAACACCAAAGGCTTTGCCTAAAGCTGCTACACCCAAGGCCGCTACGCCAAAGGCAGCAACACCCAAGGCTTCTAAGGCATCAACACCAAAAGCTTCACCTAAAGCTGCTACCCCTAAGGCTTCACCCAAAGCTGCTACTCCAAAGGCAACACCTAAGGCCTCACCTAAAGCTGCCACACCCAAGGCAGCCACACCCAAGGCAACCACACCCAAGGCAACACCTAAGGCCTCACCTAAAGCAGCTACCCCTAAAGCCTCACCTAAAGCTGCTACACCAAAGGCTTACACCTGAAGGCGCTGCTCCAAAGGCTACACCTAAAGCTACATCCAAAGGAGGGACTCGCCCAAGCGTCGCCAAAGAGGCAGCATCTTTAGCAGATGAGAGTTTCACAGGCCTCCTGAGCTATTCAAAACACCTCGCCACACAGAAATAAGCCGCGTCAGCCAAGGAAAGGTGGCCAAAGTCACCCCAAGCTGCATCGTTGTAAGGAAGATTGCTACACCGATTAAGGATGGAAGGAGATCCAAAGGGCTGCTGCCAGTAAGAGGCGTAGCCTTCCAAAGGCTATACCACAGCACATGAAGGCTGAGATTGTTGCTGAGAAGCTGCTATGAGGCAGAAAGACGACCATCTCCAAAGAAAGCCTTGAGCACTCCTTTGAAGACACCATCAAAAAGGTATTTTAAAGTGTTTTTTTTTTCTTTCTTCTTCTTTTTTAAAACTTTCTCAATGAGTAATACTTAACTATTGATACTTATCATTTGTAAGAAAATGAATTGCTTTTGTACTACAACTGTTTAAACAAAGTTTTACCTTAGCAATCAACACTAAACTAATCTTGTACATTCAATACAAATAGAATGTGTCAATACAAATAGAATGTGTCATGTTTTGTCACACTATCAAATTGAGATTTAAAAAAAAAAAAAATTATACGAAAAATGGCTGTGCAAGGATTTTATTTTTGGTCAATGAATCAAAAGAGTGGATTTACTCTTTACTAAAACTGATAATTATTTACATAATGTACCAAGAAAAATTCAAACTCATATTTTTGTTTGATATTTCAGGGTGTACAGCTAAAGAAAGCATCCCCTAAACCTACTACCCCAGCGAAGGCTGCCTCACCCAAACCCACCACTCCTAAGGCAACGACTCCAAAGGCTGCCACTCCAAAGGCTGCCACACCAAAGGCCACCACACCTAAAGCTGCCACTCCAAAGGCTGCAACTTCAAAGGCTACAACCCCTAAGGCTGCTACACCTAAGGCTGCAACCCCCAAGGCTGCAACTCCAAAGGCTGTCACACCTAAGGCTAAGACTCCTGCAAAGAAGACCCCTGCAAAGGCTACCACACCGAAAACACCAGCATCAGCAAAGAAGACGCCTAAATCTGCAAAGAAAACTCCTGCTAAAGCTGCTACTCCTGCATCAGCAAAGAAGACACCTGCCAATTCAGCCACCAAGAAGACCCCTGCAAAATCAGCTGCCAAAAAGACTCCAGCCCGCTCGGCCTTGAGAAAGTCTTTGGCCCGTTCTGCTCTCAAGAAGACACCGGCTCGTTCAGCTCTGAAGAAGACCCCGGCTCGTTCTGCACTGAAGAAGACCCCTGCCAGGCCCAAATCTGCCCGTAAACCAACAGGTAAACCTACCTGGGCTGACATCGCCAAGAGGGGTGCAGCAGTCAACTCCTCCAAACCTACCTGGACTGTCAAGTGGGCGGGCAAAGCCAAGGCTAAGGCTATTGCCAAGAAGGTGAAGAAGGTTCGACAGATCAAAGCCAAAACTCCCAAGGTAAGTCTAGTATACTTAATGTTTTACTAAGTTTTGTGATTGGAAATAGAAAATCATTTTGAAAATATTGTGAAAATGCTCAACATTAAATGAGATTTGAAGACACGAATGCAGATAGAAGAAATGTTATGCATGGCCTTTAATTAAATCATGAACATAAATTTGGGAATAGAAATCGACTGATTGGTTTATGCAAGGGGCCACAGTGAAGTGATGCAACTTTTTAGATATAAATTTGAACAAGAATAAAACTGACCAGAAATGCATGATATTAAAAAAAAAAGAGCAGAGAAGGAGGGATCACCAGCGAGACTTGAACCAAAGACTCGGATTCCTAGACCGGTGCTCTGTTGACTGAGCTATAAGTCTACATTGGTGTTATTCCCTCAACTTTCAATGCTCGTGTCGTTATTCTATTAAAACCTGATAAGTCGGTAAAGCACCGGTGTAGCAATCCGAAGGTTTCTGGTTCGAGTCCCGCTGGAATCCCATGTTCTTTGCTCATTTTTCATATTTGTTGTTTTGTTTTGTTGTGTTTTTTTGTTGTTGACAGTTTTGATAAGCCCTTATGTTGATGTATAATCGGTAATAATTTCTATTCTTTTTCCCTTTTTTTTCATTGCAGAAGGTTGCCAGGCTTGGAGCTGCTAGCACTGGTCATGCTGATTCTCCTGCCACGATTGTAATCAAGAAAACTTTGAAGGCTAAGACTCCACTGAAGACCAAGAAGGGACGAAAGACACCTTACAAGAAGCTTCCTTCCAAGAAGACCCAATCTGCTGCAGACATCAGCTTTACAGGCGTGGAACAGCTCTTCCAGACTCCTCCACCTTCTAGAAGCTCCAAGGTAACTCCAGTCAACACTCCAGACCTCAAGACACCTGAGGGTCCAGGAGAGATGTTTGTATCGCCACTGACCACACCTGCAAAGTCTGCAACCAAGAAATCACCTGCAGGAAAGGTTACCAAGCCAGGTAGAAAGTCAGAAGGACTAACTGGAGTTAAAAGACTGATGAAAACTCCAAAACAGAAGGGAGCTTCGCCTAAGACACCAAGAATGGCTGGCCTCAAGAAAATGATGAACACGCCAAAGTCACCCAAGACACCTAAAATGGCTGGACTCAAGGAAATGATGGCAACTCAAGCATCACCCAAGACACCTAGAATGGCTGGCCTCAAGAAAATGATGACGACGCCAAAGTCCCCCAAAACACTAGAAATGGGCTGGACGATGAAGATGAATGAAAAAACCAAAGTCCACAACCATCTCCCAATACAACAGGCATCAAAGAGTATGAAGAGACTCCCAAACAGTTTGACACCTTACAGATTTTGAAGGTATTCCAAGATCTTGTTTTTGCGCATCCCCTGCTGCCATGAAAACTGAGAACCAGGCGAAGCAATTCAATGAAGATGGAAAGGAGAAACACCTATGGTGCAAGCCAGCAAAGAGAGCACTGTGTTCAGAAGACACCTGCTAAGACCCCAGCAAAGGCCCCAAGTCTCCTGCTGTGACACCAAGGTTACCCTGCCAAATCCCTGCTCTAGAAGAAGACACCAGCAAAGTCCCACTGTGACACCAAGGCGAAGACACCAGCAAAGTCCCCGCTGTACACCCAAGGCGAAGACACCAGATGAAAGTCCCCCTCTGTGGAACATCCAAGGGCGAGAAACTCTTAGCAGGAGGGAGGGTCCGGAGTGGTGGCGAAGTGTACCACTTTAGTTCTTCTTGGCACAGGCGAAGACACCGCAATAGTCCCTCGCTGTATGACATCCCAAGGCAAAGACACCTGCTCCAGCCAAGAAAACACCAGCAAAGTCCCCCGCTGTATCACCCAAGGCGAAGACACCAGCGAAATCCCCCGTTGTGACAACCAAGGCTAAATCACCTGCTCCAGCAAAGAAAACAACTAGGGGAAAGAAGGCAGTAGCAACTCCTGTCAAATCACAAGTAAAGAAAACTACAAGAGGACGAAAGGCAGCCGCTAAACCTGAGCCAGTTACAGTTGATGCTAGTCCAGAAAAGACCCCAGTCAAGAGAACGACAAGGGGGAAGAAGGCCGTAGCTACCCCTGCCAAGTCGCCAGCAAAGAAAACGACCAGGGGAAAGAAGGCTGCTGCTAAACCTGAGCCAGTTGTTGTTAAAGCTAGTCCAGAAAAGACCCCAGCAAAGAGAACAACGAGGGGAAAGAAGGCCGTAGCCACCCCTGTCAAATCGCCAGTAAAGAAAACAACAAGAGGACGAAAGGCTGTTGCTAAACCTGAGCCAGTTGTTGTTGAAGCTAGTCCAGAGAAGACTCCAGCAAAGAAAACAACGAGGGGGAAGAAGGCAGTAGCCACCCCTGTCAAGTCGCCAGCAAAGAAATCAACCAGGAGTAAGAAGGTCATATCCACCCCAGTCAAATCACCAGTAAAGAAAGCCACAAGAGGGAGAAAGGCTGCCACTACAGCTCCTGAACCCAGTCCTGCAAAGTCTGCGGCCAAGAAAACGACCAGGGGAAAGAAGGCTGCTTCTAAACCAGTAGAGCCAGTTGCTGTTGTTGAAGCCAGTCCAGAGAAGGCCCCAGCAAAGAAGACAACGAGGGGGAAGAAGGCTGTAGCCACCCCAGTCAAGTCGCCAGTGAAGAGAACGACAAGGGGGAAGAAGGCCGTAGCCACCCCTATCAAGTCGCCAGTAAAGAAAACGACCAGGGGAAAGAAGGCTGCTGCTAAACCTGAGCCAGTTGTTGTTGAAGCCAGTCCAGAGAAGGCCCCCGCAAAGAAAGCAACTAGAGGAAGGAAGGCAGCACCTTCACCAGTCAAGAAGCAGGTACCTGTAGCCAAGCCTGCCGCAACCCCTAAGAGAGGAAAAAAGCGTGCCGCTCCAGAGCCAGAGCCTGTAGCATCCCCATCTCCCAAGAGGTCTCGTGCTGGACGATTCAAGGCAGCACCAAAATCACCCAAGGCCGCTACACCAAAACCATCACCAAAGGTGACAAGGAGAGGTAAGGTTGCAACCAAAACAGCAGCATCACCGAAGAAAGCTACAAAGGCCGCAGCATCTACTCCAAAGGCCACAAGGGGAAAGAAGACCGCAGTGAAGACTCCAGTAAAGCCTTCACCAAAGGTTACAAGAGGAAGAGGCAAAGCTCCAGCTAAAGTCGCTAAAGCATCACCAGCTCCAGCAAGAACCACTCGTTCTAGGAGGAAATAAACTGATAGAGGTCTGACTAGAACAATATTTTTTCATGTCTTTATATGTAAATACCTTGTATAATATGTAGAATTTTATCTCATACAATTGTTAGCAAGAAAATCATTAATGATGAATTTCGGCAGATAATAGACTATTGCACCTTGGAATCCTTCTGTTGAGATCTGCCTGTGGTTCATGTTCATTTTTTTAATCGTTTCCACATTGTTGACTATGTCAATAAATTTTATAGTTGGTGTGATTTTAAGCAAAATGGTAATAACAAAATAATCTTCATGCCCAGAAGATAGGGACTTGTGCAAAATCTACCTCATTAGATCTTTAGTATGCACAACTGTTTGCCATACATTTTATCAAAATCATATGTAAATAGTATCTTAACAGGGCTATAGTTCACATGATTGTTAATGTTTATAAATATTCTCTAAACTATAATATTTTTAAAAGAATTCTAAAGCTACTTGCCAAGACTTAAACTTCATCATTAGTTTTGCAAAAAATTTGGAAGCTAAAAAATAAGGTGCATCTTTTTCTAATAAAAATGTATGTAGAAATTATAGTTATAGAACAATCTTTTTCTAAATAATAAAGATTCAATGCATTGTAATATTTAAGAATAATTTCTTTCATTCACAATTTTAAAAAATAGTGCCACACATTTTTGAAATCATGATTATCATATAAAATGTCAATCTACAATTCAATGATTAGTTCTTGTTGACTTGGATTTTAAAGTGAAATCGTGTATATAAATGCTCTTTGACAATGTCTTTTCTACCACGATGACCAATTTGTGTATGCAATTGCAGTTTGAATATTGTAAATGCTGTAAATAGTCTTTTCTGTGATGTATTCCAAGAGAGTGCCTAGTCCTCTAATGGTCCTGAGTTGCTGGCAATACTCTACCACTACATGTAAATGTACATTAAACAAAAATAAGGACATCCAATTCATTGAAATCAATACTGTGAAACTAGAAACGGGCAAGAATTGTCTTCTTGTTGTGAAATAGCTGTGAAGCATTCTAAATTTGTGGTTTTAACCCCCAAAATTTGATTTCTGAACAATTTAGAAAATTTGTATGCCCACAAAAGTATCTGGTTTTACTGACATGTATTTAGATCATTGGCATCTTTAATAAAAATGTATTTGCTAGTAAAGGTAGTTTAAAGTAGGACTAAGATGTTTTTTCTCCTTCTTGGTGCAAAGTCCACTCTCATAACAATATGCTCATTATCGAGCCAATTTGCTTGTTATAACAATATTTTGAACATGAGCAAATATTTGAAATTGAGACAGGAAGAATTGTCTTGTTAGAACAACATCCCATCGTATCTCTGTAATTGCAGTGGACTGTATTATTTCACTATCTATCCTGAACTGAAATCAGTGTGAGTGTAATCTGTACATTATCAAAATGGTGGGTTACATTTTATGTCTAGGAACTTTCATTCAACAATGTAATTTTTCTATGTATTATATTGAAATATCAGGATGTCTAGTTCTTTGTACTTGTAGGTAATCTGAAACCAGATGCAAGAAACTGTCAAAGTTCACTGACATGAATGTGAAACATTTTGTTAATAGATTCCACAAGCATTTCAATGGGATAACGACCCATACTTTTGATGATTTCTTGCATCACTGATCCATTTTCCAGTTCTGTTAAGTTGCTGTGATGGTAGTTCAAAGGCATTATATTCATCTGAGTGCTGTTCATAAGATTTGGTAAACCTGTAACATGTAGTATACTTTACTTGATGGACAACAAAATGATTAAGTATCTGGTATGTAAATAGGATGGTCTGTATGATAGGGGCTTCAGGGGTACTTATATTACTGTTTTTATAGCTTGTAAATTGTTTGATACTTATAAAATGGGTCTGAAATGAACATGTATGCATTTTCTACTGATTTTTATATTACACGTGACATCACTGTCATGAGTGGGGACCAAATTTTAGTCGATTTGTGGCTTGTAAAATCTGTAAAATAAGATCGTAGCACAATGCATTTCTTTTAAATTACTGGATTTTTAGTGTTGATAGGATTATAATATAACTTATTGATTTGCTTATTTTGTTTGATTTGTTATTTTATGTTCTGCATACTTACATTCCATTACTCAAAGCATGGCATGTTTCAATACATATGCTGTACACAGACCTTTAAACTGGTATATCTACGATGTAGTCAGCCTTCCACCTTGTATAACTTCAACAATTGTCCTGCAGTTTGTACCGTACATGTATTATTTCATTTTTTTTGTAATTATGTAAATATTTTCTGTTTCTCTTGCTTTTTCTTTCTTTGTTCAATGTGTGATATTTGTTGATAAATGTAGTAAAGTTCCTTGTGAACCCCAGACACTGATTCATTAATTCTTGCTTTTTTTTCCTGTACCCTATTTATATTACAGTACAGTCCAGTCCTGTTATACTGAGGTGCTTGGAACCAAGCCAATTATCTTGCGGTAATGAAAACTTTTTATACTGGACATAAAGGCCCATATTCTCAAAGGCCGCCTAACTTTAAGCCTAGCTTAAATCGGTGGTTTAACTATGGCTTGCTAAGATTTGATCAATCTGTCTATGCTGCATGTTCCTATCACCTCCACTGAATTCTAGAATCGTGTTTTAATTGTAAGGGAAACTTTTGTACTTATCATTCCCAAAGCAGTTTTTAATAGTTGCACTACCAAAAATTATGATTTTCAGGATTGAATCCCTTTTAGCAGGCCATAGTTAAACCACAGATTTAAGCTAGGCTTAAAGTTAAGCGGCTTTTGAGAATACGGGCCAAGGTCACATAGGCTGCCCATGTTTGAAATAGGTACCGGGAGAATCGCGTTGTAACAACGATATCTCGTTAGATCTGCATTCATTATAACAGGAGTAGACTGTATTGTGTTTGAAGCACGTTAGTCAATGTGTTGTGGAGAGAGATAAAGGAAAATAATCATCGGGTTCAAAAGCTGTAGAAGCTGTACATGTAGTAATACATTCAAACTTGCCTAATTTGACCTTACATAATTCTCTCAAATAATTGCATAAGTTGAAGGCCTTTTCAAGTCATCTTCTCTTTATATTCTATAAGTGGATGCTATTACTTCATTCCCAACAGATTCAAATTTGGCAAGGTTGACTGTTTTCTGCAAGGGTACCCGAGATTAATTTGTTTGATAGATTGTGTGATATGCAACCATAAATGTTTTGTTGTGTAATTGGTTGGAATTATTGGAAACACGAGCAATTGAAGTGTAATTCTTTCTCTTTTTTTTTTCTTCTATGCATCTGTAATAGTCTTATTGATTTAAGAAATCTCCACTTTCTTGTTAAATCATCTACACAATTTAAATCTCGTTTTCAAACAGCTAATACAATAATGCCTAATTAATCCAGGGGGCTGTTTCTGATTAATCTTTGAAAACGATTGTACATGTACATATTGAAAAGAATAAGTGACGCCAGAAGAATAATAAGTTGGGATATTTGATGAGAAAGACTGCATTCATTGTTGGTTCTGGAGAATTTGGTTTGGAGGAGACGATGGCAACCGGGTTTATGGATGCGAGGAGTAAACATACGAACTTGACATGGAAGTAATGAAATTAATCTTCATTCGCCTTAACCCTAATCAGACTGGGGTGTTTTGGTAGCTGTCAAGACTGGGGGGGGGGCCATGATGGCTCCCCCCCCCCGAAAATTTGCACAATGGTAGTGAGCCATGTAATCTACAAGACTGCGCTGTATATTTTCTAAAATAATACGAATTTTTTTTATATGAATTAATTATGCTAATTTATGCATAAAATCATACTTTTTGCTCTAATTGAAAAAATAAAGCTCCTAGAATGCTAATTTTGTGTATTATTATTCCTTATAGCATTCCTTACAATTATACTAGAAAAAAATTCTTGTTTCAAAATTAATTTCTTATGTATTTTATTGTTTTATGAATTTCTTATGTATTTCTTTGTTTTTTCGACCTTGAGTTTTTCCTTTTTTTTAACGCAAAAATCATTTAAGAACCATTTTTAAGCATAAATATGCTAAAATAAATTGATTTCAGCCAATGAAAGTGAAAATAATCATATCTTTATGAATTAGGTGAGAAAACTCAATTTGCATTGACTTTGTACACAAAATCACGTTTTTGAGCCATTTTGGTCTGACGGATATTTTTGAAAATCGTGCAGCGTCGTAACGGTACGACCGATTTTTGCGAAAATGGTTTCAAAAGATGTGCGAGACTTGAAAGTAAAAAGTCAGCAAGCAGCGCGATCAGAAAATTTCGTGCGGCGGAGTGGTCACGGAAAATGTCGAGGGGGGGGCCATCATGGCCCCCCCCCCCCAGTCTGATTAGGGTTAAGCCGATCCCTTCATATATTATCATGCCTGTATGCATATCGCCAAAAGTGCAATTACATGTTAATCCGCTCTGTGAGTTGTTGACTTATGAACTTCAAATACGTCATCTTAAAGACCCTGGAATATTTTTATTCGTCTCTGTTATCTCGTCTTTTTTTTTCTTCTTTTTTTTTTCTTTTTTTTTTCTTTTTTTTTCTTCATTTTTGTGTCTCTCTCTTTCTCTGTCGCTTCTCGCTCTCAAAATAATTATTGTATTCCTTTCCCTATTTCAGTATTATCTTCTTCCACATTACCACCCCCCCCCCTTCCCACTCAATCTCTCATGCGCATTCACCTCCCCCTTCTCTCTCTCTCTCTCCCTCTTCCTCCTCTCTCTCTCTCTCTCCCTTTTCCTTCTCTCTCTCTTCCACTGTTCTCTCTCTCTCTCTTTCTCTCTCTCTCACTCTCTCTCACCCTCTTCCTCTTCCCTCTCTCTTCCACTGTTCTCTCTCTCTCTCTCCCTCCCTCCCTCCCTCTTCCTCCTCTCTCTCTCTTCCTCTGTTCTCGCTCTCTCTATCCTCCTCTATTCCTCCCACCCTCCACTTCCACTCGTATCTGGACAACTACCCGCAGAAATAGGTGTAGAGCTAGAGTTAGGGGTAGATTTATGGCGGGGGTAATTGTCCAGGGGCTAGTTGTCCTAGAACCACTGTGTCTCTCTCGTTATCTCTTCTTCTTTTTTTCTTCGATTCAATAAGAGGTTTATTTCGGCCTATTGATGGCAGTATAGGTCATCGGTGCCTGATCCGTCAAAATGACCACTAAATTCATCTTTGAAGAGGAGGGAGGGGAGGGTGGTTTGGGTGGGGTGGAAAGTTTGGATGCATACGGTCCATACCATGAGCTACCATGTACACAACGATTTAAAAGCAGACACTCATAAAATCAAGAAGAGAAGGCAACCGAATGAACGTTTAGATAGAAGTCAATCCTAGCCTCGGGTTATCTTTCCGTCAGAAATGCACTCCCCTTCTCTCTTTCCATTTCCTTCATCATCATCATCTAAGTTCTTCCAGTTCTACCAAGGGATTAGGCCTCCCTGCCCGGGCGCCAATCCCGTTCGGAAACCGTCAGACATCACGGGGGAATACAAGGGATGAGTTAGCATAGGGGACGGGGTGAGAGAAGTCCCGCTCTTTGCTCCGACAAACCGGAAAGCTTTTACGCTTTATCTTTCATATGCATTGGCACGCTTTATGAATGTCGGAACTTAGATGCCAAGGTGCCGATATTTGATTTTGGCAGATTGATAACATGTTTATGGGATGATGAAAATTTCATAACGCTGTGTCGCTTTCCTGTACTCCCCTGACTCCATTTCCTTAGGTCAATACAGTTGGAGTAACCTATGTTACATAATACAACGATGATTTGTGGGTGCAAGCATTTTATCAGAAAATTATGTAAATCGCGGTTTTCTTTAGTTTTACTAGAACTCTAAAATGACCCCTGAAATAAATGTCTCTTCGGTGACTTGTATAGGTGCTAGCATTTCCTCAGAAAGTTATGCAAATCACTGTTTTATTTTGTTTTACGAGAACTATAAAAATGACCCCCCCCCCCCCTTAAAAGCAAGAAAGAAAGAAGAAAGAAAAAAAATAAAAGGTGACTTGTGGAGAGTAAATCATGTGCTAGCGTGTTTTCAGAATTGTAAATCGGTGTTTTGTTTTGTTTTACTAGAACTGTAAAAAAACAAAAAACAAACAAACAAACAAAAAAACACAAGAAAAATCTATCTTCGGTGGCTTGTAGAGAGTATAATAGGGGCTATAGCATTCCCTCACATTATGCAAATCACTGTTTGTTTTTGTTTTTGTTTTTTTTTACTATGGCAATTATTCTTCAGGCGACTCTGGATGCCATTTCGCTTGACAAAGTCATCGTCAACTTATAACTAAAAATTAATGTCCAGTCCTTAGATTCATGGTTTCAATACGTGAATATGTTCTATTTGCATATCCAGAGACTACATTATGTAATTCTTGTGTTTGTTTGTTTTTTGTTTTTAATTTTCAAAATGTAAAATTATTTGTACTGTTTTTGAAAGTCAAACCCCAAATTACATTATATTTTACTAATATATGTTTACTAATTTTTAATTGGTAGGACATGAAGAGACATGAAGAGAAAAAAATATAGAAAAAATTAATCAAAACCCATATTGGAAAACAATCTTTTTCTTATACAGGTGGAATAATTTGGAACAGTTTGCCAAATCATTTTCAGAACGTTCGTTCTTTTCTCTGCTGTTCTTGTGCCGTCTTTTGATGTGATCATTTTGTTATTCTTTTATTACCCCCCCCCCCCTAAAAAAAAGTGTTTTTTATTAATGGTTATTTTTCTAGTTATGTTATATTTTTCAGCATACGATGTATGAATATTCTTTGATTTTTGAAAATTTTTGGTTGGGCCTCCTTAAAAAACAATCTTTTAATCACTGATGGAGCAGTTCTTATTCGGAAAAGGGGGGAAAAACGCCTAATAAAACAAAACAAAAAATGAAAAAATATAAAAAATAATTATTAGCAGTTATGACTCTTATGACTGTATTTTAATGTGTTATAAAATACAGTGTTATGTAAGTGACATTTCAACACCCAAAGACAGTCATTTATAATAAATGAACATGATGATTAAGCCCCACACATGCATGCACTGAAAATAGAACGACTCATCAATGCACATGTATAGTAAAAAAAAAAAAAATTTTTTAATGTATGCTATTAAACATACTCACCATCTTTATTATATGATCTATTATGTTATGTAACTATGTCATTTTAATTTAAAATACAAAGGATCAACAAAATACGAATTAAAAAAAAAGGAAATATTTAGAACTACTCCCTGTCGATTTCATAATTACAATATTGCAAATGCAAATGCTATCTTCATAAGATGTCGACTTATTTCCGAAAATTTGGAAATAGAAAGGGCGCCATTGGTAAATTTGGAATTAGTGTGGGCACAGAAGAATTTTAATTAGATTTAGGTAAATTAGCATGCATATTCGATTTTTTTTTTATTCTAAAAAAAAGGGGCGCACCTTTTGCGTTCCGCTATAGGATCCGCCCCTGCATCACTCATTTTAATCACCGAAATCACCAAAGTTCATCGACCCCAGTTCACTTAATGATTATTGTGCGTTTAATTAAATTCTCCATGTTCCTTTTTAAAACCAAGAAAATGCATACTGTACATAAAATAAGAGCTGGATTTGTGTAATTATTTTGTCCAACCACAAGCGATAATGGCTGAAGTCGACCGCTGAAACGAGGGCGACATCGCGGGAAACATGAGTGCTTTAAAGTAAGAACACTCGGAATCAAGTCCTCGAAGAAAATCCAGGATTACTACATAATGACTTCGCGTCATTGAGATACTCTACTGCTCTCACATTTTGTTTTCAGACTTTTATAGACAAGCAATCTCGATCGAATGGTAGACAAGAGTTATTTGGGTATAGGAGGGGATGGATTCCGGCCAGATTCTTCGTCGTAAATCGAGAAAGCTCATAAGAAGCGAGAAAATCGACGCCGCTTCTTGGGCGATCGGTTTCCCACCAGCTACGGGGCCAACCGGGGTCTGTTCGCCGACCACTTGGGCGAGCGAGGCGGCGGTCGCGTTTGGAATGCGATACCTCCACCTCTGTAGGGAACGAGGGAGCGGAAAACTGGTGCTGCTCTAACAACCGTGCAGGAAATGGACCAATTTCTTGTCAGCGTGATTTGAAGAGGTTCAAGATTCTCTCTTTCCCCTATCTTCTATTAAACTCAGACTCCAAAATATCTTTCCCCCTCTCTCTTTTCCTTTTGTTCACTACCTTTCCCCCCTCGCCAGCTCCTTCTCTCTTTAGCTACTCTCTATACTGTATATTGGCGTCTCTCCATTTGTTTTTAATCACCCCTGTGAGCACATTTTTTATTAATACTTCGGACAAAGATGAATATCCCAAATGACGAGAAATTCTTTTTGTCTTATTATACATATAAATTAGGCCTTCTCTGTATATTTCGAATGTTGCCTGGTTCCAAGGTTTTGTTTTCTGATTTCATTTTCATTTATATTTATGCAAATTTAGCATCATTCTGATCCAACACATTGAGAGTTATACATTAAAAATAATTTCTTTTAAGGCATTATTTTCAAAATATGAATATTATTATTATGAAATTATTTTTAAAATATGAATAGTGGTTGATTATAAAAAGTACCGTCCTTTCCCATAAATCGGGAACAGTGTTAAAAAAACCCTCCTTTTTAAGAGTTTACCACACACTGTTCGTCATAAAAATGTGGAATGTTTTATTTTGCTCCAGCAACAGCACTTTACATTGGCCTCCCGATGTTTACACCACGGGGTCCTGACAACCTTAAACATTTTCCCCCAATCCTTTTGAGGGACTATATACTTTTTTTTTTTTTTTTTTTTTTTAAATCGACCAACCCCTTTACGCCCGGTTGGTGCCCCCTTTTTTGGCGTCCCTTTTTGTTATTCCCCCGTAAGGTGAATTGAAGGAAAAATTGTGATTAAGTAAAATTTGATTCCCCCCCCCCCCCCGTTTACTGTTCTTGACAAAAGAAAATAATGGTAAATGGTACCTGTAATTCGTTTTTCATTGCAATTTATCATGTTTATGTTTGGCTAATTCTAAAATATGTTTCTGGAGAGATGGAAATTTCCATAAGGTAAAAATAAGTGAAATCTATTTGGAACCCTATAGTCAAATAAACTTTGTCTATTCCCCTATAGGCAATAAAGTTTGCAACCATTAACATGAGCGGTTTTTTTTGGGGGGGGGGGCTTTACGGGCCCGGGCCCCCCGGGTGGGCGCCCGAAAGGGCGCCAAAATGACCTAAAAGGGGCGCCAAATTGACCTTAGGGGCGCCAAATCAAGCAAAATGTAAAAAAAAAAAGAGAGAAAAAAAAAAGAAAAATATATATGATTTCAGCCGATCGACATCTGAAAACTACCCCTACAGCTGATATATGACCTTTTGATTGGCCGAAGGGCGAACAAAAACTTCATATTATAGGGGAGATAAAAATTGTGAATCGCCATAGCTTGGACCATGAAGGACACAGTAAAACAGTGACTCCAAATTATGACGTCATACTAAACGTTGGACGGGAGATGCTGAAGAAGATGAAGATGATGATGGTGGCGATAGGGAGGATGATGGTGATGGTAGTAGTAGATGCTCGTGAGAGAAGAGGACCCCTCAGTGACCAAAACCAGTAAGGAAAGAGGGGGTAATCCGGAGGGAGTAGGGGGTTATACAAAGGTACTTGGAGGGGATTATTAGCGGACATTCGATGAGTATGTAAACTTGGAGGAGACGAAAAGGGATGTGAAGAGAGGATGAGAGAGAGTATTTGGGGAAGTGTGATGCTTTAGCAGGCGTAACGGTGATCCTTTGGGCATTGTGAAAAAAGCTGCTCAAGACTTGAGGTGGCACCGAGCGTGAAAGACAATCTGCTCATCACTTCTCGTGTCGCTGCACATCGGAGAGAGTGAAGTGGGGTCGCTAAGGGACCCGCCTCGATGCTCTTTTTCCCCCTACCCATCACCCTCATCTTGCCTCCCCATGAAGTGTGTGTTGAACACAGCGCGGTCGGCGTATTGGCGACCCAGAAAACGCCCCAAATCTTCCACTAAAACCGCTGATAAGAGCGCATCACATCATACAACTTTTGACTGAACATTAGTTATTTTACCCCCAATTTTTTCATCAGTACATGTCTTTTTTAAATCTTTCACTTGGACACCACTTCACATTGACTTTTATCTTGCTTAGTCTCTTTTTGTTTTTTTCCCTCGTTGCTGTGTATATAGGACTATTATTCTCATATCTCTCTTTCTTTATCTCATTTTCTTTTCTGTCACTCTTCTCGATCATCAGCACTCTCCCCTCTCATTCCTTCTCACTTTCTTACTCTCTCTCTTTCTCTTTCTCTCTCCATTCTCTCTCTCTCTCTCTTTACCTGTTATTTCTCTTTCTAATAGCATCTCCCTCCCCCCACCCCCCTCTCTCTCTCCTTTCTTGTGGCTCTTGTGCTTTAATTGTGTTTAAATTATTATTTGTAAAAAAAAAAAATTATAAAAAAAGGGGGGAAGGAAAAAGAAACATGTTAGACGGGAAACCTATAAGAGGAAGGCACGTTGTTGCTGAATACCAAGAGACTTTCACCCATCAACCTTCTATTTCTCACAGCGAACCCCAAATTCTTGACTGATGCTTGCAATTTGTAAGACTTAATACGTCAACCTATCAAACAACCATCACTGTATCATTTCCATCAAAATTATACAAGTATTAACAACAGGGAAAAATAACACCTAAAAGGTAAGCGTAGGACAAATCAAGATTGCAACGTCCACGGGAGTGTAAAGCCATAGTGAGAGAGACTAAGGAGAGAGTGAGTTATGGTTGAATAAAATAAGAAGAAAAGATTTTGACAAGATTACGTGGTTAAAATCATTATCGATGGTGTGAGAAAAGTGTGATGGAAGGACTCCAGGGATTCGATCGCGGAGAAATTAGCGAAAATTTGGCGTTATTTTTACCCAATATTCTGCCTTACGCTTTATTTATTTCTCTGTGTCTTGTATTTTCATAGCAGGAGGAACTTAATCCATTAGGACGACCATTGGGATTACTCGGGCGAGCTACGGAGGAGGAACTCCTCTATTTATCTTTTCTTCCCTGTTCCTTGGTTAGGGAAAGAAAATCAAATCCCTACCGGGCTAGCACGCACGAGATAAACGCAAAGAAACGGGTAAAAGCTTATAGTTTTAATTCACTCGCTGAAATGAATTTAGGATCAATTTAATGTCAACAACCATCGACGGGATATGTTAACGAAATCCACGGGGGTTTTGATCAAATTCTGTTAGTATGTGGAGAGGGGTAATTGTCAGACGACGTTTGTTCGTTCGTCCGTTCGTTTGGTCGATCGAAGCTAAGGAGTGAAGGCGAAGATTATTTCGACGGTTCGACGACGCGTGATGGTGGTCGATACGGATGATGGCATCCCATCGTCAACTCGATCTCGGGTTCGCCTCTCAGCGTGTCTTTGAACATGTAAATGAAGCCCCCTCACTGTGAATTTGAAATCATTATCTCAGTAATTATCATAGAATGAGCACTCAATCGATATTGAATAAAAAAACTGAGAATTATTTTTTGAAGGATCTGAATCCATTAAAAATATATTACTAGGCCTACATGTATTTAATATAAATCTTTGTAGGTCTAGCTAACTCTTGTGTTATTTTCAATAATGCAGTAGGCCTAATTTATCAATTGAAATGTTCGTTAAACGCTCTGCTGAATTATTTTTAATAAAAAAATGATTAATATAAAAAAAATTATAATACCTTATGGTTCAGCTAAGGTTTAATCTGAAAAATAGTTTTTATTAGTTTTAACTTCATTAAAACTACATTGTATTGAGGTACATTTGAGGCCTTTTGACACTCTAAATTCATCTCTTAAACAGAAAGTACGCCATCTTTTGTTGTCTTGCGGAACTGAAATTAGCTCAACAAGTTTCCATTGTTTTCAAGGTATGGCGTTGCAATTGAAACCAACATATCCTTCTGACAATCTCGTTTCCTTCATAATATTCAAATATGGAATGTAATAAAGAGTGCTTTTTATTTGATTTGAATTGACCTTCTGGATAATGTGTATGTATCAGGACTTTCGATGATTTCCTCTTCCTCGTAAGTTTCATTTCATCTCATTATTTCAATATAATTTAAATACCAAAAAGGTCAGTGGCCAATGTATAGAATAGTGATTTCAGTAAAATAATTATTATTGGACCTATACATGTTAGCAAGCTTGCATAGGCCCCTTTGAAATAATTTGTGGTAATGAATAACGAGCGGATATAAATAATAATCAATAAAAAAAAGCTAAAATAGGCAGTGGTACTCTTTATATTTCTTTCCATTTGTGTATACTAAATGTTTAGCTGCAAGTACGGATTATAATAAAGAGTAATTTCGTAACTAAACATACCCATACCGTACCGTAAATATTCAAATATCTATGATGCAGTCCTACCTTTAAAATTGCATGCCTATAGCTCCCATTATCAAAACTTCATTTAGTCAGGTCTAAACATTATTTCTTAGTATCCTATAAATTTTCGACTCTCCATGTCGCCACAATATGTCATTAGCAAATTAATGAATTTATGACGAAAGAAATAATAACTGGCATGTAAATTATGATAAAAGACCAGTTTAATCAAGACTCCTATTTCTAATGAGTTGCCTTTTAGTCGTGCTGAAAGTCCAACCATGTTGTTCAATATACCCAAGCACTCTGACTTTGTCCCGCGGGACAAGTTTTTCTGGTTGTACCTCTTATACATTCCCGTAGAGAGACACAAGGAAGAGGCAGAACCTCGGGGCACAAGAAATTCCATCCAAGATATTGATTTGAAAAAAAGAAGATTTTTGCTTTTTTATTTTCATCTTTTAAAGGCTGGTATGAAGAATTGTACGTAAGAAGGAATGAGAGTATGGCAGACATAATATGAGGAGCAGATGAGGTTTTGTCAGTCGTGAGAGATAACTTGAGCTTTCCCGACATAACATATCGTTCTTTCTATCTTTCTATTTCCCTCTCTGCCTCCTCTCTATCTTAAGCTCTCTCCTTCTACACCTATAGCCCTCCCTCATCTTTCTCTAACCCCACACTCCTTATACTCTTCGTCTCTCTCTCTCTCTCTCTCTCTCTCTCTCTCTCTCTCCCTCTCAATGTCTTCCCGACGTCATGTATTTATCTTTCCACTCCTCTCTTTCTCCTTTCTCCTTCTCTCCCTCTTTTTATACATCTTCCCCCTCTTTCTCTTACCCGCTCTTTTCATATTTCTTTCAATCTCCCTATTCCCCACTCTCTCTCTCTCTCTCTCTCTGGTTTAGAGTGGAGATGATGGTCATCGACAATGCTCACATAATTTTCTCTATTTTTCAGTCTCCCTCCTACTTTCTTTATACCTCCTCCCCACTCTCTTTCCATTTCTCCCATATCCCTCTTTCTTATTTTGTCAATCCATTAAAGGCATTTAAAATATCTATTTATATAAATAAAATTATTCGTCATTGTAATCTGGACTATCATCCTTTGTCTTTCATTCTGCGTGACTCATTTCAGTTAATAATATCGGACTATAAGGGAAGGATCCGACCTCTATGGGACATCACACACGCTTCTTTAAGCCTCAAGAATCCGAACAAAGTTTAAAGAAATCAAATATTGAAAATAGTCCCTGAAGAAAAACAAAACAACTCCATTCTCCACAAACCCAGTACACTCTCTCTCTTTGCTCTCTCATCATGTTCATCCCCTAATATTGAAATTCCCGGGACATTTGTTGGAGAGTGAAAGGTGAAGAGTAAAAGAAGATGCTTTCTGTCTTTGGTCAGCCCTCGGAGCGCCGCTAATTTGACTACGAACTTGAACTCTGAAGAACCATCTAATCCTCCCTCCTTCCTCCTCCTCCTCCTTCTCATCTTCCCTTTCATCCACCACTAGAGAGTAAGAGGAAAGCTCAAGGAATCATTGGCGCCCGCTGAGTGAGAGCAATCCATTGCAAGCCCTCTATATAACATCCACTCAAAGGTTTACCATCCTAAAAATCCCCCGCAGGTTTGACTCCGGAAATTGCCCGCATCTTGGCGCTCTTGATTCCCCAATGATCTGGGACGGAAACCTCTGGAGAGGCTGGTACTATATACCTTACAAAACTAGAGAGGAGTCGAGACAACTCCCCTCTTATAACAATTGTCTTTTATTTGCCCAAATACCCAAAACAACTTCGTTTCGGATAATTCCCACCTTCTATAATATCAGTAACGGATGCCTGTAATCACAATTGCGATGTACCATGTGTAGAGGAAACGCACAACGATAATGGATGATATTTCTATAAACAGCTTTGGGCATTGGGGGAGGGGAAAGCTTATTAAAAGCTGAAAATTGTATTGTATTTCATCAATTCTATTCGGGTGGTTTATAAGACACGCGTATGGTTAGCCTAAAATAAACATTTAGATTATTCAATACTTTTTCAACAACAGAAACAAAAGATGATGGATATCCTTTAAATCGGGATATTGTTTATGGAATCAGAGATATTCCATATGGATCTTCAAATATAGAGACGCAGTCTTTAATGAGAAAGAAGGTTTTTTTATTTTCTAGGGAGTCAATTACAACCTAAATGGGGGGGAGGGAGAAAAAAAAGAAATAATATCCCTTAATAAAAATGAATCACAAACGTTCTTATATTGGTTTTTAAAATTATTTATGTAGGTTTGGAAAGAGGAACACTACGATATATGCAGGAGGTTAGAAGATGTGCTAGTGTAAAGATCGACTGTAATGGACGCTGGTGTATAATTTTTCTCCGCCCCCCCAAAAAAAAAGAAAAAAAGAAAAAGAGAAAAAAATAAAAGTATAAATGATATAAATAAAATAAATTAAAGTGAAAAATGGAACAAAGATAAAGAATATGGAAAAGGGGAAAAGGAGATCATCAAATTCAACAAAATTTGGCAATCATGTTGATATTCAAAATTGATGTGGTGAATGTTTTTTCTCTGACACGGTTCATGGTGACGAAGGGAGAGGGCATATCAATGGGGGGGGGGGGGAGGAGGGGTGCAATATGTGTCGTGATGACTCCGCAAGGTCTGTATCTGTCGTTGTGCGCAAGGTCACTGCGCAGGTTCATATCTTACTTCACATTAAACTTGGTGGGTCAAGGTGAACATCGATATTAAAATTAGGATAATTGCGAGTTCAAGAAACTTGGATAAAAAGGCTAATCTAATGTATAGAATGGTAAAAAGAACTATTTGTATCAGCTTATGCTTTCAGATATTTCATTGGATATTAGATGGAAGGCCCTAAAGAAATTATATATATAATTCATTGATCAATAACTATATTCGGTATTTACGGTACCAACAACATTGGTGTTACATACATTAAAAAAAAAATTCCATTTAATAAAATGGTTATTCGATCGCTAAATAGAATTAAGAAATATAGGCCAAGGTTTGCTTTGTACATTGATAGTCGCCAAAAACGGAATCCTTTTTGCATCATGTCTCACTCTGAGCCAACCAGAAAGGTTGTTTTAAATTTGCAATCAATTAATTTCAACCGCTTATGTTACATGAACACTTTTTTATACAAAGGCGTAAAATTAAAAAAAATACTATATACCTTCTGTAATAAGGAAACATGAAGTATGATCAAAAACACAATATCATTTCAAATAATTTTTTGCCAAATCACGGTATTTTCAGGTATTTCTAGAGTCCTGTGGTGTTATCACCCCCTTGATAGCATCAAGTCATCTTTAGTCAAATCATTATTCATCACCTTAGGTAGTTACACTAACAGGTGTGTTCACATTAATCCTAAATGTTGTGATTTCATAACGTGCAGATTGAATAGTATACACTTAGTGACTTATATAGAACAAATAGCCTAACATACATGACATAGGCATTGCTAATTGCACCTCTTTTCTTTGATATCAAAATTTAACATTCCCTTTTCCTTACTGTGAGATAATAATGCATTATATTCTACGAGCGTATAAACTCTTTTTACTGAATGACTAATAATTTTCCAATAATATTATTTCTTAAATTTTGATTATTGGAGAGAACTATTGCTTTAATTTCGTGTATGTTTGTACAATTAATAAATAACAATCGTTTGTTTTTAAATCGTAATATTCTATTTAAATCATTCCAATTCTAAAAACAAGAAAGTGATGCATGGAATTATGGTGTAGTAAAATAAGTCGAAACTCGGTAAATTTATTATCGGATGATTTGAAATATTTCAAATTTGAAAATACAATAGCGAGGACTGCTTTTCATGTATTTGGCAGTGTGGACGCACAACCTAAGTATTATTCATCATCACTCAGGTCGTATGAAGCTTAAAATGAAGAAAGAGAAGACAGGTAGAAAAATGGGAAAAGGGGCGACAAAGGGAAATATATAGAGCGGAAACAAATTGATATTATATCAGAAAACGAGAAGGAGGTTAGGGAGAGAAAATGACAGGTATCATGACACAGGTATACGAACATGCAAAACCATATATAGAAATATAATTGTGTGTAAATATACTTGATGATTCAAAGAATTAAAACAAAATCTACAAAAAAGCAATAAGAGAGAGTGAGAGAGAGAGGGGGAGAGAGAGATAGAGAGAAAGAGAGAGAGAGAGGGGGTGGGGGAGAGAGAGAGAGAGAGAGAGAGAGAGAGTGAGTGAGGGGGAGGAGAGAGACGTAAAATGGCAAGGGAAAAAAAAGTAATTATGCGATTTAGAATGAAAGTGAGAAGCAAAAATGGATCTAGAGAAACAGAAACAGTAAGAGGTAGAGACCGATGATGTGAGGGATGAAATGAGAGAGTGATTCAGATAAATTTAAAAATGATAATGAAAAATATAAATGTGATGAAAGAAGATTTTCAAAAAGAAACGATGGACAGAGACAGGCAGGGGCAATGAGAGCAGATAAAGAAAGGATAGTCAAAGCGATACCACATTAAAAATAGAAATATTGAAAGGCGTCGAAACAAAGTAAACAGAATAAAAAGAAAGGTTTTCAGATTTTCACAGTTCACGCAACTTCACAATGTATTTTTGTTATTCATGTTTTAATCTTATTTGATAAAAAATATGTTCTGTATCAATTTTACAAATAATGTTATGTGTGTGGAAAATAAAACTTGAAACTTAAAAGATAGAGGAAAAAATTAAAGGGACAAAATAAGCAGAAGAGGTGAAAGCGGAGAAAGGGATCCTTTGAAACGACACTTGGTTTTAATTTCCGTTGCCCTCATCACGTCATTCAAGTACGAACCACAGAATCATGGTAGAGTCTTGTCGAAACTCATAAAACTACCAGTCTATATCCC